>OY720443.1:81367405-81808581 GCA_963082915.1 Dolichopus griseipennis
CCTTCAAAACGAGTTTAAAGTTTTGAAAGTCAAAATATATGAAATGTATGAAAAAATTAGTTTTAGTAGTAGTAGTAGTAGTGATCACGAATTATTGCTAGAATTGCTCTAGGACGCTTCTAAAGCCTTCAGAAACGAGTTTAAAGTTATGAAAGTCAAAATATATGCTAGAATTGCTCTAGGACGCTTCTAAAGCCTTCAAAAACGAGTTTAAAGTTTTGAAAGTCAAAATATATGAAATGTATGAAAAAAATTAGTTTTTAGGAAATTTTAGTAGTGATCACGAATTAACGCTAGAATTGCTCTAGGACGCTTCTAAAGCCTTCAAAAACGAGTTTAAAAGTTTTGAAAGTCAAAATATATGAAATGTATGAAAAAAATTTGTTTTTAGGAAATTTTAGTAGTGATCACGAATTAACGCTAGAATTGCTCTAGGACGCTTCTAAAGCCTTCAAAAACGAGTTTAAAGTTTTGAAAGTCAAAATATATGAAATGTATGAAAAAAATTAGTTTTTAGGAAATTTTAGTAGTGATCACGAATTATTGCTAGAATTGCTCTAGGACGCTTCTAAAGCCTTCAGAAACGAGTTTAAAGTTATGAAAGTCAAAATATATGAAATGTATGAAAAAAATTTGTTTTTAGGAAATTGTAGTAGTGATCACGAATTATTGCTAGAATTGCTCTAGGACGCTTCTAAAGCCTTCAAAAACGAGTTTAAAGTTTTGAAAGTCAAAATATATGAAATGTATGAAAAAAATTAGTTTTTAGGAAATTTTAGTAGTGATCACGAATTAACGCTAGAATTGCTCTAGGACGCTTCTAAAGCCTTCAAAAACGAGTTTAAAGTTTTGAAAGTCAAAATATATGAAATGTATGAAAAAAATTAGTTTTTAGCAAATTTTAGTAGTGATCACGAATTAACGCTAGAATTGCTCTAGGACGCTTCTAAAGCCTTCAAAAACGAGTTTAAAGTTTTGAAAGTCAAAATATATGAAATGTATGAAAAAAATTAGTTTTTAGGAAATTTTAGTAGTGATCACGAATTATTGCTAGAATTGCTCTAGGACGCTTCTAAAGCCTTCAAAAACGAGTTTAAAGTTTTGAAAGTCAGAATATATGAAATGTATGAAAAAAATTTGTTTTTAGGAAATTTTAGTAGTGATCACGAATTATTGCTAGAATTGCTCTAGGACGCTTCTAAAGCCTTCAAAAACGAGTTTAAAGTTTTGAAAGTCAAAATATATGAAATGTATGAAAAAAATTTGTTTTTAGGAAATTTTAGTAGTGATCACGAATTATTGCTAGAATTGCTCTAGGACGCTTCTAAAGCCTTCAAAAACGAGTTTAAAGTTTTGAAAGTCAAAATATATGAAATGTATGAAAATAATTTGTTTTTAGGAAATTTTAGTAGTGATCACGAATTATTGCTAGAATTGCTCTAGGACGCTTCTAAAGCCTTCAAAAACGAGTTTAAAGTTTTGAAAGTCAAAATATATGAAATGTATGAAAAAAATTAGTTTTTAGGAAATTTTAGTAGTGATCACGAATTAACGCTAGAATTGCTTCTAAAGCCTTCAAAAACGAGTTTAAAGTTTTGAAAGTCAAAATATATGAAATGTATGAAAAAAATTTGTTTTTAGGAAATTTTAGTAGTGATCACGAATTATTGCTAGAATTGCTCTAGGACGCTTCTAAAGCCTTCAAAAACGAGTTTAAAGTTTTGAAAGTCAAAATATATGAAATGTATGAAAAAAATTAGTTTTCAGCAAATTTTAGTAGTGATCACGAATTAACGCTAGAATTTCTCTAGGACGCTTCTAAAGCCTTCAAAAACGAGTTTAAAGTTTTGAAAGTCAAAATATTTGAAATGTATGAAAAAAATTTGTTTTTAGGAAATTTTAGTAGTGATCACGAATTATTGCTAGAATTGCTCTAGGACGCTTCTAAAGCCTTCAAAAACGAGTTTAAAGTTTTGAAAGTCAAAATATATGAAATGTATGAAAAAAATTAGTTTTTAGGAAATTTTAGTAGTGATCACGAATTATTGCTAGAATTGCTCTAGGACGCTTCTAAAGCCTTCAAAAACGAGTTTAAAGTTTTGAAAGTCAAAATATATGAAATGTATGAAAAAAATTAGTTTTTAGGAAATTTTAGTAGTGATCACGAATTATTGCTAGAATTGCTCTAGGACGCTTCTAAAGCCTTCAAAAACGAGTTTAAAGTTTTGAAAGTCAAAATATATGAAATGTATGAAAAAAATTAGTTTTTAGGAAATTTTAGTAGTGATCACGAATTAACGCTAGAATTGCTCTAGGACGCTTCTAAAGCCTTCAAAAACGAGTTTAAAGTTTTGAAAGTCAAAATATATGAAATGTATGAAAAAAATTAGTTTTTAGGAAATTTTAGTAGTGATCACGAATTAACGCTAGAATTGCTCTAGGACGCTGTATGAAAAAAATTTGTTTTTAGGAAATTTTAGGAGTGATCACGAATTAACGCTAGAATTGCTCTAGGACGCTTCTAAAGCCTTCAAAAACGAGTATGAAAAAAAAATTTCTTTTTAGGAAATTTTAGTAGTGATCACGAATTAACGCTAGAATTGCTCTAAAACGCTAATGGATATGAAGTCCAAATATATGAAATGTATGAAAAAAATATATGTTTTTAGGAAATTTTAGTAGTGATCACGAATTAACGCTAGAATTGCTCTAAAACGCTTCTAAAGCCTTCAAAAACGAGTTTAAAGTTTTGAAAGTCCAAATATATGAAATGTAAGAAAAAAGATTTGTTTGTAGGAAATTTTAATTAACGCTAGAATTGCTCTAAAATGCTTCTAAAGCCTTCAAAAACGAGTTTAAAGTTTTGAAAGTCAAAATATATGAAATGTATGAAAAAAATTAGTTTTTAGGAAATTTTAGTAGTGATCACGAATTAACGCTAGAATTGCTCTAAAACGCTTCTAAATATGTTTACATTGTATGTGGAATTCATTAAGATCAATTCTAATAACACGAATATAATATGACCCCCTGTTTCATCATGTACCTATAGTATAGACATAGTTATTAGACTAACAGTTGAACAGTTAGCGCAATGCTCTCGGATTCCCCGTACCACAAATTCGGCAGTTCGGTTTATTGTTTGTTCGTTTGTAATGCGGATGTTCAAAAAGTTGCACTGAGTACGATGACATTATAAAATTTTATAAAATACTTTATTATATCTGCAAAAAAACAAAATAGTTTAAGTAATAAAAAAATTATTTGCCGAAATAATATTCCGACCTTTACAAATATTAAAAAAGAAAAATATTTTATAATATTATATAATTTGGTTACAACAGTTCAATAGTTTTATTTGTCCCTGTACAATTATCTTTCTTTATAGTTGTGGGATAAAATTATGATATCGATAAATACATTTTAAAAATATATATCATACTTATAAATATTTAAATTAAAAACAGTAACAACATTTCCAGATTCAAAAAAAAAAAAGTAAACACGGGTAAAAAATTACTAAAGATTACATTAAAAAAATATAATATAAATATTCTTTTTTAATTGTACATCAGAGTGATAAACAAACTGCTCTGAACATAATTATATTGTGAAAATATACCAAAATTAAATAAAATATCAAATAAATAAAAATAAAATGAAAATTTTAATTATGTTAAGTTATTAAAGGACAAAAATAAACATTAAATTAGTATTTGATTAAACGAACTGAAAAAAAAATTTCCACGTGATTAAAAACATAATAGTTTACAAATTTAAGAACTATTTTTTAAAAAATAAATAGTTTTCATTGAATAAATTTTATTTGGAAATAATAAAAGAATCCATTCTGAAGCAAAACGCGCAAAACGCTCGTTGTTTTATAAACCCTAAATGAAATGACCAATTCCTTGGTCACTGCTTAAATTTGAATTATATTTCATCTTCAATATTTTCCAATGTATAGTTTTAAGTCCTTATATTTTAAAATTCATTGATCTATTTTATTTGTATAATGCAGGGTCGCAACTCCCAGGGTTATAAAGCCTTTAGGGACTTCTGACCCATTTAGAGGGACATAAGTTCTTAACAGACCTTTGACTGACTTTAAAATATTTGCGTGGGACATGATAATACGAAAATATATAAGTAAAATAGTATAAATGTTAAACAATATCTATTTATATATTTGTATATACGGGATACTATTTTGGAAGGCATATTTAAGTTGGTTTACAAATGAAAGTTTACCCTTTTTTCAGATAATTTATAAGACAAATGGTTACAGAATCAGGATTGCCCTTTCTTTCAACAGTGTTTCAAAATGTATTTTATATGTAACATTTTTAATTTTTTCCTAATTTTGGCAAAAGGGAATACCCTGATTTCGAATCCAACTCCAAAATCTGTGCTAATTAGTTTTGATATTATAGTTTAAGAAAGTCTGTATATATTCGTACCCGTCACTGAGATTACATAATTAAAATTAATATTTATTTTTATATTACTTTACTCTACAAGAGAGTTATGACCCACCTTTCTGAGTCAAAACTCCAAGGGTTAGAAGTCCTCTAGGGAGTTATGGCTCATTGCTATGGGTAAGTCCTTAGGGAAGTTTTTAAGAATGTTTAAAAAGAAAGAACATTAACATTCATTAAAATAATTTCCCTCAAAATTTTTTCCTTTAACCAAATAAATCCATAATTCCCGTATTCTATTCCCAATTTTCTTTTTCAGACGCGATTCTTAAAACCAAACGATATATATGTATTTAAGGTCTATTCCAAGTTTGGTTTTAAAAAAAAGGATGGTTTTAGTTGGTTAAAATCCAACCCTACCGAGATCTCGTATAGTGATTCTGAGTGGCTTTCGGTGCTCCACCAACCCTCGTAGTTGGTTAAAGTTCAACTCTACCCAGATGAACCCCGTATAGTGATTTTGGGTGCCTTTCGGTGCTTTCCATTAACTCTTGTAAAATAAATTTTAAATTTTCTTTTTACAATCTTACTTACAATGGCTTTTGAGTCTACTTTCTATAAAATATTAAATTTCATTCAAATTAATGACATTTTTCATTCATTATTCATTTCATTAAAGTATGTAAATAAAAGTCCTAGTTCCTTTAAAAAATTGATCTCTAACTTGAAAGTAATCTTATACTAACTAATAACTATGCAAGAGATTATAAATGACTTTTTAAAAATTTAATCAAAATTCAATTTATAGACTTTATAAAAAAAAAAAAATTAATTCAACTTCAATGAAAAAAACAAAAAATTGAATTTAAATTGAAATCAAAACCAAAAGCAAAAACTTTTTTAACTTATTTCAATTTTAAATTAAAACAAGACCAAACAAATGTACAAAATACAAAATATAAAAAGAAAATATTCAACAATGATATTTAAAATTCAATTTTTATTACAAGGAAATGCATTCCGGATTTGTGCAAATTTGTAAAAGAAAGTCTTTAAATATTAACTTCTGATACTGAAAAACTAGAACTTAATGCGTTGTCTTTTTTTTCTGTTTATTTTATTTTTTTACAACAAATTAGATGTTAGATTGTATGTATGTGAGTCCTTTTTCATTCAATTTCTATTTAAAGATGGCCCCAAAAATAACTTGAACAAAAAAGTAAGTAAAAATTTAAAAAAAAAAAAAAAAACTAGAACAAAATAAAGGAATCTTTATTGCAAGTTGTTCTGTTTCTTACATTCTTTACTAAAATCAAATAAATTTACATTTTTTTTTTATTATTGTTATTGTTCTGTTTATTCCTTCATTTTTTTTATATTATTGTATCTCTGTTTTTTACTCTTAGATTTGTTCTGCAATGTCAGTCATTAATTCTGCATACAAAATTTTATTTTTTACTTCCTTTAATCTAAGAATTCTTGCAATTTATTAAAAAAAAATATATATATATATACATATACATATACGTATATATGTACTGATATAAAAAGTTAAAAATATTCATAAAAACTAGAGAATATTAAAACTTGAATGCAAAATTTAGGGTTGTTTCACTTTCTAAAAAGTCAAAGCAAAGATTCTAAAAAAGTTTTTATTGCACATATCTGGAATTGCATATTTTTAGGATCAAAAATAAAATTTTAGCTTGAAATTCAGAAATTAATAGGGAAATAAATACAGAAATTGTGAACATATCCGGCACAAAATTGACAATAATAATTTTGTAATTTTAATCAATTGGTTTGTTAACGCATATTAAAGATAAAGAAAAGTTTTCAACTTCATTCGATTGTTGAATAAAAAAGGTAAATTAGCTTCCAGACTTATATTTTCAAATTCAAAATATTTTTTAATATTAAATTTCTGTCCTTAAACTCCTTGTTCATATAAGGCCAATTTTTAACAAATAATTGATAGTAAAAAAAAATCCAAACCATTCCAAGCAAAACTATAAGCATTATTTTCCTGTAACTGAACAGTTAACATTTCTCTAAAGCAGCTTCTTACCGTGGGACCTCTTGTCAATAAATAATGCACAACACCTATATATTATCTCATGATTTATTACACGAGTTAATAAATTAATTAGGTTGTTCGCCACACAACATTCCGAATTAAAAAATAAATGCATTCATTTGATTTTCTTTATTAATTCGTTACATTTTTTTTTAAGGAAAACTGCTCTATTCAAATCCTTAATTGCATTCAATTTATATCCTTAAACTAAATTGCTGATAGCATAAGAAAAATGTGTTTGACAATATGCATTTGAAGCATAATGAGTACATTTTAACTTTTTAACTTTTGAAGGTTTAAATAAAAAGAAAAGGACAACACATTAACAAATAGTTTATTAGCGTGTCAACAACGACAAATGACATTAGTATTTTTTTTTGTTGTTTTTTTTTACCCCCTCCATCTAATTAAAATGAATATGATCCAGTTTTAGACCATCAAATGGACAATAAAATGTTTGCAAAAGTACATATGTATATAGGTGAGGATGTGTATTGTAATTTATAAGAACTTGATGTTAATGTAATACTGAAATAATTAAAAAACATTGAAATAATCTAAAGAAAATAAAAAAGGAATCTTTTGTAAAAAAAAAAAGAAAAAACTAAAGAATAGCATATTTTTTATATCAAAGATTTTTGTATTTTGATTTGATTGTAGGGCAGAGTTTCGAGTTTAAAACAATTAAATTAATTCTATTTAGCATTTTTTTTTTGTCTAATTGAAAACTATTCTTAACTTTTTTTTTTAAATTCGAATAAAAGTAAAGTATTATTAAACGAAAATAAATTAAAATTACCTAATCATTTTGTTCTTTAAAAAATTGTTTTAAGGTTGAATTATTTTTAAAATTTTTGTAGCTGGTTGTTCAATCAAAGTTCTTAAAACTATAAACTCGTTCATGATTTTACTATACCCTAGCCTGGTCGGCCAAATAGTTAGAGTGCTGAACTTTCATGCGAATGGCTCGGTTTCGAATCCCATTGAAAGGGAAAAAATTTTCATCTGGTTTTTGACTCAACTTAAATAAAATATAAACAAATAATTTAATTGAATAATATAACTCACAGATATAGAATAACATATAACTCAAATAAAAAATTATTAAAATAATAACAAAATAGAATAATTGTGTCTATTGATTGTAGTACTCGTGTATTGATTGTAGTATCTCCTGTTTAAATGTATGCGCAATTTATATGATCAATTCTAATAATAATAATATAATATTTCCCCCTTTTCCAACATGCACATATATAAGCAGGACTCTAAAAGTTAAAGTATTAGCACTTGAAAAAAAAAGTTAAATCTTTAAATTCAGTTAAAGTTTTTAAAATAGATGACCAAATTTTCATGAGGTTAAGTAGAATTAAATTCATGAAGTTTTGTGGGGTAGTAATTGGTATGTACGGCATTAAGGTATTAACCGAAATTTTCGTTTAGACAGCATATTAAGTTTCAAGTAGAAAATCAGAATTGACTTTTTACGAACTAGAGAATCGGTAGATTTTCGTATTAAGCTTTACGAGGAATTTAAAATAGGGGTGATTTTTAAATTCGTAGTCAGTGGTATGATGTTTTTTTTATGAATGTTTCTTTTTGTTTTCATTGGCACGATGTTTTTTGTTTTGTATTGGAAATATTATAAAATGATAAGTTAAAAATTAAAATATTTTGAATTTGATATACATATACATATATTAATTTTATTTTAATATTTTAATACATAGTTTGATATTTTTAGTAGTAGTAGTAGTAATAGTAATAATAGTTTAGTGGTACCTAATTACTAGTAATTATTTCTTTTATTTGATTTAAAATTCGATATAAACACATATTAATTTTTTTGATACACATATGTACATATTTAAATTTTATCTATGTCAAGAAAATACCGTGTGTTTACTACGAATGAAATCTTGAGCAAGCAAGAAAATATATGCGACAGCGACATGCAGGATTTACAACTGCAGTCAAAACAATAATGATGGCCCTGCTCAAATGCTATAGCAAATATGCTTAAAAAAACTTGTTCAATTGCACAGGGGTCTTACTAGTTCAAATATAAAATTATACAGATCATATTCAACTGAAATAATAAAAGCAATTAAAACAAATATTTGTTTACAATTTTTTTTACTTTTTTTATTATTATTAATTTGTTTAAAATTGTTCCTATGCCACAAGATCACATGTTAAAAATAAATTCTTGATTTGATCGTTTTTTTTTTAGTTTTTGTTTTTTTTTTAATATATTTAATTTTAAAATTTTAAAAATTGATTTATTGCATATTACTATCAGCTTGTTTATATTCTTGCCATGATATAAAACCATCTTTATTTAAATCCATTAAATTTAAAACTGGATCAATCATATTTACTAAAGTTTCATCTGAACGTGATACAGGACCTTTATGATGATCATCATGTTCATCTTCATCATCTTCTTCCTTATGAGTGTCTTTATTATTCAGTTTATCAGCCTCTATAAAAGTTTGCATTTTTTTTTTTATTTATAAAAGTTTTTAAAATTGAAGATTTTAAGCATTGAGAGTTTTCTAAATTTAAAGAAATACCAAGATGATAGAAAGTACAGACTCCTTTTAATTAATAAAAAAAAGATTAAATTTAAAGAATAGTAAATTACTTTTTCATAATAGATAGTTCAGTCTTTTTTTTTAGATGCCACCGAAGATAACTAATTGGTTTTTTTTTAACATTTTAAGTTCATCATTTAAAAATTTCATAAATTTAAAAATTTTAGGATATTAAAAGTTAACTTAATTAAGTATTTTTAAATAATGTAAATAAAATAATAAATTATATTCAATTAAATAAATTATTTTAAAGGCTTTCAGATCAATAGTGTTAAATTTAAATATTTTTATATTATGTTAGCGTAAAATTAATTTTTAAAGATAACGTTAGGGGAAGCAAACTACAAATATAACTCTTTAATTAATGCCAAATCAAAAATCTAAAAGTCTCATTTATCTAACAATAATATTAAGATAATGTACATTAAATATTAATTCATTCTAAGAAAAACTTAAGAGTATAAATCATTCGATTTTCATTGAAATTTTAAAATCTAAATAGTTTCCATTAAAAGATTTCTGAAATAGGATAGAACATTCAAAGATACTTTTAACTTTTTGTTAATACTAAAACTAATAGTATCAATTGTGTTTCTCCAAATTTAACGACTTTTGATCTGATTAATCTCTTTAATAAAGAAAATTAAAATTAGTAAGTTACTTAAAAACCATATTCCGAAAAAAAATGCAAATTATTAATGACATAAATAATATAAAAATAAAATACAATGTATTAATAAACAAAATTAAAAAACTTTATTAATATATAATTAAAAAAAAAGTTAGTAAATAGAAAGGAAATTTATGTAAGCAAATAATTCAAATATAAAATTTTCGAATAAAACAAAAAACTTTCAATACGAGTATATAATTTTTTTTCTATTTTATAAATTTTAATTAATAATATTTAATTTTATTAATTATATAAAAAACCTAACAATAAAAAAAACAAACAATAAAATCACAAACAAATATTAATAAAAGTTAATCAATATATTAATTATAATTTAGTAAATATATTTGATTAATTTAAAATAAAGCTCCTGAATTCAATTTAAAACATAAATGTTTGTTAAATTTTAATACGAGTATTTATTAATTTTCTATATAGAAATTGTTATATATAATAACGATTAATTAAAATTATATATGCTTTAAAATACACATATATTTATTAATTTTTTGTTTTAATTAAAAGCTTTTTGTTTAAATATTTTACGTGTGGTGTTTATGTGGTATATTTATTCAAGTGTTATAAATATTATTATTTATTAAAAACATTCAAAAAATTAGTTATTAAAATGTAATAAAAACTTAGAAAAAATTAATTTTAAATAAATTTGTAACGTATAATTCATGCAAATTTAAGTGCAATTCTCTACAATATTTTTCAAACAAAATCGCCCAATAGATTACATAAAACTACGTTTTAATTAATATTTCCAGTTTATTATTTCATTATATTAATAATAATTAATAATTCTTCGGTAAAAAAGGCAACACCGATCGTTGCTACATTTAATGGAATCACTCAAATCACTATAAATTGTATAATGAATTTGGTACAAAATTTAATTATTATTTTAAAAACTGTTTTTAATTGTTACTATTTTAATTATTTCATATAAAAATTTACGATGATATAGTAATATGTTTGAATTATATATGTTTGGTTATATATGTTTGGTTATAATTAAAATTCTTTTAACTTTTCTTTTAATTCTTTTTGATTATTTATTTATAGATTTTGCAAGGTATCACTGTTTTTGTATTCCGCATATTCAATAATACCATCTTGATTTTTATCCATCATACCTAATACATAATCAACCATAGATGATAAATCTTCATCTGTATAACCAGCAGTTGGAATATTTTGATCAGTTTTATGATCAGCACCTTCATCAGTAACTAATAAAAATAATAATTATATATAATACTAATGATATAAACCTTCACATATGTTAAATCAATTGATTTCTAGTTATTTTAAATTAAGCACACATTTGGCCATGCATATATATATATATATTTATTATATAAAATGTAACTTTTATTTTGTGATTAAATTAATTTTTAAAAATTATTATCAAATCAGTTATTTTATTATTAAAATACCACGTTGTGAGTTCTTTTATTTTCACAATATTAAATTATTTTAATAGTGTAAAAATATAAATATTTTCTTATAAGATAGATTTATTTTTAATATATTTATTTAGAAACTAATTAATATTAATTTATTAAATTTATTAAAAATTTCTTGAAGTTTTATTTTCGGTTTTATACCGAGTTTTACAATAAAGTAGCTTTAATCATTACTATTCTTATTGTATGGGAAGTATTAAAGAAACTTAGAAGAAAGAAAATCATTAACCAAAAAGTTTTAAAAATATAAAATAGGATGAAAATTTAAGTGCATTAAGAAAATTAAAAGTGGAAATAGCAAATATTTTACATAATTTATAGTTAGACATTGATTATATAAGGTAACCAAATACCATTGGTGTAAATCTTAAAAATATTTTTGAACTAGTTCCAAAATTTTATTTTTATTTTAAAATATATAAAATTGAGTATCTAATAAAGTGTATTTTGAATTCATTTGCATTTTAATGTCAACCATACATTCAGTAAAACATAATTCCATAATTTTCTCAACAAAAATGATAAAATAAATAAAATATATTACATATTTATATTATATTTAACTCTCATGGTAAAATATCAAAATCACTCCCATTTCTTTGAAATTTATCATAAATAAGTATATTATTATTGAATACCATTTTCACCAGTTAAATCACAGTTTAAAAAACTTGAACTTAACTGTGGATAACTTTGAGGTGAATGGATTCCTCATTTTTATGTATTATATATTTTTATAAATTGATAGCTTAAAAGCTATATAAATAAAATAAAAATATTCTAATTTTTCAAATCAATTATTAAATAGTAACAAAAAAATTTCAGTTCTCCATTGTATGAAAGCCAACATAATTTAGATATAAAAATATTAAAATGAAGGGTTAATTAATAATTATTTTTTTTTATATATATAAATTCAATTATTAAAAATTGTTATAAAAGACAAATTAAAAAGACATCAACAAATAATAAATAAATAACAAAAAAAGCAAAGCAATTAAATTAAAAACATGAATAATTAATGACATAAATTAATTTAAGTAAAAGTAAAACATTAAAAGCATTAACAATATTATTAAACATTTATAAAAAAAATACGAATAATAAAAAGTATATATATCATTTTAATATATTATAATAAATTATTTTTAAAAAAATTAAATAATTTATAAAATACCAAACATTTTATATGAAACATTGTTTTCAGTTTTTTTTTTTTGTTTTTATTATTAAATTATAAAAATTTTCTGTATTTTTTTTTAAAACTTATAGTTTTGTTATTTTTCTTTTTTTTTTACATAAGTATTTAACATTTATTTTATAGTTTTTTATAATTTTACATAATTTTTTTTCATTTCGTAATTTATTTACATTGAAATACTTTGTTTTTTAAAATAGTTTTAAATTGGAATTAAATACATATTATACATAATATATTAAAATATAATAAGATTTTCTTCATAATAATTTCAGTCTCTTGAATTGAAAATTAAAATAAAAAATATTCAATAAAACAAATTAGAGATTTTAAATATTAGTTTAAGCTTTCTGTGTAAATTATTTTAATATATTTAATATATTTAATTAATTTCTTTTTAATTTCAAATAGTTTTGATGTAATTAAATTTATAAATTGTAACAATTATTTAAACATTTTATTTTTAATTAATTACGTATGGAATAATATAAATAAAATTTTTAATTATTCTCATTGTAATTTCATGAAACCATTATTTTATAATAATAGTAAAATATTTTAAATTATTTATAAAATATGAAAAAATATATGTCTTTATATTAATGTTACATTTAACACAAAAACTAAATTTTCGAATAGTTTATAAAATTTCTAAGACGATTATTGTATAGTTATTTGAAGCAGTATATACTATATTTTAAAATCATACATAGTTACATATCATACAATCATACATCAATATTCGAGATTTTTTAGTTATTTTTTTTTTAATAAAATATTGAGATTTAATTTAAGTTAATATGTATATAAAAATTAAATTTTAATTTAAATTACAATGTAATTCTAAAAAGTTTATTTCATTTTATACCAAAAATGAAATAATTTTATATTTAAATAAACAAAAATGGAATGTTATAGATTGTATTTCAAGAGATTTTTAATAAATTTTTAGAAATGAAAACTAAAATTTTTATAAAGAAATATAGCTAAGTATTTACAAAAAATTGACTGACTTTAAGAATAATAGAAGCTGCTACTACAAAAATAAAATTGAAATTATCCCTGTAGCTATATTTGTATTTTGATTTAAAATCTAAATACAAATTATTTGTAATTTAAAATATTAATATTATTTTTAAATGTTATTGATTTTATTTTAGAGATTCATTTCGAGATATATTTATTTTTACATATATGTTAAAGAATCACACGATTTAAAAAAAAAGTGTGCTCTCTTCATTATTAAGACACCAAATAGTGTATATTTTAATAAGAAACAAAAATAAAAAAGTTCAAATTTATTATTAGAAAAAGTTAATTAATAAAATAAAAATCTTAAAAGATTTGGCTCAAAACCTATTAGTATTTTAGAATACTAATAAAGTCCAAACTTTAAGGAAAGAAGATAATATAAAACAAGATTTATCAATTTAAATTATTATATTATAAACTTTGAATTTTTTTTTTGTTTTTATTGTTAATTTCATTTATAGTAAAAAATATAAAATAGGCTAATTTGATTTATTATTTGTTTTTTATAAAAAAATCAAAAAAAAAGTTAAATTTGGTCTTAATTATCTTTTGATATTGAAATTCCTTTAATTTTGACCAAAATTGAAAAATTTAACACATTAACCTATTTTATGTTTTTACATCTAATGCATCATTGTTTATTTTTCAAATTAGAACGCTAATGTAGCATATAATTTTTAAAAATTATACTAAATATCGATAACCCCAAGAAAGACTGATGGTGAAAATTGAATACCAAGAACTAAACAGTATTTACTTATATTTTTTTTGTTAAATTAATTTCTTTTTTAAATAATGAATGAAGTTTTTATGTTTAACGATAATAATAAAATAAAATATCTATTTAATCTAAAGTAGAACTGACTGATAATATAGTTTTTGGGGGCTGGCGATGTGATGTTTTAATCAAAACGAAAATATGTCATTATTAATTAATTTTACATTTTTAGAATATTTCTATCTAATAATCTAAAAAACTAATTTTGTGGTTGTTGTTGTTGCTGCTGCTGCTGTTGTTGTTGTTGCTGTTGAGCATTTGCTTTTTGTTGAGCTTTTATAAATTCTGGATAATCAATAAAACCATCACGACTAGTATCATCCATTTGTAAAATTGGATCAATTAAAGCGGTTAACTCATTATCGGAAAATATTTTTTCTTCAACATGTGGTTTTCCTTCATGATGTGGTTCTTTACTCCCTTGTTCTATTTGTTGTATTTAATTCAATTTTGAAACAATTTATATTTTAACATTTGCCATTTGTTTTTTTTTATGTATATAATATTTTATTTAATTAATTTATTTGTTTTTTTTTTTTTTTTAATTTCGCAGGTGTGTTTGTGTTTTATTGTTTAATATAAATTCAATATAAAAAGTAATAAAATAATAATAATTGTTATAATTTATTAATTAAATGTTCATTAAATTCATTTTAAGTTTTTTGTTTTAATAATTTAGAAAAGAAAGAAAAAAGAAAATATATAATTTATAAAAAGAAATGTAATGTTATTTATTATTTTAACGATTTTTATATTGTTTCAAATTTTTGAATGTAGAATTGATTTTAGAAATATAGAAATTTTATTTGTAAAATAAATAAGACAAAACTGTTTAAAGCAAACAACAGACAAGTAATAAAAAATAGTAAATAAGAACATTATTAAAAAAACAACAAACTAAAAATCATTTGAATAGCTAAAAAATTAAATATAAAATGAAATCTTTATACTATACAACAAAATTTTTTTAGTAGATATTAAATCAATAGATTGCAGAGATTGCCATTTAGTCAACTACTTAACAAAAAAAATTAACAAAATAACGTTTGCTAATTCGAATAGCAAGTGACCAAGACTGTATATATACTTGGTATTAAATGTGAAATTTCCAAAAAACTCTATTTGGTCCATATCTATAATTTAAAAGTTTTTCAGATTTATCTTGTATATAACGTTAATCTTGTATGCATATGTTTAAAACTACCCAAGTAAATGTTTGTTTATTCATGAATAAAAAAAGGAAATCATGATTTTCTTTAAAAAAATAAAAACTATTATATAAAATGAAAGTAGAAATTATATTAATAATTACTACTCAAATTTTTAATTACCATGAGAAAATTCAAACAAGAGATAACATTACACTTTTTAAGCTATTCAAAAGAATTTTACACAAACTTTTATTAAGAAAAGTTTAACTGAAACTCAAACCAAAAAAGAAAAAAATTATAATTTAAAAGAAAAAAAAATCTTACCGTGCCAATGAATTAGTGATTTAATTAATTCACAACCATCTAATTTATTATTATTGTCTGAATCATGCATTTTAAAATAATGAAATTGTAATTCAGCTTCTGACATTTTACTTGTATCTATTGGTACCTCCATATGCTCTTGAATATGTCTATAAAGATACATTTAATTAAAAAAAAATCAAGAAAAACCAACGGTTAATTTCTTACTCTCTTTCATGTTGTATATTAGCAGCGTTTAAGACTTTTTGTCCTTGATGATTTTGCTGGGGCTGTTGCTGGTTTGTTGGTTGTTGATATTGCTGCTGTTGTTGTTGTGTTTGTTGTGGTTGTTGCTGTTGTTGTACTGGAGGTTGTTGATATTGTTGTTGCGGTTGCTGATATTGTTGTTGTTGTTGTTGTTGAACTTGAGGCTGTTGGTATTGTTGTTGGGGTTGCTGATACTGTTGCTGTTGCTGTTGATATTGAGGTTGTACTGGAACTTGTTGTTGATACTAAAATAAATATTTAAGTTAAAACAATTATATCATATTATCTAAAATAACAAAGTCAATAAGTATTTACCTGAGGTGGTTGTTGCTGATAACCACCGTTTTGTTGCTAAAAAAAAATCATAATCTCATATTAAAAATCTTCCAATATTAAACTTTCTTTGAATATTAATATTAACTTACATAATGTTGTGGTGGAACTCCTGGTGCCACTCTTTGTGAATTAACACTCAAACATAATATTAATGAAATAATTAATATTAAACTATTCCGAAACATTTTCATAATTTTATTTTTTATCAAAATTTAAAAAAAAAAAAACAAACTAAAAATTCTTTTCAATATATTTCTAACTAACTAAATTCAAAAGAAATTCATAAAAGATAGTGAAAGTTTACAATATATAATATAACGTCCACGTCAGATAATTGTTAACAGTGATTTGGCTCACCTTTATCACGTTTCAAACAACCAAAGAGAAATAAGAGAGACAATTTCTTTAAACTGGTAAACTAGCTATATCAACATTTTATATTTCATGTGGGATTTAAAAAAACAAGATTAACAATAGAAACAGATGAAAACATGAAACAAAACAAAATTAAATTTGACATTTTTCAATAATTGCAATAATAAAAACAAATAGATAATAAATTTACAAAAACACCGACACGGATTGTTGTCAAAGGTAGATATGGAAACGTCAAAATTTTTTTTTCAAAATAATCAATGATAAAAAAAGTGTTGTTCAATGAACTGAAAAAAAGTTTCATAATTTGGTATTTGATTTTTGTGAATAAAAATATAAATCAAATATATAATATTTAGAAATACTTTTGACTAAATGATAAAAATCTAGGTATAAAATAGAAATGATAATTTCTTTAACTTATTTTGTTTCAACTTGTTTATAAACTTATTTAACGGACTAAACGGACACTATACGCTGAATACTAAAATCTAACCAAAAAAACAAAATGCACCTTACACCTTTAAAATGTTAATTATTCAAGTAGACCATATTATTTTTTCAAGACATAAAGTATTTTAAATTATAACACTTTTCATATTTAATAAATTTTATAGTTTTCAATATTTATAAATTAAAAACTAAGTTGTTACGTTTTATAACTTCTTAATAAATTTAGAAACCAATTAAAAATAGCCAGTAATAACTAATGCGGTTTGAAATTGATATCAATACGTTAAATAGGTTTAAAACTTTCAATCCAATCCATATTAAAACTTTATTTTTTTTAGATTATTTTTTAGATTAAATGTATATCTGATAATATTCTAGCATCTTAACAATATCTGAATTCTTCTTAATCGATATCTTCATAAACAGTCTAAATAAAACTGAAAAAGCTAAATACATATAAATTGTTAAATTTTAAAATTTTTTGAATTTTCTATAGTTATTATTTATAGAAATTTATTTTATTTATAAAGGGAAATAATTAAAAATTGTTAGGAAACAAAATTTACATATTGGAACTGAGAGTTGAGTTAAGACTTATTAATATTTTTAAAAAAAATCAAATAAATAAATTTTCTAATACTCAATTGCACTATAATATTTATTCAATAAATTGATGATAAAATTTATTAAAAACAGGTATCTTTTATTTAATAAAAAATGCTATTTTCAACAGCAAAATTTTAAATCAAATGAAATTACAGCAGATAATTATTCCATTATATTTATGCATTTACGTAATACGTATTTTACCATATTAGATTTTCTTTTTTAATTTAGTACATATGGTAACCTTTTACACGCCAAGCCAACATTTTGTTCTTTTATGACAGTCGTTTGCTTCACAAAGCATTTTGATTGGTTAATATTTTCGAATGTATACACATTTCCTTGCAAACATTTGTAAAAGTTTGCTACAAATTGTATTAATGCTATAAACGAACGGATTTACTGGCGGTCTATGGTGAGAAAAATTTTTATATGAAAACAGTAGTTTCTGTCTTGATTCCAATAAAATAACTCGTAATATTAATTAATAAAATATTAGAAATATATTCTTTTTAAATAAGTTTAATTAAAAATAATTATATAAAATAAAATTCATTTCTTTATTTAGAAATATTATGAAAAAGTTTTGAAGTCCAGTTAACAAAAATAGGACTTTTTTGCCACCGCAAATTTTTGATTTTTAAAATTGAAGAAAAATCTCATTTAAATTGAAATGTATAATTAAAATTTAAATGAAATTTTATATTAATATAACTTAAATATTAAAAAGCTATTTGAATTCTATTTAACACAACACTAAAGTTAAAAGGTTATAATGTCATTCAGAAAATAAAAAAAAAAAGTTCTCTAATATTTTAAAACTCTGTGTATATAAATCTTAGCATAAGTTGATTAACTAATTTTTTGAGATAATTAAAAAGAAAAAAACATTATTTCTACTTAAGTAGATATTAGAACAAGTATTTGAAATGGTCGGGAAAGATATAGATCCTTCAGAAATTGGAAAACATCCAAATATTATAAAAGGTAATTATAATTTATTTATGTTAAAATTTATTCAAATTAATAAAAAAGTTATTTTAAAATTTAGTCGCCCAACGAGAAATGACCCAGTCTGATGTTCTTGTTTGTGGAAAATGTCATTCAGTTTTTCATTTTATTGATCTTTTCATTGAACATAAAGAAAATGATGAAAACTGTTCAAAAGAATCAAATTTGAAAGATTGTAGAGAAACAAAACCAAAAGTATGGGCGTTTTTATTATGGAAATCAGCACAGTTAAATAATAATTCGAAAAATCAAAATGATTCAAATCATATGAATTCGTGGCAATTATATCAAACATGGGTTAAAATGGAAGAGTCAGTACGAGAAACATGGGTTGTAGCTGGTAAAACTATCCAATCATTTAATAGAGTTGGTCAAGGTACATTACAAGAAATGCCAGTTAAAATTACAAAAACAGTTATCGATACAGCTCCAACAAATAGTATGATATTTTTTAAAACTAAAAATTATTTTTATAAATATTTATACATGTACCTTTTAAATTTTAGAAACCTTAACACCTGGCGGTAATAGATTAACTCCACTTGGAAATAGAATGGTTAAAAAAGAAGATGGATTAATTAAGAGAGATGATGCAACAACAGATGAAGAATTTTCACCAAGTGATAGACAAAGAAATATAAGAAACCAAATAAGTGGTTCAAACTTACCAACAAAAACAAATCCAGTCGTAATTAAACCAAGTCAAACATCGTAAGTTGCAAATTATTTGACAGAAATTAATAAATCGAAATTTGGTATTTGAATTTTTCAGTCGTCGAGCTAAACGCACAATTCCTAATACACAAACTACAGAATTTGAAACGGTTGAAAAAATTGTTGCAAAACGTTTCAATCCTCGTAGAAAAATGCATGAATATTTAGTAAAATGGGAAGGATACCCACACGAGCAAAATAGTTGGGAACCACAATCACATTTAGATACTTGTCCACAATTATTAGAAACTTTTGAAAAACAATTAGCTAGACAGAAAGAACAGAGAGCCGTACAAGAACGTGCCCGATTGCAACAACAATCAAATAGTTTAGGTGGTACTACTACAACTTCTACACCACTTACAAATGTTAAAAAACCAACTGAAAACTCAATAGAAAAACCATTATCAGGTATAACTGCATCGGTAAATGCTAGCCCATTATCCCCACAAAATCGTTTAAATAGAATAGCAGTCAAAACGAAAAATGACGAGGACAAATCTTTAGACTCAACACTAGATGTATCGGGTGATACAACTGGACAAAATGTTATAAATGCAAAACGAAAATTAGATGATAGTGATTTTAATGCTAATACTACGGGTGAGGAAGATTTTGAAGAAGATGCTATTCCTGTCCATGCTGTCAAGCGTCTTAAAAATGGTACTACAATTACAACATCAACGGCAAAAATTGAAACTAAAACGGTAAATTATTTTCTATAGATTTTTTTTTTTTATAATTTTGATTTTTAATATAGCCAACACAAGTTGTTAAAACTATGAATGGAGCTTTAAAATCTCCAACTAATGGTGATAATTCTGCTGAAATTGTTATTATAAAAGATTCCAATTCGGGAATTGTTAGAAAAGTTGCTCCTTCTTCAACAAATAGTTCGGTAATTCACTAAAAATTGTATATGAAAAAAATTAAATATTTTTTAAATATTTGATTTTATTGCAGCCAAACCAAAAAGGTGAAGCTTCTGTTCGCATATTGTCACGCGGTGAAAATGCCTCAAGTGGTATAGTTCGCTTATCTGGTAGTACTCCAAATTTAACAACAGCTGGCGCAAATTCAACATCAACTGCAAATGTAGCTAGAATTCCTATTCAACAAAGAATAATGCAAAAGAGTAGCAGTATAGGAACCTTGAATCAAACGCCACGAAGTACACAATCTACAGTTACAAGACCAACACCTCCCGGTCAACGAAGCTTGCAATCTCAACCACAAACTAGACAGTTGCCTGGGCAACGTACACAAGTTGTTAGGCAAACTGCACCTGTAGGTCTTGGACGCCAATTACAAAGTCAAGCAAAAACTACAACTATTTATCGACCATCCTTATCCCCAAGTGGAAATGCTGCAAATACACCACAAAGTGGTCGGATGGTCATCAATAGGAATATTCGACAAGCCCCTGTTAACAAACCTGTTACTCCAGAAGAAAAAATTTTGCAATTATCTAAATCAGGTGACTTAAAAATTACTAGAAAGACAATACCTGCATCTCAAAACTCACAGCAAATGAAAGCACCTTTAGGTCAAAATCGTATGGTTCAAAATAGACCCGGATTGATGTCACATCAGCAACATCAAAGAATTGTAGGTTCTAAGCCTAACTTACAGACAATGCCATCCAAAATGTCAATTTCTACAAAGAGTCCATCTCCATCGCCGCCGGGTGGTGGTTTAACATTATGTCCTATAACTGGTAAAATACTAACAGAGTCTGGTGAAGAAGTACCACCTCCTGCTCCTACACCAGAAAAGAAAGATGATCATCATTCTAGTGTTGTGTCTGCTCAAATGCAATTTACAAACGAACAAGAATCAATAGCTGAAGGAGCTACAATAACATTAGGTGAAGGTCAACAAATCTTAACAAATGAAGATGGAACACCATTATTAGTTAGTGGTGATGATGGTACAATTTATCAAGTTGCCGGTAAAAACGCTGAAGGGCAAACAATTTTGATTGCTCAAGGAGCAGATGGTGAACAACAGTTTGCATATGTTGCTGCAGAAGACAATGATGTTGAAAACGGAGCAAACGCTGGTGTTTTGACATTAGATAATGCTGTAGCCGAAGCCGTAGCTAATATGTTACCTGAACAACAAGCAGAAACTTTAAATAACGCGGCAGCAGCCGTTGCAAATGAAACAACTCAATACGTTATTAAACAAGAAGATGGGACAGTTGTGCCAGCAACAGCAGCTCAAGTTGCAGAATCGGAAGCAGCGCAAGCAGCTGCTAATGCTGCAGCAGCCGCTGCTGCCAGTGGTGGACAACTATCAATTGATACAAATCAGGCGTTAACAATTCAAACTGGAGGAGATGGTGATTCACAGGATGCGAATATACCTGCAGAAGTAGTTCAAGCTGATTTACCTTCACCAGGTTAGCTATTTTAAAAACTAAACTATTCGTATTTTTAGTAAAAACAATTTTTCTTTCTAGGTGGAACACGTCGAGTTATTTTACTTCTTCAAGATGGTACATTTATGATGACCGAAATGCACGATGATGAATATCAAGCTTTAAATATTACGTAATCAGAAAAAAAAAAATTAGAATAAAACACATTTTTTTTAAGTTTAAAAATTTGAAATCATAGCTACACACCTTTGAGGAAAAGATATTTCAAAGTTAAAATTTGAAAAATATTTTCAGATATTTTAAAAATAGAGACAAAACCATTTATATTATAAGTATTTTAAAATGCATAAGACTTTAATATAAATTTTATTTCATTTTTTTTTTTTTTGATTTTTTAAGCATAGATAAATTGAAGGTGAAATACGAAAATATTTTTTTTGTATTGAATTGTTAATTGACTTATACTGTAAAGTAAAATTTAATTTATCAAATAATTTGTTTTTAATTTCAAACTGTATTTTTTGGCGAATTAAAAAAATTGGTTTAATCTTTCGGTTCACATAAAAATTGTTCAGAAATTTACTTAAAAAAAGTAATACAAAATTTTTATAAAATTTTTATTAAAAAAAAAAAAAAGTTAGTTTAAACCTTAGTGTTAGTTTAAAAAATTTAAAATAAGCAAATATAAAAGTATATTACTAAAATTTGAAACTAGTTGCTTATTTCTTTTTGTATTGCAGTTTTCAGAAAATATAAAAATTGCTTTTAAAACAGAAATACGGTTTAGTGGTCATTCATCATAATTTACTTTATTAGGCTAGAAAATTTAACATTAAAAAACATCGCACCTTAATAGTGAAAAACAAAAAATAAGCTACAAAATAATTAAATTAAAGATACTCCTCCTCCATAATATTCTAATCTTGTTTGCGGTTCAACAAAAGCCAACCAATCTGATGCATGTGTTGGCAATAATCCCATACTTTGACATTTATATAACGCTAAGGCAATATTGGCCAAATTTCCTAATAAATATATTAACTTTTGTCCACTTCCTTGTGTTCCATCAGCCATTTTAGATGTGGGTGCAGCGAACATTGCTTTAATAGGTCTAATTAACATCATGCCAACCATCATTATTGGGAAAATCGATATTGAGTTACCGGCCATATACATAATAAATAAATTCATGGGTAACTAAAAATAATTGATTACAAATATTTTGATTGTTATTGAAATATTTTATTACTTGTTTAAATGGTCCCAAAGCTAAATCCCATGATCGTTTTATCATTAAATGATGATCCCTTACAACTTCTGATTGACTTTGCGGAACTGATGGATTATAACCAGGTGGAGCTGGAATGTCTGAATTTTTTCTGAAACATTTTAAGAACCAAAAATTAATTAATTTTTATTACTAAAATTTAGGAATATTTTACTTACGTAACATTAAAATCTAATGCCCATTTAAATTTCTTGTTTGAACTTTTAGTAGACATAATAATTTGTATTTTTAATTAATAACAAAATGAAAATGTTTCCAAATCCAAAAAAACTATTCATATATGTATTAAATTAAATATTTCAGTCAAATCGAATGACAGTTTGTCAAGAAAAGTCAATGTCATAGTTTAAATTAACTCTGGTGGTTAATATTGTAAATGTTATTTCGAAAATTTTCGTACATAAAACATGTTGCAAAAATTAAAAAACTATTCAAATAATTATATTAAATTTTATTTTATTTAAGAAATTGAGTTATTAAATATGGGATACTTAATTTAATTTTTTGAACTTTTGATTGAATAAAGATTTTTTTTTAATTTTATATTTTATAATTAAATTTCTATTACGAAGTGTGAATTATTAATCTTAAACTTAAAATAACAAACAATGCAATAAGATAAATTAATTAAATGACACTATTGATTTTCTTTTAATAAATTTTGCAATGAAAAAACCGATTGTATCCAACTCTTTTTGAACATTGTCTATGCAAAATCTTTGAAGATTATTTCTGAAAAATGTAGTTATTTATTAAATCAATTTTAAAAAGAAAAATGTTAAAATCCTTACCTGTCTTCATTTGATAAACCATCAGATTCAATTGCAGGACCGCCCAAGATAGGTTCAGCTCTAACAAGCTCTAATTCTGGAAATTTTTCTTTAGCCCAAACAATAATTCCTTCATTTTCATCTTCATGTACCGTACACGTGCTATAAACCAAGGTTCCGCCACATTTTAAAAGATAAGCTGCATTTGCGAAAAGTTTTTTTTGTACTGGTGGATATGATTTTAACATTTTTTCAGTCATTTTGCATGTTAATAACGGACGATTTCCCAATGAACTACATGGAGCATCTAATAATATTCTATCAAAAGATTCTGCACCAAATGGTGGACCATTTATTAAATTATTTTTAGTTTTATTAATTGTATTTACATCAAAACATTTTGTCGAGTCAAAAATAAATGAATAAACATTTTTCCATTGATCATTTTTAATTTTAGCTTTAAGCGATTCTATTTTTGACTTGACTTTATCTATTGCTATTATGGTACTCTCTCCTTTAGTTAACTCAAAGATATGTGACGTTTTATTTC
Organism: Dolichopus griseipennis; assembly: GCA_963082915.1. Lineage (NCBI taxonomy): Eukaryota > Metazoa > Arthropoda > Insecta > Diptera > Dolichopodidae > Dolichopus > Dolichopus griseipennis. The sequence continues at coordinate 81,391,861 of OY720443.1, forward strand.
CTGGTGCTGCACACATATCTAAAATAATTTCATTAGGTTTTGGATCAAGAACTCTACCACAAACAATTGATGGTAAATTTTGCAGTAAAAATTGATCGGAAGAAAGATCTCCAATTGATGGAACCCCAGAAATAACTTGCAACATTTCAATAGCAATTCCTTTAGGATCAACATCTTTTCCATACAATTGATATCGTTGCATTTTCACTCTACCTGTTCCAATGAATATTTTTTCATTTGATTTATACAAAATGTTTGTTCCCTTTTTACATTTTCCAGATAAATCAGCAAATACATTAACATTATCTCCAATTTGAGTTCCTAAAATTATCAGTTAAAAATTTTAGTTTAAAATTAAACTTTCTAGCTTCATTTTAAAAAATACCACTTGGCATTGCTAATACTCCAGGAGCATAAATATGAGCTCCTCTTAATAAAGCACTACCACAACTAACATCAACTATTATTTCACTTAAATCCGAATTGAATAATATTAATTCTTTAATTGGTGATATGCATATTACTTCTGGGATATCATTTATATAGAATACTTCTGGTATATTTTTAAAATATTTAGTTTCCAGCACTTCCATAATACGGGACTTAGCTGTTTCCAGTGTAGATTTCGTTAAATTTATTCTGTATGTTGTAAATTTTGGTGTTTCACACAACCATTCGAATATTTTTTTGACATCTGTTGGCTGTAATAAAAAACATTTTAATTTATTAAATACTAATGATAAGCCTTTATGTTTCGAAAATGTGTTTAAATTTATATTAAATTTATACACTTGTCCTTTTCTTTCATATTGAAACTTTTTGACAGATATTCAACACGTCTTTCTTTTCCCAAGTTTTTCTCTTGAAAATAAGCCCGCATGGTACGTTTGTGGTTTTGAAAATAAAGAAATTAAAATAAAATCGAAGAAATATACTTACATTCCGTTTAAATATTTGTGATTCGATCCCCGGACATTTAAGAAAGGGTGATTTTGGATAAAACATTATTTTAGTTTAAAAATTAATTCGATTTAAAGTTTCTTTTTTTTTCCCTTTTTGATTGTGACTCAAGTCGACTTTTTCAAAAGAAAGTTAATATAAGTGTGCGAAAAGGATAACTATATATTTAAAAAAAAAATAAAAATTAAAAATAAAACAAGAAATATAGATCTGTCATCAAAAAAATTTTGATTTGACGGCTAGAAAAAGAATTTATAAATAGGTAAGTTTATAATTTAATTAAATATATTTAAGTTAAAATTATTTAAGTAAATAGAAAGTGTAGAAAAAATATGTTAAATGGAAATTTATTTTGACATTTAGATCGACGTGGCAGTTAATGATTTTTTTAATAATTGTGTTTGGGACTTTTTTAATAAAAATTTCCCTTGTATTGTAATTTTTTTTTTGTCTTCTCCATAAATTAAATGTTAAATGCTAGTGATTCATATTCTAATTGTTGTATTTATTAAAAGAAATGTGGAATACATTAATTTTAATGACAGATTTTTAATAAAATATAGTTAAAATTAAAAATTTATGCATTAACATTTACTTTAGTACAAGGGAAATTTTTTCAGGTGGCCTTGTTAACGTCATTTCTGTTAACTTGTCACTTATAATCAAATGTATAAGATAAACAGAGACGACAGATTGTCTATGAAAACTATATCTATTATTATCTTTCTCTTGTAAAAATGAAAGAGATGAAATTATAATTTTTTTTCGTAAGATAATTTCGAAAATATTTCGATTCTAATAATTCCAATAGTATCGATGATATTGAACTAAAGGAATAAAAAGAAAGTTTTCAAAGTAAAAATATAATAAAATAAAACCGCCCGGATTAATTGTAAAAATTTAAATTTATTTTTACATTAATTTTAATCTTGAATGTAATATTTTTTTTATTTTGCTAACATTATTCTTTATTATTTAAAACCCACAAAAGGTGGGTAACAATTCTAAAAAAAAAGAAAAAATTGTTTGATTTACAAAGTGTATAGCGGCAGTGGCTGAATTTTTTTTCTGCATACTTATATGCAAAATCATATAAATACAATAGTTCAAAGTGTAATACATATTATAGTATTGTAAATACAAATTTTTTTTTTTAAATAGTGTAAGTAAAATAATTTGTTTTAAAAAAATCTAAAAGATAAAATTTTTAATTTTCTTGAATTAAAAAAAAAAAAAACCTCATAATGAAAATCCATTTTTCATATGAAATTTAAGAAAGAGACCATATGAAATTTTATTTTAATGACATTCTATATTCAAAGCAATAAGAGAAAACGAGATAAAAAGTGTACTAATAGAGCCTGACATAAAAGTCAAACGTCGAAAAATGTTAAAAAAGAAGACTCGGTTTGAAGGGTGGTGTTATATTTGATAAAATAAAAAAAAAGTTATTTTAAAACAAAATTTTTATTTTATTTTTTAGTTTGTATACAAAGTAAATTTAAATAATTCGAAATAAATTATTTATTAAATTGTTAGTATTCAAGAAATATTCATTAAAAATTCATTAATAGTTAGAAAAAAGTATTTTTTTTTTTTTTTTAAAGCTGGCTTGTAAATTTTTTCAATCGTAATCACTAACCTACCAGTTAGTTAAAACTCACATCATTTTTTTAATTGTAGTTGTCGACTGAGTCAGTTTTTTTTATATTAATAATTATTTCATTTAATTTATTATTTAATTTTATGAATATAATTTAAAAAATAAATTTTTGTAACATTTTTATTTAATTTTTTGTATGTAAATTTTGAATTTAAGAAAAAAAAAAAATGTAAGTAAGAAAAATCCAAGTTATCTGAAATTAATTACGTGGTGGTGTATTATATATATGTACCCACATAGAATATACTTATATTTTTTTTTTTACTTCTTTTTTTCAGTCTGCGCGAGAAAACTTAAGTACATAGTAAAAAAAAAAAAAATATATTTTTTTTTTGTTATAGTAGAAAAAATTTCAAAGAAAATTAAAATAATCAAAATCCAACAATTATTCCATCTTAAAGTGAGGTTATGACCGACTGAACAAAAACGTAAAAAAAAAAAAAAAATTTTTAAGACGAAATTTTATTATGACGTATGAACTATTAAAATGGAAATTTTGTTAAAATTTTTTTAATATCTATCTTATTTAATTTAATATAAACATATAAAATATACATATTATATTTTATATTATATATTTGATATGTGATAGCATATTATTTAAAAGTTAAATTCCATCATTGTAATTATTTGTTAAAGTTCATTAAATCATTGCAAAATAATTTAGTGTAGTTGTAAATGAAATATGACTCATTTTGAAATATTAAGTAGAACATTAATAATAATAAGTAATTGTAAGGCTGGATAGTCTTTATATGGCCTATTTTCTAATATTTAAATTTTTACAATTTATATTTAAACATTAGATATGTTGGCATATTTTTTTTTTATTAAAAAAAAAAAAATTCCTTTTAATATTAAATTGCAAATAAATGTTAAAATTAAATTATTTATTTGTATTTAAAGTACAGTAGACAATAAACACTATTTGTTTTATATTTGGCATACATATTATGAGCAGAAATTTGATGTAGTAAAAATTGAAATAAAAAACTAATAAAAATTTCCCTATTGACCGAATTTTGGTTTATTAAAAACCTGTTTTTTCTTTTTTTTTTTACTAAAGATATTAAAAGTTTAAAAATGATTATTAATTATGCTAATTTTCACTTTTTTTCACATGTGTTTTGAAATTTATATATCTATTGTAAATATATACTTTTACTCATTAACTTAAAAAAATTTTTTTTATATTTTTTTTCCTCTTTTAGATTAATTGATTTTTTTTTTGTTTTCTGTGAACTTAAGAAGTTGAAGTCTTACCTTTAAATATTAATAATTAAATTATAATAAAAATAAGGGAAACCAATTCAAAATGGGAAATATATTTGCGAATCTGTTTAAAGGACTTTTTGGTAAAAAGGAAATGAGAATATTAATGGTCGGTTTGGATGCTGCTGGTAAAACCACAATTTTGTACAAACTCAAATTAGGTGAAATTGTTACAACGATACCTACAATTGGTAAGAATTTATAATTTGTTATTCAAAAATTTTTACTAACTAAAAATAAAATTTTTGTTATATTATTAAAAAAATTAACATTTTGTTTTCATTAAATTTTAAAATTTACTACAATAATACGTTTAACAACATTTTTTTTTTAGGTTTCAACGTCGAGACTGTAGAATACAAGAATATTAGCTTTACAGTATGGGACGTAGGCGGTCAAGATAAAATTAGACCATTGTGGAGGCATTATTTCCAAAATACACAAGTGAGTTTATAATCGATTCTCGAGATATAATTAATATTTTTTTAAAGTTTAATAACATTTAATCTGTTAAAATACTTAAATATTTTTTTTTACTCTTTTATTGGGTTAAAATAAAATTGTCCTTTTTTAATTCTAAGGGTCTTATTTTCGTCGTTGATAGCAATGACAGAGAGCGTATCGGCGAAGCCAGAGAAGAACTGATGCGGATGTTAGCTGAAGATGAATTGAGAGATGCTGTTTTACTTATATTTGCCAACAAACAGGTATGAATTCTTTTCATTTGTATATATTTTGTAATTTACTACAGTATCCTTCTACAAAACCTTCAAGTTTTTAAAATAATATTTAATACATTTAGTTAAAATCTATTTGCTTCTAACTATTGAAATGTTTTGATCCTCATTTTACTACTAAGAACTAGTAAAACATTTTTCGTTTAAATTATGATTTTATTCATTAGCAAGTTTTATTTTTTTTCTAAAAATAAAATTTTTTTATATTTTATTTACAACTCATTTTTGATAAAAACCTTATTTTTATAGTACAATTTATTACAAATATTAAAAGCTTAATTTGCCTTTTATTTTTTTTTGGATAAAAATTCAAATTTAATTGTTAAAATTTATTTCAAATATTTCAAGCTTTTTTTTATTATGGTTGAACCTAAATTCTGATATATAATTTCCTAATTTTTAATCAGTTAAAATTTTATTTGATTTTCTGTTGTTAGAGGTACAAATAATAGTACATATTTGATTTTATACATCTGTTATCAGCAGAAAGTAAAATTTTTAATAAAAATTTGTAATTGTATTAGATTCAAAGTTTAAAAAAATTAAGTACATACTTCATTAATTTAAAGTTTTCTATTTAATTCAAATGTGTTGTAAAAGCACAATTTTTCTAATAAAAATTTAGTATTTCGAGATAACGACGTCACATAAACAATGATAAGATAACAAATAAAATTTAAGATAAAACATGAGCATATTAATGTAAATTTATTTCAAAAAAATACAATTGAAATAAAAATAATTATTTTTTATTTAGAATTAATAATAGGTTTAATTCAACTCAAGTAAATCAATCAACATTAATGTATTAATTATTCAATAAGATAATGCTTGGTCTTAAGTGAATATAATTATTTTGAGTATACACTTCACGATACATTTTTAATGTATTCGTACATAAATAACTTTTTTTTAATTATAAGTTATTAAGAGATTAAGAGGGTTTTATATTAACTTTTCTTTTATATTCTTGAATAATTATCGATAAAAAGTCAATTATAATGTTTTTTTTTTATTGTTTTTATTTTTAGGATCTGCCAAATGCTATGAACGCAGCCGAAATAACTGATAAGTTAGGTTTGCATTCACTGAGAAATCGTAATTGGTATATTCAGGCGACGTGTGCAACTAGTGGAGATGGTCTATATGAAGGTCTTGATTGGTTATCCAATCAATTAAAGAATGCCAATCGCTAAAAATAATTTTACATTAATTATAAAAAGACAGTAAAGAAACACACACCTAAATTAAATTTAATTTACAACTTTCATTAATTAAAAATTTAAATAAAAAGAAGAAAAAGAGAGAAATAATTTTTAAACCCAACCAAGTCTTCAATAGAACAACCACAACATAAGCAAAGAATACCACAGTAAAAAAGTGTCAGAAATAAACATCATTAAATTTCTGAAATTATATATATATAAAAAAAAAAAAAAATAAAACAAACTTGATATAAAAAATGCATAAAAACTTAAATAATTTTTTTTTTTTGTTTTTAATTAAAAGTATATAAATATATATAGAAGAAAGTAATATAGAAAATAAATTCAGCAAGAATCACATTCGCAGTTCTTAAAAGATAAAAAAAAAATAAAATAAAAGTAAATAAATTTTTTTTGTATCAGATAAAGGGATAATATATTGAATGCGGAATTCTTTTTTATTTTCAAAATTTATTAATTTTTATTAAAATTTAAATACAAATGCCTTTTTTTTATTAAATTTTTTTTTTTTTTATATATTTTTGTTCAAATATTTTTCATCGTAAATTTTTTTTATTAAAATTTATTAAAAAAAAAAAGAAAAAAAAAAATTACTATTATTTGAATAAAAGAAAAGTAAAAGAAAAAACCGCTCTAAAAAAAATTTAAATAATATATATAAAAAAAAAACAGCACTTAAATTGATAAGGAAACATTTACTATAATTGATAATAATAATTATTATAATTTAAAAAGTAAAAAAAAAAAAAATAAAAAAAAATAAATATAAATAAAGAAAAAAAAAACTTACAAAGATTTTTTTTTTTTAATTATTAATTAATAAATAACATTTACTACGTATTTGTGTTTTCTCAATATTTCATATGTTTTATTTTAGTATGTTTTATGTAATTTAGTTATAATTTATGTAATGGTGTACCATTTTTTATGATTTAACATGGTGCTTATTTACGTGTGGTGTAAATTTATGATAGTTTAATTATTTAAATGCATAATATGTATTAGGAACCTTTTTTTTTATGTAAAATAAATTACAATTTTATCATTATAAACGATAATCATATAAATTATTTTTGTTTTGTTTATAAAACTAAAAATAAACCCAAATTTTTTTATAACTATAATAAAATTACATCTAACATAATAATTATTATCCTGTAACGCCACAACATGATACAAAGTTTTATTGAAAATTATTAATGACTGCTGTTACAAATTAATAATTAATATAGAAAATATTTTCTTATGTCTCTCGATTATCGTTTTTTGGAATGCAAACCCAGATAAAAATTTTTGTTCATTCCCTAATGAATAAACTGACAAACTGTAAATTCTTGTTTGAATAAAACATTTTCTTTATAAATATGTACTATTATGTTGTACATAATTGTTAATCAAAAGCGAAATATAAAAGTTTGCATTTATTAAAAAAAAGTTACAAGCGTTTAAAATTTTTAAAAAATCAATAGTTTTATTTAATATTAAAAGAGAAAAAAAATAAAACAATAAAAAATGGCAATCAATTTGTCTTACTTTTACATTCTTCTTTTTTTCATATTCATTCTAAAATTCTCTAAATTCTCGATATTTAAAAATTTGTATCGTTTTATTTTATGTTAATTCAGCAGAATTATTTTTTTCCATTTTTTGAAATGTTAAAAGAATGTTTTTTTACGATAGTTATGTATAATATATACGTATATAATATTATTGAATTCGGACTATAATAAAATAAAATAACTTGAGTTTACGGAATAGTCATAAAAAAATAAAATAAAATTGTAATTTAATAGGAAATTTAAAATTTTCTTTTTGATCAAAAATAAAATTAATTGCAAAATAAAATTTAAAAATATGATACAAAATACTTTAATATTAAATAATTATTGCTGATTTACTAACATTTCTTTAAGTATAAATTTTATTTTATTTTGTCTTTGAAAATTTCATGTAAAATCGTTTATTAACAACATTTAAAAAAATTATTGTCCGTGAAAATTTTAAATATACAAATTATATATTGTATTAAATAGGGAAAAATATATTCAATTTTGTATAAGTAATTGACTTGAAAGATTGATTTTTTTTTCGATGCAATCGATTAATTAGTTGGTGTTTGTTCAATAACTGAAAGAACAAAATCATATCAGGGTATTTTTAAATAGAAATAATTTTCAGTTGGATCCGAAGCGGAAGTCAAGGTAAATTTAAAATAAACTTTTTTTAAAAATTAACAGACTTCGACATTGTCAAATATGTTAAAATTACGTGGAATGAATTTTTCCAAACTTTTTTCAAATAAAATAAATTTTGGAAGTCAAATCAGATAATTAAAAGGTAAGATGCGTTAAAATTCAATTTATGAAATTTTTTGTTCTCAAATATTTTTGGGAAGCGCCAAAAAATATTAAGGAGCAAATTTAGTCAATTGAAATATCAATATCAGAACCCTAAACATTACCAGAAATACGAGTTTTTATATTTTTTAATATTTTTGTTAATACAAAAGTAAAACTATCCTAAAAAATAAAAAAAAAAATAATAAATTATAGACAATAGAATGAAATCATAATACATATTTAAAAGAAACGTATTTAATAACTTTCAAAATTTAAAAAAAAAAACATGAAATAGTGAAAGTCAAGGTGGCAAATAGTATATATGTACATAAACAAATTAATAATAGCTTTATAGTAGTTTTACCTACTTTTTTTTTTCTTAATTATATACAGTGAGCTTTTAAAGTTTAATACAATAAAATTAATTAACGTGGCTTTTATATGTTAAAAATTTAGTTCAAAGAAAAGAACATTAATTAAAGATTTATAAAAAAAGTGCAATCTGTTTAATTTAGAGAAATTACACATTGTAATAAATAGTTCGGTAGTTTCTTTTCAAATTTTGTCTATTTGAGATAAAACTAACAACGTGTATTTATTTATTTTAACAAATAGTTTATATTATGAAAATGTAATACATTTATTTAATAAATACATGTTAATTTGATAATTTAATAGTTAGCTATAGAAATGCATTTATTTTAATATTGAACGGGAAGTATAAGAATAAGATTAAATGTAAGAATATAAAATTATTTATGGTATTTAACTTAAAAAAAAATTAATCAGACTCCAGACTTAGCAATTGCTTAATCTAACATGTAGTGTTAAAATTTAATAGTATTTATAACGTTCTTATCTTAGTGGAATGAGTGTGTTGTTAAATCTTATACCTTTAAGCAGGTAACTTAAAAAGTTAAAGTCTTCCAAAAAGAAAATTAATTTCATCTACAAAAAAAATACTTAAAGTTGCATACTTATGAGTAGGGCAAATAAAAATATGCTCTAAAAAATCTGTTTTAAGCGCTTAAAATATGCTTTAAAAAATCTATTTTAAGCATTTAAAATATGCTCTATGAAAAGGATATCAAATACATAAAAAAAGATCTATTACTTAGAAAGCTTCAAATAAAATGAATATTAATAGGGTGGGCTTGTGACACCATCTTTAAAAGTTGTTTAAATTTAAGAATTAAATTTAAAGATAGTTTTTAACTTTTTTATATATTATTTTTATTATAATTTTTTATTTTAAGGTTAAATTTAATGAAGTAAAATAAAATTAATTCATGAAATTAAAAAATTAAAACAAGATAATTTAGAGAGTAGAATAAGTCAAAATTAAAAAAAATAAATAAACATAAATAAAGTAAACATAAATTAAAATAAAAATTAATCCAAATAACGAAAATCTTACATTTAGTAAAATTGAAAACTAAGTTTAACTGAAATTTTGGTTGCAAAATATCACAACCATTTCACTTAAATTTTTAAATAAGAAATTATTCCGGTTCGATCGTAGGACGCTTTTGTACATTTAAAAGCTCCTTTCTACATTAAATGAGTTAATTGGTGCGAATTTAAATGCAATAGTTTCGTTTATCGTGTAATTCATTGTAGCATTGTGTATCGCTTCACCAGTCAAAGCTGCAGATATAGTTTTTAATCAAGTTGAAAGGAATAATAAAATAAATATGTATATGTACATGCACACAGAGATTTCCTTAAATAACTAATACCTACTTGTTTATTTTGAAAGAGTGATATTTTAAATAAATAAATATCTAAATAGTGACATTAATTTTTATGTTTTTTTATGAAAAATATTTTAAATGCAAGAAAAATAAAAAAAATTATGGTCTTTCGAACGAAAATTGTCAAAATATACCAAAATATGCTCTTACAAGTTAAAATATGCAAAATATGCTCTAACAAGTGAAATATGCAAAAATATGCCCTAACAAAACTAGCTTAAAATTCATATTTTTTGTTGAAACGAACTTCTATCTTGTTCATTTATCGATAAGACATAAGGAAAAAAAGATGCTAATGCATATTTTTATTTGCCCTACTTATGAGACACCACAGTAGTTTATTAATAATATATTTAGAATACATATACTGGTTAAATTAAATTTGCATTAAAATCTATATTAACTAGTTTTACTAGTAATTTTAGCTCAAGTATTATTATAATACATACATTTTTTGTTTAAGTTAAAAAATTAATAAAACTTTAATATCACGTTGAATTTTTTTGATTTGGTAGTAGAAACAAAAAGCTACAGTTAATTTGTTTGCACAAGTGATTTAAAAGTAACAAATAGTTGTTCTACGTTTTAGATACAAATGAACGTTTCTATCTAGTTCAATATTTTTTTAAAAATATTATTTTTCTTAGCGAATTATAATGTATAGAAAAAACAAGCAGCACTAAAACACAGAAGAATTTTTATTATATTGTTTATAAATTGATGTGTTATAGTTTTTCTCTTGTACAATTTGAGCTCTTTAACAACGTTTTACAGTTCATTTAAATAATTATTATTCTATTCCGGCATAATTCACCTTCAGTATTGGTGAACCTTTTTTTCCGTTCTCATTAGAAACTTAGGCAAGGGAGATATAAAAGTGTATTCAACGGTAAATATGGAAAACAAATTACGAAAAATTTGATCTATATATATTTTTTCGTGTTGTAAAAAAATTTAAGTAAAACTTTGCTTATTTTTATCATATAGAAGTTTTCTCTTATTTGAGGAAATGAGATTTCAGATTTGTAATAGAATTATGCTCCAAATTTTAATTTTTAATTTTAACAAAACTAACATTCTTTTGAAGTTGTAAACGCTTCTTCTACTTTTTTTTAAAAAGAAGCGGGCTCCTAAAGACGTTAAGAGCTATTACCGCGATGCATTTTTTTAAAAATTTTGGAAAAATATTGAATATTCAAGACATTGTCTAAAAATGATTTAAAAAAACTACAAAAGTTGTCATTCAAAGAATAAAATTAAATAAATATTGTTGGTGGATAGCGTCCATTAATTTCTCCTGTTCATTTTTTATTTTATGTTATGATATCAGTTCCAGTTAAATTAATTGAATCGGCGAAAATGACTTTATTGTTTTTTGTTATTGTTTTAAGAAAAGCCAGAATTTTAGGATTGACAAATAATACTTTTATAATAATTCACTCCAATATCAATTAACGATTAGTTAAATAGGCTTATAAAGAAGTTAAGTCTTACGTATAATGAGTTTTATTCGTGAAGTCTGTTGGTCTGGTAATTTGGACTACAGTAGAGTGTTAAGTCATTTAGTTATGTAGGTTTATCTCTATAAAGGCTCTGTATTTTTTCTTTGATAATGATTCTTTCATCAATGGAAAAACATAACTGGAATGATGAAAATGTATGTCCCCAATAAATTCATTTTATATCAGTGTAAGTAACTAGTATAAAGAATATTATTTATTATAATAAAACTATATACCAATTTTGTTGATAGTTTTGTACATTTAAATTAAGATATTTCAAGTATCTTATAAAAAAACAATTAAAAATCCATTAAATTTTAGTTGTTTACACGAAAATTAAAAAATGATGGGAAAATAAATTATGTATTTTCGGTCTAAATTAATTTATGAGAATCCATGGAGCATGAAAATAAAAGCATCCTAATAAAAAAATATTTAATAAAAGGGTACTTTTTCTTTATTTTCATGTTATTTAATAACAAATAGATATATTTAATAAAAATAACTCATTGAAATATATTAAGTGTTTTTCATCAGACAATTTAAACATTGGTTTATCCTTTAATGGATGTAAACACTTTAGATTAGAATATTTGTGGATTTTCGAGTACAAGGTAGTAACTGTAGATATTTAAAATATATTTAAATTTGATTTATGTAATATTTACATTTAGGAAATAATGAAAATATACAAAATAATTGAAAATAATAAAAATAAATTCAATCTATAAGGGTTTGAAACATGGTATAATTTAAGTTCTTAATCTTGTCTATTTTCGGGTTGGAGAAAAAAAGTTTTACAGTTCTGTTCTGTTTATAAAAAGTTTTGCTATAAATAATATGTATTTGGTTTTGGATCTCTTTCAAGATTCTGACTGTTAAGACCCAAAATAATGTTCAAAATAATAATTTTCCAAAATAACATTTTTAGTATAATCAGAAATTAAATTAATGTAAATTTTTCAATAAATTAAATGTCAATAATGATGAATAAATTATTGCATAGGTTTAGGAGAACTGTAAAGTTTAAAATTATGCAACTGAATTAGTTAAAAAAAGTCTCTTGATAGTTAAAAAAGTAACTGTAATATATTCCCATAATATAATCTAATATAAATATTAGTTTATTCTTTTTCATTCATTATCCCACTCCCACATTATATACTCTTTGCACATGAATTTGGTCTATTTTCAAATTAAATTCGTCTATTTTTAAAAATTGATTTTTAAGTGGGGGCTATTTTCTAGGACGGGCTTAAGGTTTGAAATTTTTTAATTTTTCTTCTGGATCGGTTGGGCTTCTGGATCCCATGAAAAGGTGTTGATTAAAAAAAGATCAATTTCATTTGAAAATTTATGATTTTTTGTATTTTGAAAAAAAACCAAATTCATTTAAAAATAGACAAATTTCAGGTGAAAAAGAGCCAAGTTCAAGTTAAAAGAGTATATTTAACAACTGACTTATCAAAAGCCACCGTTAGAGAAGAAAAATAAGAAATAAATAAAGAAAATAAAAAATTTAAAAAAAAAGTTAAGCTTTAATTCTTAAGAATTTTCGTGTGTATCTTCTTAAACAATAAAAGGACAATTAAATATTATAAATAATTATGGGACTCAGTTCTAAGATTTCATTTTTCAGTTTTAAGATTTTGATGAAACACGATGATATTTATGGTCATCAAATGGCTCGAAATGTTTTCAGATAAATTTATCCCAAGATTTTTTTACTTTATCGCATCCAAATGTAGACACAACCCAATAAAGATTTCACAGTGTAAATAGTAAATAAACTCCTCATTGATATTCTTGGACAATTGTATTTAAGAATGTTAAGGTTTGGTAAAGCTAATAACTTTCTACTAGTATCTGCTGGTATAAATAACGTACTGTATAATATTCTAGTAAATATAACACAACAAACAAGAAAAAAAAAACATTACATGATCAAATAAGGAATAATAATTGAAGAAACATAAGGATTTTGAATTTTCAAAGTATTTCACAACGACCCGTGACCATAAACTTTCATATTAAACCCTAGATTAAACTTTATTCGGATAAATTATAAGAAAGTTCATTAAAACGATTTAATTTTATGGTAGAAAAATTAAATTTTTTTTTAAGTTTTAATAAAAGTTGTTAAAATATTATTTGAAATCACCACAAACTGTTTTGTATTAAAATTTGTACTAAAGTCTTGAAAATCAAATTTGAATATTAGATGGTTTCAATTCATGAAAATTTTGATAGAACTTTTAATAAATATCACTTTGAATTTTGAGTGACTAACGATAAGCAGCTGTTATTATTGTGTTATCATTAACAGACAGCGCTACAAAATTATTACAATTTTTATAAAAGTGTTGTCCCCTAAAAGCAGGCTAAAAAATTATATAAATCATTAAGTTAGTATATTATGGTATAACGTTAAATCTGGTGAAACCAACCAAGTACATTTTTTTTTTTAAATAAACGTTTACATAAATTTTTTAATTCTATTTCTCTAATTTCCTAATAATTATTCTAAGTCTTTACAATATTCTTATGAATAACAATTTTTTTTTAGCCTACTTTTAGGAGAATAAAAAGAATTTATCTTCTTGAAACATAGAATAATAGGGGCAATGAGTACATAAGTCCATATACGTAATATATATTTATTATTTTTAGATACAATTATATTTTAATTAGATCTGCTGATCTTTTCAGATCTTCTCTGTCTCTCTAATAAGTTTTCTATTCAACCATTTCAGTAAAGAAATTAACATTATGTTTTAGCTTAACGCAAATTGATCTGTTTCAATTTCGCTAATTTAAAGACTATATATAGTATTAAAAAATTTGGATGGACAGTTTCTTTTAAAATTGTTCATTTTAATTTGTAAAAAATAATAATGTTAAAATATAAAAATGAGTATTATAAAATATTAAGTTGTGAATGATTTTGTTTTTAATATTTTTAAAAAGTTTGCATAAATGTAAATCTACATATTATAATCAAAAGATAAGTCTAGTTTTCACGAACAACAATTATAAATCATTTCACACAAAATAAATTTTAGGTATTAAAAATAATTCTGAACTAAAAATTAATGAAAACATTCCGAACTTAGGAGAAATGAATTTTTATCAAAATTTATTTCGAAAATCATAGATGAAATCAACAAATAGTATATTCGTAACATCGTATTACTTTTTTTTATTTTAAATTATTTCTGAAAAGTTTCTGTAAAGGGGAACATTTCCGGATGAAACTAAATAATGCAAAATCAGCTGTTATTTAAAAATTTTTTTTATATTTTTTTGTTATATATTGCCTATCTAGTCTTTGAAGAAATTAAAACTTTTGCTTATATGGAGTTTGTTAATTTAATACATATTGGTTAATATAACTTATCGTTTGGCAGTTGGGCAGGTTAAAATTCGAATCGCGTGCGGTATTTTTTATATTATTTTCAAAATTACAGTAAAATTTTTTGAATATTAATATTTTTAAAATTTTTCATCTTCAGTTTAGTAAAGCAATTCCAATAAATATTTGCTCCAATAAAATAAAATTAAATTAAAATTTAAAATGATCAAAAGTTAAACAAATTTAAAATTAAAAAATAATCATATTTTAAATTTAAATTTTTTAATTATAAAAATAAAAATTATAATTAAAATAATAATACAAAATGGGAATAGTATTTTCGAAATTATTTGAAGGACTATTTGGCCCTAAGGAAATGAGAATTCTAATGCTTGGTTTGGATGGTGCTGGTAAAACAACAATTTTATACAAACTTAAATTAAATAAAGTTGTTGCAACTATACCGACAATTGGTAAGTAATTTATTTTTGAAAATTTTTAGTATTTGTTTAGATACTTTTTGCAAAAATTAATATAAATTTAATAAGTTATTGTAAAAATGAAATAATTTGTTCAGTTTTCTTTAAAATTTAAGCATATAAAAGTTTTTAAAATAATATCTAAAATTTATTTTAAACTATATTTAAGGTTTTAACGTCGAGACTGTACAATACAATAACATTAGTTTTACGGTATGGGATATAGGAGGTTCAACCAAAACATGGCGCTATCATTATGCAAATTCACAAGTAAATTTTTTGTAAAATTATTCTTTATAAATTAAATTTTAAAGTTTTTAATCAAATAACTTTTTTTTTTATTACTTAGGGTCTTATTTTTGTTATTGATGCCAATGATAGATTAAGAATCAAAGAAGCCAAAGAAGAATTGACGCGTTTGTTATATGAAAATGAACTAAGAAATGCAGTACTATTGGTATTTGCCAATAAACAGGTAATATTATTCTACATTTTTATTATATCTCCATTTAAATAAAATAACAACTCCTTTTTTAGGATCTGCCAAATGCTATGAACACATTAGAATTAACTGAAGCATTAGGATTAAATAAACTAAAATATCGCAATTGGTTTATACAAAGTACGTGTGCAACTAATGGTGACGGTATATATGAAGGTCTTGAATGGTTATCAAAAGAATTAAAAAATTTAAATAGCTAAAAATAATTTTAAATAAAATCATATGTTGTCTTATATATTTAATAATAATTTATATTTTTTAAACCGTTAGTTAATAATGATGTATTATTACAGTTACTTAATTATAAACTAACTGAAATTACTTTTGACTATTGTGAAATAAGTTGATTTTTAATTATTATCTTTAAGAATTCTTTTATGAGGCACGTACATTTTTGTTTATATTTTTAATCTTATAATAATTACTAATATCAATTTTAGTAGTTTATGATATATAAATGTTACCTTATCAAAATTTGAAGTGCCGTTATTTTATAATTTTTATTAGATTGGCTATTTAATCTGTCCATGCCATTATTTCATATAATAAACAAGTAATGAAAAAAAATACAAAGTTTCAATCACATTTTTAAAATTGCAAACTTTCCGTTTTTGACTACTTACAGCTCCTTACCGGGTGTCCATACTAAAAAGAGCTTTTAAAGAACTCATACTTGTATTCCTAGATAACATTTTTAGTATAACAATTCTTCAAGTTCCTAACTCAAACCCTTCAGATGATATACTGAGTTAAGAGATATGCAAAAATTGAGTTTCGCATAACGGTAAATTAAGTATATGACAACTGTTTAACATTTATGTTACATGTATTTATAAGATCAGTTGGCTGTTCACTTGGCGCTTCCGTCTGAAAGGCAGCAAAAAGACCGACAGCTGTATCTATATAGAGTTGCCTTGCCATATTTTACTAAAATTTGGCTTTAATAACGGTTTTTCTTAATCTTAAAGTGCTTTCCATAAATTTAAGAAAGTGTCCTTTTATTTTTAAGTTTTTTAGCTTAGTTATAAAATTGTAAGAAAATATTGAAATTTTGGCGCAATTCATAATTTAATTTCTAGAACTTGAAACTTTTTTTTTTCCATTATACACTGCACCCAAAACTTATTGGACATTTTGTAGTTTTGCAAATGGGTTTTTTTGTAAATTATTGGTTATTATATCACTTGTATTTTGATGAGTCAAAAGTTATTAAAATTTATTTTTAAAACTATAAACTGATTTAAAAAAAAAAAATTGTTTTGTTCGCATTGCATTCAACTGTATTGAAAAAAATCCCCAAAATTTGTTTGAAACTTTGAAGAATTTTCTGATATGTAAAAATGGGGAATTTTGTAAAATTTTATTTATAGAGATATGCAGATATAAAGAATTTTTACAATTAATATTTAAAATTAATTAATTTTAATTGAAATATTTGTATATGAGTAAATAGTAATTTTCAAAAAAAAAACCCAACTTAGGGGAATCCCATAATATTAATTATAGAGATAAAATTTACAACATAAAAAACTTTTCCATGTTATATTAAATTGGCATTAATTCAAAATTTATATCTATAAATATTTATATATGTATATCTAGATATGTTTATATACTTTGTATTTATATTTATATATAAGGGTTCTATGAAAAACTTTTTATTGTAAACATTTTTAATATTCGCTATTTGATCGAAATTACAGTTGAAGATAGTTTTATAACAAAGTATTCGTGTCGAAAAATAGAAGTGATAATATTACATCATCGTTTTTAATTGTTTATTTTGCGATATTTGCAGCTTCTATATATGATTTGCAGCGCTAAATTTGTCAGACGGGTGTTAGATTAACAAGTTATTGGCTGAAATACGAATTTAATAAATAAAAATTTATTTTTCACGACAGAAAGTAATGATCGAGGATAGTTGAACGGTTTATTGAATCTTTTAATAATAAAAATACAAGAGTAAAACAAATATTTTTATTTCATACCATATATAAGATATATTAGTATTATAAAGAGGCAAAAGCGGTTGCCTGTAAACTGTTATATTGAAAATATATGCATGATTTTTAACAGGTTTTTTTATTTTTTTATTCTCATTCATTTTTGTTATGCTAATTATTTCTAAATAAACTTATAAACGTTTAACTGCCGTTTCGTTGAAAAGATTGAAATATATTGATCTTTTATCTATGTTATGTAGCCGAACATAAATTAAGAGCACGAGCAAAAACTAGTGAGATTAGAACTGGAAAAACGATCTAATAATCCAAAGAATTTTTATTTTTAAACTTAAATGTGTCTGTAGCAAAACGGCTATTGTGAAAACTGAAAACCTATGCTCGATTTTAAAATTCTCATGTAAAAAAGTCTTACAATTGTTAAATATTTTACAACTATTGTTTATATATAGAATTATATAATAATATTTTATATATAATTATGCAATATTTATCAAACTTAATTTACTTGAATTACTGAAAATGTATTAACTTATCTAATTAAATCTTCTCTTAGTGAGACTTTTTAAAAGATTAAATACATACAAATGCATATAAAAATTCGATCATTAAAATTTAATATCAATATTGTTTGGATTTAAAAGCTCGCTTAATATTTACAGTTCAGTTAAGGAAAAAAAAGTATGATCAGTTACAGTGAGTCAACTATTTTACAGCTTTCAGATTTTATTTTATTAATTTCATCATATGGTAAAAAATGATTTCACAACTTAAATGAAAGCTTGACCAGACATTAGTAAGAATACAGTTTGATATTTATGTACATTGTACATGTACATCGGTTTGTAAAAATATACCAAAACCAAGCTTTTTCAAAGCAGGTTTTTGTTGTTTTGAAAAAAATATTCTCATATTATTACTTCACATCTCAATCTCACTCTCAGTCAGCGCGAATTAAATAAGCAGCAAAGTAAACAAATTCTTGTTAGTGAAAGAATTTTAAAGAAGAATTAAAAATAAAAAAGATAATAAACATTTAATTTTTTGGTAAAGTGAGGTAATATTTGATTAAAAAAACGAAAGGCGAAAATAATTCGAAGATATATCAATAAATAAATATTTAATTATACTAATTTTAAAAGTAAACTAAAATATAAACAACAATTCATTCATTTGCCGTACGGAGATGAGTATATTTTATACCTACTCCATGTAATTGTATAATAAAAAGTCAAAGAAGAAATGTCAAAAACTGCTCTGTATTTTAAAGTGTCAACTCTACTACGTAAGAAATGATAATTTGTAAAAAATGAAAAATGTTTGAAATATTTTTGTTTTATTTTTAAAATGGATAATGATTACTGATTAGTAATTACTAGATTTAATAAGTGATTTAATAATATCTTTACTAATTTAAAAAACTTGTTTCATAATATTCTTTTTTTTAATCACATTTTGTTGCTATCCCTTACAATTTAGATTAGGATCTTTAACATATTTGCGGGAAAATCTGTAAAAAATTTAAGGGTGTTTTAGAATCTTTCTTGATTTCAGAACTTCAAGTTTAATTTAGTTTAAGCATATTATCTACTTAGTGTCCATCAATTAAAATAAATTTAATATATTAAACGCTATCTTTTATTTAGTAGAAAAATATAATTTTTTAATAAAGATGTTAAGCATGATAATCCGATCAGTGGCGTAGTGTTTAGGACGTCGGCCTTTTAATCGAAGGATTTCGGGTTCAAACCCTGTTGGAATCATATCTAATAAAAAATTATAATTAAGAATTTATATCAATAATAATATATACCTGCTACACCTGAAAAGTAAAGGCTAAATCACTCTCTTATCACATTGTATGTAGTAGGGGACTGTTCATAAATAAATAAATAAAAAAATTAAGCATTGTTATTCGAAATTATGATTAAAAAAACGGTTTAATTTTATATTGAATTTTTTTTTTAGAATTGGCAATATAATATGGCAATACCGTAACAAATATCAAATTCAGAAAAAAGGGAACAAGAATTTAAACCTTAAAAATGAATCCTGATGACGATACTAACGGATGGAGAATATTAATGTTAGGTGTGGATGATGCTGGTAAAACTCAAATTTTGTATAAACTTAAAACAGGTGAAAAAGTTAAAACAATACCTTCATTAGGTAAGATTTCATATTTAATTGATTACTACTTCTTTTTATAAACCGATTTTTAAATTTAAGGTTTCAATGTTGAACAGATTGAATATAAGAATAATACCTTTACGATCTGGGACATAGGTGGTAAAAATACAGTCAGAGTATTGTGGAGGCATTTTTGTGAAAATAGACAAGTAAATTCAATATGATTTCATATTTTATTTTTTTTTATAATATTCAAAAAAAATTGTATTAATCAACATAAAAAACTCAAAATTAACTGATTTTTAACTGTATGTAGGGTATAATTTTTGTGGTTGACAGTAGTCAAGTAGAACGTATGGATGAATCCAAAAACTATTTGATGGAGGTGTTAGATGAAGATGATTTGAAAGATGCAGCATTACTTGTGTTAGCTAACAAACAGGTATTATTTATTTCTTTTGAATTTTATTTTTAAATCCTATTAATAATACTTTTATATTTTAGGATCTCCCAAATGCAATGACTGTACCTGAAATAATTGAAAAATTAGATTTAAATTCAGTGAAAAATCGTAATTGGCACATACAGGCGATATGTGCGATTAATGGTGATGGTTTGAATGAAGGTTTAGATTGGTTTTCTATTCAGTTAAATAACGCTGAAGTTAAAGAAGATCCTATTAATTAAAGAAGTCAATGTTATACTAATAGAAGTATACTAAAATCTGTTTTTTATTTATTTATTTATGAACAGTCCCCTATTACATACAATGTGATAAGTGAGTGATTCAGATTTTCCTTTTCAGGTGTGCCAGATATATATTTTATACTATGATATGACACAAACCATTATTGATATATATTTTTTTATTAGTTATGATCCGACTAGGGTTTGAACCCAAAATATAAAATTTTATCTTTAAATAATTATTAATAAATGAATTTTAAGGTATAGAAAACCTATGGTAACAAACGCGACAATCTTGAATAGAATTTTAATATAAAGTTATTTTCTAAATTTGTTATAGATATATATTTAATTATTAAATTTATTTTGATTCGCTTTATTTGATTTCCATTTAATATACTACATATTGAATATATTATTTAAAAAAATATTTGAAACATGGAAGGGTGAGAGTAGAGTTGGTGTCAACTTTAGAATACCCCTACAAACGTAATATAAACATTATATAATGCGATGTGGTAGATTAACTTGTTAGCTATTAAGCAAGTTTTATTATATATATTTTTTATAAATATAAATTAAAAGTTCAATATGCTGTGGAAGTAATTTAAATAAGTTCAAAATCGTTTTGCATATGAGATTAAGGTCCCTATTATGACAGTAAAACTATCAATAGGTTGGTAGTTGAAAACTTTTATCAACAATCAAAAAACTTAGTATTGTGAAATATAATTGATAACAATATCAATATTTTTAATAAATTTTTTTTCTATTGTGAAGTTGATCAATTATTTTGACGTTTGTAAAATTTTAAAATAAAATTTTTTTTTTACTTGTTTGAATTAAATTAAAAAATATATAAGAATAGTGGCACCAGTTTATTGGTATTTAGATACTGACGACGACAAAGAAAAAGAATTTAAAAGGCAGATGAGCATAACTAGGAGAAACTTTAAATATTTATCGAATCCTTTGAGATTAAATAACCATATCGGCCTAATTATTTTTCGCCTGTTACTTACTACTTTAGTCCTTAAATATTTAATATTTATTAATTAAAAGTTAAACTGCTCAAAAACTGTTTTTTTTTTCAAATCGAACAACCAAAATTTGTTCATTTATGTAATAATTGACAACGGATAACTAGATTGTATTTGGCAATAGTAATTTTGAGTTGATGGTTGATAGCTGATAAATGAATTCATAATTTTTTCAACATAGTTCAAAAGTTGCAATTCACAATACCATTTCAAGAAATTGATTGATACTTTTCAACTATTAAGTTGATAGTTGACTGTCATAGAGTTTGATTGCCTTTCTATAATCAATTAAAAAGCACTGATAAAGATAATTTGAAAACATAAAATATATAAATTTTGTGGCACACAAACATTTTAAAGAAAATTCTTTATTTTTTAAAAGAAAACGAGGAAGATTATAGTTGCCTTTGTCAACTTTTAGATATATCGTGTATACCCACTATGATGTATAAAATAAAATAAACCATTAATTCATTCGCTTATGCTATCAATTAAAAAAAATATAAAATATAAAAAATATCAATATTCTTTAAATTAAAAAGCTCAATTTAAATTTTAATTTAAAAAAACAACTACTTAAATGCAAGTTTGACGAGGCTTTAGTAAGAATAAAGTTTGATATGTAAATGGGTTTTTAAAATATATAAAAGTAACAAAAAATCCAAGCTTTTTCAAAACAGGTATTCGTTGTTTTGAAAAATTTATTTTAGAATTTTTTATATTCTCAAATCATCAATTTTTCTCAGTTCGCCCGAATAAATTAAGCAGGAAAGTAAACAAATTTTGTTATTGGAAGAATTACAAATAAACAAATTAAAAAAATAGGTAATAACATTTTAATTGTTTTGCAAAGTGAGTTAATATTTCGATTACTAAGAAAGGTTAATAATATTACAGGTATAATTTAATTCAAGGATTTATTATTAAATTCATAGATTTATCATTGAATTCACATAGCCATTAAAAATTTTAAAAAAGGGCTCTGTATTTTGAATCGCCACTTTGATTTCTACTATAAAAGAAATTTTACACTTCTTTGGAGCAAATTAAAATAATAACCTAATAATAGTTAAGAAAAAGATATTTTTTAAGTAATTGTTTATTTTTTATTTTTATTAATCTTTTGTTTTTTTTTTAATTGATGATGATTACTGATTAGTTATTTCTATATTTAATTAGTGATTGATTAATATACTAACTTATAAAATATTCTAATTTTAATTATATGATGTTGGTGCTCCGCCTCTTACAAATTAAATTAGAATTGTAGCCTTTTTCTTAGTTTCGAAATGTACAGTTTAGTTTAAGCAGGTTTGCGTAGTGTGCACCAAGGTAAAATAAATTTAAGCGCTGTCCATTAGAAGGAGAAAGTAATTATTTTGATGAAAATATTAAACATTTTAATTTCGAAATTTACGGCTGAAAAACGTTTTTTTATTTTATAGGGTAACATTTTTAAAACATTTTCAAACATTTTTAAATAGTTCACTCTGTCAATCCGTCCATCTGAATGTTTACAAAACTTGTATACAGTTTGAAATGAAAAAAAAGAAGTTTTAACAACATGTAGTTATTGTTCAAAAATAAATTTCATGGAAGAACTTTATGTAGTAGTCTGACCCGAGCTGCACCTCCAGAAATAGTGAAGAAGCCCTTTATTTAAAATGTCATAACAAAAGTTCTAAAAAACAATATTTTCAATCTGTAAACGCCAATTGATAGCTATTATAAGAACGTTATAAATATATGTAACACAAAAGTCATAAGGTACTTTAATTACCCGTTATGCGAAACTCAAGTTTTTTTAAAATTTTTGATTATATCTTCGAAACCGTTGAACCCAAGAACTTGAAATTTTTAGAGCACTTAAATCTTAAAAAATTAGTGTGAACAAAATTTTCACTCTTTACCCACGTTTTAAGGCAAATTCTTTAATTTTGAAAATGTGTTTTTTTAAAGCCCTTGGTTTTTTGCATTACTTGTTTTTTTTAAGACATAATCTGGTAATAAATCATACTTGCAGTATTTTTCAAATAATTTAAAAAAAATTTAACAAAAATTTTAGCCTAAAAAATGGATCTTGATGACGTTAAAAAGGAATGGAAAATATTGATGGTTGGTGTGGATGATGCTGGTAAAACTCAAATTTTGTATAAACTTAAAACAGGTGAAACTGTTAAAACCATACCTTCATTAGGTAAGATGTTATATTTACTTGATTACTTCCTTTCTCTTAAAATTTAAAATTTAAGGTTACAATGTTGAAACGGTTGAATATAAGGATAGTGCCTTTAAAATATGGGACATAGGTGGTAAAAATACAATCAGAGTATTGTGGAGATATTATTGTGAAAATAGACAAGTAAATTTAGTGATTTCATATTTTATTTGTTTTTGTAATATTATTCCTTAAAATAAAAGAATATTAATCAACACGAAAAACTCAAAATTAACTGATTTTTAACTATTCTTAGGGTATAATTTTTGTCGTTGATAGCAGTCAAGTAGAACGTATGGATGAATCCAAAAAATATTTAATGGATGTGTTAGCTGAAGATGATTTGAAAAATGCAGTTTTACTTGTGTTAGCTAACAAACAGGTATTATTTATTTCTTTTGAATTTTATATTTAAACCCTATTAATTTATTATATACTTTTATATTTTAGGATCTCCCAAATGCTTTAAATGTCAATGAAATAACTGAAAAACTGGATTTAAATTCTGTAAAAAATCGACAGTGGCATATTCAGGGGACATGTGCAATTAATGGTGATGGTTTGAATGAAGGTTTAGATTGGTTATCTATTCAGTTAAATAACGCTGAAGTTAAAGAAGAACCTATTAATGAAAAAAATCCATTGTAATATTCATGTATAAGTGTACTCAAACACATTTAATATTAAATTATATACTTTTCTAAAACATGATATTAAATATGATGTAAATTTATTTTAAATCACTTTGTTTTTTTTTCATTGAATATATAAAATATTTAAAAATATCAAAACGAGGAAGAGTGTAGAGTAGACTATGTCAACTTCAGGATACTCCGATGTTATTATCAAAAACAGTGGAAATTAGTAATTCTATCTTATATCTAAAAAAATATTAGAAAATTAAAACAAATAAAATAAGGTCGATTATCAAGAAAAGGAAAATCTAATCAAAAAAACTAAATAAACATGAATCGATCTTTTTGACTTCACAAAAAAAAAATATGGTCCGAAAAAAGGGAATACTCTGATTTTGATTCTTTCTTATGGTTTTCTTTGAACATATCTTCTCAAGAAGGCATTCGAAGGCTGCCGTTTTAAAACCTCCCACCAACAAAACATTGAAACTTTAATTTAGTAAGTAACAATAAAATCCTTCTACTGATTCTGTTGAAATACTTTTTGAAAACCGTCTCCAAACTTCTGTTGGCAATTTCTTAAGTTCTGATTTTGAATTCAATTATCTATATATATAAAAGCGAAAGTTTGTTTGTTTGTTTGTTAGTATGTGTCGAATAGGCTCCTAAACTGCTCAGCCGATTTTCATGATAAATTGTATATAACGGTTTTCGGGTTCGGAAAGAAATCGTGGCCTAAAAATTTTGCTCTAACGGACTGCCAAGTTGGCGC
Source organism: Dolichopus griseipennis (assembly GCA_963082915.1). NCBI lineage: Eukaryota > Metazoa > Arthropoda > Insecta > Diptera > Dolichopodidae > Dolichopus > Dolichopus griseipennis. The sequence continues at coordinate 81,417,093 of OY720443.1, forward strand.
TGTGGTGCAAGTATTTAAACTCGACCAATTAACTTGAAATTTTGTATACGAGATGCTCTTTTAGAATTGAGTTGACACTATTAACACTTTTGGAATTTGTTAACCCATGTCGGGCCGACGGTTGGTAAAAAAGTATTTTGGGTCCAAATTTTGTCCGATTTTACGAAATACTACTTTGGCTAAAAAGAAAGCCTCAAAAAAAATTTTGTTGAGTTCCATTAACCCATTGCGGCCCAACAGCTTTTTATAGGCTTTTAAAAGATTGTCTTCAAAATTTGTATGCGTGAAGCACCTTGAAAATGGAGTTGAGTCTGTTAGCAGTCTTGGTGTTTGGTAATACATGTCGGTACTACGATCGGCAAAAAAAAATTTTTGGAAATAAATTACGTCCAATTTTGGAAAGCAGTTAGTACTTCTTTGAATTACAGGAACTTTAAAAAATTACTAGAATAATCTTAGCAAAATCGTTTAAAAAGTATTGCTTTAATACATTTTAAAATTAACATTTACACCATGTGTAATTTTTATGTTAACTTTTTGCAGTAACTTCACCTTAAATTAAACCTCCATTGACTGGGGCAGCAACGTGCCCCGGCTATTAGCTAGTTATAATTTAGCAATATTGTATATTCAAATATGCTAATATTCCGAAAAAAGGGGTTACCTATATAATAAAGCCAACTATAAAATCCTTAAAATATCTGAAAAAGTAAATTTAATAATATAAATTTTTTAAAATATTAATCTAAGACATCAAAAAATCACTAAAACATATGAGGAGCTCCTATTTAAAAGGTGCAATGTCCATATTTTGACAAACTGACTTTAGATAGATTTTTGCAGGAAATTAGAAATTCTATCTTTTATAATTTTGCGATTCAAAAGCTTAAAGTGAGGTTTCTATACTAAAAATAATGTTACTTTTATTTTTGGGATATTGTTAATATTTAGATGCATCTCAAACTTTCTTGAATACTGACAAAATTGTCTTAAATGGATATTGCACAGTTTGAATCTGAGCTCCTCATATGTTAAAATTAAACAAATGTAAGGGAAATCAATCAATAGTCCTTCCGTTTAGACCGCAGTTGAATTTATAACCAAAAAATTGTTGTAAATAAATTTACATAATATTGTGTATGTGTGTATGTATGTGTTTATGTCTTGGGTTTGAAATTTAGAAAATATATTAAAAAAATTTTGAATTTCAATGAAAAGAAAACAATTTGTATTAAATAATATTGATTCTAGATTCTTTATAAAACACTTTTGATTTCCCTAAAGGTTTTATTCAAAAATTTATTTTTATGACAAAATGGAGGTTTTGAAAATATTTTTAAAAGATAAACAAAAACGAGGAAGATTATAGTTGCCCTTGTCAACTTTTAGATACCCGTGCATACCCACTAACCGTTATTTATTTCCTCTATGCTATTACAAATATTACAAAAAAAATATAAGAAAGTAAAATAGTTAAAAAAAAATTTACCTTTTTATCCCATAATTTTAGCTTAAAAAAAAAATTAAATTTTTAATTCCATTATACTACCATAATTTTTGCTTAAAAACAAAAAAAAAAAAAAACAAAAAAAAAAAAATAGCCCGCCCTAAAAGTTGGTCCGAGTGATGTCCAACTTTGCCAACTAACTTTCCCTATTACTTTATCTGCCCAGTTTTGATTTTAACCTCGTAGCTTCATTAGATTCACAGTTATCGAATTGATTACTTTGTATGGCAGTTGCCCGAAAACGGGGCCGTAACATTTTGAAACTTCATATAAGTGCTCGATTCATTATAAAACTAACCGTGTGTAATTTTCATCTTCCTGGTATAATTACTTTTGAAGAAATTCATATTGATTTAAATAAGTTGTGTGGCAGCTCCCCGAAACCTTGATCTGGTCTTAACCAAAAAAAATAGGGAACCTAAAAAATGTCCCAAAAATGTTTTGTGTGAATTTCAAAACTCTTGCTCTAATTTTTCAATTCCATCTCTTATAATTAATTTTTAATTCACGAATATATTAAACTTAAGCCAAATCAACTTCATATGATCACATTCATATAATAATCATCATGATAGATAATACTCATCATATTCATATATGATTCATCATATATATTCATAATTATCTATCAATATCAATAAGCCATTTACTTAAAAAAATCTTTGTCTTCTTTTTTTTTGCTTATCTTAAATAAACTACGCATCATTTAAATCATATGAAATTCTAACTCGAAATCGTTATCTACTTTTTGTAACAAAAACAAAAAACAAAAATATGATGATTAATATCTATCATGATGATTATTATATGAATATGATCATATGAAGTTGATTTTGCTTAAGTTTAATATATTGGTGAATTAAAAATTAATTATAAGAGATAGAATTGAAAAATTAGAGCAATAGTTTTGAAAATCACACAAAACATTTTTTGGACATTTTTGAGGTTCCCTATTCCTTTTGTTTAAGACCAGATCAAGGTTTTGGGGAGCTGCCACACAACTTCTTTGCACCAATATGAATTTCTTAGAAACTGATTATACTACGAGGATGAAAATTACACACTGTTAGTTATATAATGGATCGAGCACTTATATGAAGTTTCAAAATGTTACGGCCCCATTTTCGGGGGGCTGCTATACAACTTCTTTGCACCAATATGAATTTCTTGGAAACTGATAATACTACGAGGATAAAAATTACACACTGTTAGTTATATAATGAATCGAGCACTTATATGAAGTTTCAAAATGTTACGGACCCGTTTTCGGGCAGCTGCCATACAAAGTAATCAATTCGATAACTGTGAATCTAATGAAGCTACGAGGTTAAAATCAAAACTGGGCAGATAAAGTAATAGGACAAGTTAGTTGGCAAAGTTGGACATCACTCGGACCAACTTTTAGGGTGGGCTATTTTTTTTTTTTTTATGAGATAATAAGTTAATCAAAAATTATGGGATACCTAATAAGTTAAATATTTTTTAAACTATTTTACTTTCTTATATTTTTTTTGTAATATTTATAATAGCATAGGGGAAATAAATAACGGTTAGTGGGTATGCACGGGTATCTAAAAGTTGACAAGGGCAACTATAATCTTCCTCGTTTTCATTAATTTTCAATTCCGTTTTAATAATTTTCTTATAAATGTTGTTGTCTTTTATTTTATTTAATATTAAAACATTGATGTAAGAAAATTTAATTTATTGAAAGATAGTTTTTAAAATTATATTCACCTCTTAATTTAGTTTAAGTCACTCCTCCTGAAAATTTTCTATTGTTTCACCGATAGGAAGCAGAGAGGAGCTTAAAAAGGACTTGCAGGAGAGAGTGTATGTAACAGATCTTCAAATTTATCTTGTAGACTGATTGTTTTTATATGACAAAGCACAGTTTAAACAAATTCATTACTTAAGTGCATTTTATTATTTCGGAATCATATATCATTGCATGTGTTCACTAAAGTAAAATTAATCTTCATCTATCATCGTATTATTATTCACATTTTCAAATTCATTCTTATTATTTAAATTACATGTCCCATTCTGTAAGTTTGTTTTGCTAATTAGTATAACCACATTTTGGCTAGACCCTAAGTTATGCTTTTGAAAGGTTGGCGGATTTGGTTAGCTAAAGTATATCTTATTGCACAAAAAGAAAAACCCTCTATTATAAAGAAGGATGATTTGCTTAACCTTAGAATGTTGGAAATTTCATGTTTTTAATAAATAAATGTAAGTGTATACATATTATAGGTAGTTTATTAGAAAATAAAATCAAATTTTCCAATGGGAAACGAGGAGAGCAATAGATGCTTATCGTAGCTAACCAGATGGTACAACATGGCTTATAGAAATTATTTTGTCATTAGCTCATCACGATTATGAAACCATATTCCACTAAATGTGTTCCCTTAAGTTGACAATGTATATGTGTATACGATTTAGCTAAATTTAAGAAAAGAAGAACATTAACATCTTTCTTCTAAATTTATATTTCATCCTCTATAATCCAACAAACACAAATATTCTAATACCAAATCTCAAAATCCTTTCGTATCCCTATTCTCGTAATCAAACTGTATATTTGTATCATAGGTCCCATTCTAAAGTTTGGTTCAGATAAAGAAGTGGTTTGTTAAAGTCGTTTCCTATCCAAAGTTATATCGCCCGTTACTGCAAGGTATGCGGCTTTCGAGCTTTCAACTGTCCCTCCTAAATAAAAACAAAAAATGACTACAAAAACATCGCACTTTATTTTTAACCCAAAACTTTTATTTCTGATGTCTCACTTAAAACAATTTAAATTTATTATTTTTTATTTTTGAACACGAATGTGAATAATGATGATAACCTTTCCGTACATTATATTTGGACCTTTAGAAATTTATAATTTTTTTTACTACATTTTCATTCTAATTAAAAAATTAATGGAAGGATTCATTTTCTTTAAGTACAACCAAATATATTTAAAATTGTATATATATATATATATATATATATATATATATATATATATATATATATATATACATATATATATATAAAGGTGTTCTTTAATTTAAATGGATTAAGTGTTTTCCTTTAAAATATATAGACAATATAAATAGTCTAGGATCTTAATGGGGGGTATCATTATATTAGATGTATACAATAATATTTAAGTCTGAAAGCATATTAAATCTTTGGGTTTTTGTAAGACATTCATTATTAAAGGGTTGTTTTCTTTAATTTAATATTTACATTAAGAAAATAAAAAAAAATAATAAATATATGTTATTCTTGATTAAAAATGAGGGTTGAAATAGTTACAAAATTTTCGTATTTTGATTAAAAATTTAAATGATTTACATGTGTTTTACTAGTAAATTTTTTTACACATAAATCTTATACATTAATTTTGTAATAATTGACAGAAGGTATAGAATTTATTTTAAATTATTTTTAGTAGTTTTTAAAATGTTTAATATACAAAATTAGAAACGAAGTACAAAATTAATGTAATTTAATATTATAAAAATTAAAATTAAAATGGAAAATCTAAATGAATATTTTAGATAGGATTAATGTTGCGTTTTTAAGTATTTCATATTAAAAATAGAATTAATAAATTTTAAAAATAAAATTCTATGGTTGTAAGTACTAAAATATATATTGAACTAATTATTGAACTATATTTAACTAAATTTTAATCTCTAAAGAAGCTATTTTTTTTAGGGATTCCAAAGCTATTTTGTGATCATTTAAAAAAATTAAGTGTTTGATTTTCTTAATTAAAAACTTTAAACTTAAACTCCACTTTAAGTCCTCTAGAGATGTTATTTTATGGATTTGATTCTATTTCAATTTCATCATAACGGAATTTTAAAAATAAATTGATTATTTTATGAAAAAACTTGAAAATTGATTTTAACGCTTTGGAGACGTTTTCAGGGATTTTACATTAAAACTTTAACCTCTTTAGAGAAATTCTTTTCCAGAAATGGAAAATGCTATTTTGTAATCTTTCCTAATAATTCAATATTTCAATTTTGTTGTGGTTATAATTAAGCCCGTAAAGTAATGATTAAAATTGTACTTGAATACTGTGCCTTAAGTACCATAACTTTTTACTCATTACCTTCTAATTACCTAACGAATGCTAATTCGTGATCACAATTTTGTTCTTATTTATGCACAATTTTAATCAATTTAGAAGCATATTTCAGCGATTATAAGTAGACCTGTAAAGTAATTATTAAAATTGTACTTCAATACTGTGTTAAGTACAATTACTTGGTACTCATTACCTTCTAATTACCTAAAAATTAAAAATTTTTGTGTATAATAATACTTTGAAAAATAAATTACCAATAAAAAGAATAAAATATTTCCTTGATAATTCCTAAAAAGTAATTTAATTTGAGTTTCAGTTACTCTTGAAATTTATTTTTGAAATTTAATTACTTTTACTATTATTTTTGATCCTTAAATTACTTAGTAATTGTTTTTGATATTTAATTACTTTAAAATAACTAAATTATCCTAAGATATAAAAATATTTTTGAAAAATCAAGCTATTTAAAATAAAACTAAATAAATAAATCCATCAAATAAAATTCAATCAAATTGCTTGATTTTCCAAAATTAATTGTAATTCTAATAAAAAAAATTTAACTTTCAAGTTAAAGTCTTTTAAGTTTTTATGGAAAGATAGTGGGTTGGTTTTGAGAGTTGTATATTTTAGCATTGTAAAGGTACAGCCCTTGAACCATTTACTATTTAATTTTAAAAATTTTTCACTTATTAATCATAAGTGTAGGGTATAATTAGAGCCGACTCTAATTATACCCTACACTTATGATTTATTCTCTCCTAAGGATAGCTTAGTAAAATAAAATAATGAAAATAATTAATATTCTTGATAGATATTAATTATTTTATAATAGAGTTATTTGTTATATCATTCATTACATTTGATTAATTTTATAATAAAAACTAAAAGATATAAGACCATTTTATAATATAATACATATACTATTTTCTTTAAGTTTTTTATTTGCTACAGATAAAAATGGCTTAAAATAAAATATCTAATTAATTTTGCAGTCGATAGATTCGATTTTAAAAGAATAATTAATAACAAAATAAAATTTAAAAAATTATAAGATGGCCGGAAATAAATTTTCCAATTTTCTTTTATAATTTAAATTATCTTTATAATAAAATCTTATTAATTTTTTTGATTAATTACTTATAAGAAATTTATTTGAAGTGTTGGGATTAAAAGTTAATAACAATAAATTATTTAAAGAAGTCTTGATATTAAAGGAAATTTTTTTAATTACTAATGCATGAATTCACCTTAAAGTATGCAATAGATTTTCTTTTAATTATTTTTGTATTCCTTTGAAGGCTGAGGAGTACATTAAAAAGACTTTGCTTACCGGATTTATAGCCCCTGAACACATCATCTTTTTAGACAAAAATAAATATATTTTAGGGCTACATGTAAGGTCATAGAATATAACCTGGGAAAATAATCGGAGAAAATCTGAAATACAGTATGTCTATTCCAGACATAGATTAAATATTAAAAAGACACTATTGGTGGTTAGAAAACATCTGCACATCATCTTGCACTAAGTAGTTTATACAAATTGTTTTAACTAGGTTAAATATTTTCAATTAGGTTAAGTTAGCGTAAGTTTTATTTAAAAAAAATTTTGAGCCGGTTTGGTTTTAGAGTACCCCAAATTTTTAACAAAACTATATATTAATAATATTGTAAAACTGAACAATTTAAAAAATGATTAATTATTAGGAGTAAATTTTAATATTAAAATAAAAATTATATTTTTAGTTTAAACGTTAATTAAATTATATTATTAGCTGTTTTTATTAAACTTTTCTAGGCTAAGGTAGTTTTAGAATTAAAGCCAAAGTTTTTTGACCCTATTTGCGTGTAAATCAATTTGTTAAAATTTTATTATTATAGCTCTTTTAATTTTTGAATTATTCCTGACAAAATTCTATCACATTCGATTATCTTAAAATCTTAAATAAAATCAAAATTAAACAAAAGATTAGCTTTTTAATTTGTAATCAAGATTTTAAATATATAATACGGATATTTTATAATTTAATTACCATTACCATTACTTAAAACTATTTATACAAGTAAATACTGAAGATCAAAGTATCTATAGTATCTATTATTAACAAAACATGTTTAATACTAAAAGACTTACATAAGAACGAATAAAACATTAAGTATTAAGTAATTTTGTTATTGTAAATAGGAAAATTCATAAATTTTCATTTAACAAGAGAAAATCTTTTCCATTCAATTGCCCAATAAAATTAAAGGGTTTCAATGTGATTCCTAAAAAATGGTGAACATGTCTATATGTTGGGTGAGTAAATGGATTTTTTAGACCTTTTTTTGGAATCAGAATGAATTAAAACAAAATTTGAAATATAAAAAATAATGTAATGTTTAAATGTGTATGTATCTTTAGGTCAGATAATTGTCTTTAAATATATTCGGACAGACCAAAGCGGTTGTAGATTTGATTTTTAAAAAAAGAAACTATAAATAGGCACGTATATGAATTATAAATTTGTTTAGAGAAATGGTATCGATGTAATCATGAAATATTCATTGCTTTATTTTGATAGTGTCATAATGTAGATAATACAAAGAAAAGGATTTTGAATAAAAATCACATACTACATAAGAAATAATACATATTTAATTTTATTTTAACTTTTCCATCAGATACAATTGGCGGAGCAGGGTCATAACTCCCGCCAGAGCCATAACTCCCTGAGGGACTTATGACCCCGGGAGTTCCGACGCTGCATCACAATTGGCCACAATGGACAAAAAGGACGGCAAATAAGCACGTCTTTTGCTTGTAAAAAAAATCCCCCTCAGAATATAAAGTTATTATTTTAACATGAGATATAATTCCAAATTTAATATGTCGTAATGTTAAAGCTCTTTTTTTAACTTTTTTTATTCATTTTATTTCACTTTTTAATCAATTATAATCAATTATAAATAATCTATATTTAATTTCGTAACTTTTGTAATCAATTAGAAAAAATGAGTCAACTGACAACGACGATTTTGATGACGGTTATTTTGTCTAGTTGGTTGTTTTTTTGCATTTCTGACATTAAAAAGCTTTTTATGCAAAATTATTTTATTTTGATTCAATATTATATTTTGATTCAATAAAAAATATTTTAATTTAATTTGATTATCACACCCTATAATTGCTAGTATTTAACCCCATTTAAAAGTCTAGTTTGTGATTAAAAATTATTTTAAACTCTTAAGAACTTTAAAATAATACTTTAAACAATTTTTAATAAGAGAAACGATAAATTATCAAAAAACCTAGGGATAGACAGCATGAAGATTTAAAAGAAGCTAGTGGAATAGAAGTTCTGCAGACAAAACGATTACACCAAAAAGGATGTAGCAATTATATCGGACGTATTAAAAAAAGGTTCTTCTACTATTTTATAACAAATTCTTTTAAATTAAATTGTAACTTTTAATAGAAAACAACCCAAGTCAACAAATTTCTGTCACTTTAGAAGCTTTAGATGGAGTAAATAAATATATGCGAGTACTATATCCTCTTATTTGCAGAATCTCTAAATTATCAGTTGAAAATAAATTAATATTTTAGAAAAACCATTTAACATAACCCTGCTAAAGAAACATCCGTCTAGAAATATAGCGCTGGAAGTCATACATAGAAGCTGGATTGCAAAATAATCAATTAAAAATTATGATGTATCTTTCCTTCTATTTTCTGAGACGAATTCTTCACAATAAAGCCATCATTAGTTACATTCCAGATCAAATACCGAACATTAATTGTAAAAATTTTTTAAAGAACTTTTACATCAAAATTTTGAATTAATACCAACTTAATATATGTAAATAAGTTTTTGAGATTGTAATTTTAATTAATATAGTCAATATTACAGGATTTCCCTAACTCCCGCTTTTTCTTAAAAATATTATGAACTTTACGATGAGAGTCGATTTAAAACTAAATTAATTGTAAAAAAAATTAATTTTAATAACTATTGACTCATCAAAATAGTATTTGATCTAATCTTTCGAGACCTGTATATTCCCAATATATAGGTTTTATTATTGATAAGTTTTTCTATAAAAAAAATAAATAAACAAAAGGTTTTTATATGATGGAATGGCGTGGAAAGATTAAATTAATAAATAAATAACAACACTTCAAATTTTGATAAGGAAACATTTATTATATATATAGCACTGAAAAATTGATAATAATAATTAATATAAGATTAAAAGTAAATACAAAAATATATACTTATAATACACATTATAACTAGATTCTTAAAGATAATAATAACAAAGTTAACTTATTTTATTAAAAATTAAAAAATAATTTCAGTCAGTTTATAATTAAGACACTGTTAGAATACATCATTATTAACTAACAGTTTAAAATATATATAAATTAAGTACTAAGTTTATTTAATAATTATATAAAACAGCATTTGATTTTACTTAAACATATTTTTTAGGATTATATTTAACGATTTCCTTTTTAGCACATTTTCAAAAATGTGTCTATATTGCTTCACTCTGTCCGTCCGTCACTTTTTTTAATTCTCTTGATAACCAATCAAGACCATCATATAAACCATCACCATTAGTTGCACATGTACTCTGAATAAACCAATTACGATTTCTCAGGTTATTTAATCCCAGTGCTTCAGATAATTCAAATGCGTTCATAGCATGTGGCAAATCCTAAAAAAGGAGTTGTTATTTTATTCAAATGGATATATGACATATATGATATACAACATTAGTATATTTATATATAAATATATATAATAATACCTTTTTATTGGCAAATACCAATAATACAGCATTTCTTAATTCATCTTCTTGTAGCAAATGCATCAATTCTTCTTTGGCATCATTGATTCTTAATCTTTCATTGGTATCAATTACAAATATAATACCCTAAGGAATTTTCGAAAAAATATTTAATTATATAATTTGATAATTTTGTATTACAAATAGTGTTATGAAATACTTACTTGTGTATTTGTACAATAATACCTCGAAAATTGGCGTGGAACTCCGATATCCCATACCGTAAAACTTATATTCTTGTATTGTACAGTCTCAATATTGAAACCTTTAATAAAGTTCAAAATAAATTTTAGAAATTATTTTAAAAATCTTTATATGGAATAAATTTCAAAGATAACTGAAGAAATTATTTTATTTTAAGTATCACTTATTTTTAAATTAGGGTATACAGGGTATTAATTTTTGCAAAAAGAGTCTACAAATATTAAATTTTCCAAAATAAATTACTTACCAATTGTCGGTAAAATTGCAACAGCTTTATTGAATTTAAGTTTGTATAAAATTGTTGTTTTACCAGCACCATCCAAACCAAGCATTAGAATTTTCGTTTCCTTAGGGCCAAATAGTCCTTCAAATAATTTTGAAAATAATATTCCCATTTTGATTTTGTTATTATTTTAATTATACCTTTCTTATAAATTCTACAATTTTCAACTAAAATTATTTTCTGAGCTTTTGAATTTGTTAATTAATTTGTTAGATTCAATTTTAAAATTCAGTTTAACTTTTTTTAAATTAATTAAAGTTAATATTTTAACACCTTATTTATTTGAATTGCTTTACTTAACTGAAGAATTAGTGGTAAAAATCCTCTAATTTATACTAATGCAGAACCACTCAGACGAAGACCAAACTTCTTAAAAGTTTCAATTGATTTGATAAAAATTATCAATTTGCATGATGAAATAAATGTTAAAATTCAAAAAATTTGACTTAAATATCTTCCAACAATATAAAAATGATGCACACGAATTTTTAATTGCGAAACGATAAGTTATAATAACAGGCAGCGCTAATAATTATTATTTAATTAACAAAATTTTTTATTTCTTTAAAAAGGTGAATTCTTTTGACTGCTCCCTAAAAATAGGCTACATAAAATTAAATAATATTAAGAATAATACAATGATTTAACATTCTTAATAATAAAAAATTTTAGGAATCCCTCATCTTTCAAATGTATGAATGAAGAAAAATAAGTTCTTTGAAAAGTATCAATTATCATCAATGTTGAAAAGCATAAATTACTTTAGCAACTGTTTTTTATGTCCTATTAAATAACTACAACAAAAATAACTAGAAAAGTTTTTTTATACTAAAATGAATACAATACATGCAAAATGTTTTATTGACAGTTCTCCTAAAAGTATGTAATTATTTATTTTACATTTTTTTAGGTTAAGATAAATTTGATAAATTGGAATAAATAAAAACTTTAAACTTTAACTCCATTTTAAGTTCTTTAGAGATGTTTTTATATGGATTTGACGCTATTTCAAGATCACTTTATTTTAAACATAACAAAAATTTTTTTAAAAAATTGACTTTAAGGCTTTAGAGACATTTTCAGGGATTTTACTGTAAAACTTTAACCTCTTTAGAGAAATTCTTTTCCAGAAATGGAAAATGCTATTTTGTGATCTTTCCTAATAATTCAATATTTGATTTTTGTTCTTATTAATGCACAATTTTAACCAATTAAAAAGCAAATTTCAGGTTATAATTAGGCCCATAAAGTAATGATTAAAATTGTACTTGAAAACTGTGTCAAGTACTATTTCTGGGTACTCATTACCTTCTAATTACCTAACAAATGCTAATTTGTGATACCTTCTTATAATTCAATATTTGGTTTTTGTTCTTATTGATCCCCAATTTTACCCAATTAAGAAGTACATTTCAGGGATTATAGACCTGAAAAGTAGTGATTAAAATTGTACTTGAATACTGTGTTAAGTACAATTACTTGGTACTCATTACCTTCTAATTACCTAAAAATTAAAAATTTTTTTGTATAATAATACTTTGAAAAATAAATTACCAATAAAAAGAATAAAATATTTCCTTGATAATTCCTAAAAAGTAATTTAATTTGAGTTTCAGTTACTCTTGAAATTTATTTTTGAAATTTAATTACTTTTAGTATTATTTTTGATCCTTAAATTACTTAGTAATTGTTTTTGATATTTAATTACTCTAAAATAACTAAATTCAAAAAAATTCTAAATTATAAGAATTAAAAATATTTTCGAATTCAATCAAATGGCTTGATCTTCCAAAATTAATTGTAATTCTAATAAAAAAAAATTTAATTTAATTAATCTTACCCACAATAAAGATAGTGGTTTGGTTTTGAGAGTTGTATATTTTAGCATTGTAAAGGTACAGCTCTTGAACCATTTACTATTTTCGGCTCTAATTATACCCTACACTTATGATTTATTCTTTCCTAAGGATAGCTTAGTAAAATAAAATAATGAAAATAATTAATATTCTTGATAGATATTAATTATTTTATAATAGATGTATTTTTTATGTTATTTATTACATTTGATTAATTTTTAAAATCACAACTAAAAGATATATGACTATTTTATAATATAATAAATAAACCATTTTTTTAAGTTTTTTATTTGCTACAGATAAAAATGGCGTCATTAACTAGAAATAAATAGAAAGGTTTTTCTATTATATTATAAAAAAATTATATTATTTCCCCAGCGTAAAAGAAAATATCTAATTAATTTTGCAGTCGATAGATTCGATTTTAAAAGAATAATTAATAACAAAATAAAATTTAATAAATCATAAGATGACCGGAAAATTAATTTCCAATTTTCTTTTATAATTATTTTAAAATTATCTTTATAATAAAGTCTTTTTAATTTTTTTGATTAATTACTTATTAATAATTGATTTGTAGTATTGGGATTAAAAGTTGATAGCAATAAGCTTATTATTAATATTAAAATTTACAGAACTCTTGATATTAAAAGAAATTCTTTTAATTAATAATGCATGAATTCGCCTTAAACTATGCAATCGATTTTCTTTTAATTATTGTTGTATTCCTTTGAAGGCTGAGTAGTGTATTTATAAAGACTTTGCTTACCGGCTTAATAGCCTCTGAGCACTTCATGTTTTTAGACAAAAATAGATATATATATTCAAGGACTACATGTAAGGTCATAGAATATAACGTGGGTAATATAAAACGAGAAAATCTGACATACATTATGTCTATTCCGGACAGAGATAAAATATTAAAAAGAGGCCATTGGTGATTGGAAAACACTAAGTATTTTTTACAAATTGTTTTAACTAGGTTAAGTATTTTCAATTAGGTTAAGTTAGCGTAAGTTTTATTTTAAACAAAATTTTGAGCCGGTTTGGTTTTAGAGTATTTTTACCAAAACTATATATTAATAATATTGTAAAACTGAACAATTTAAATAATGATTAATTAATTAGGATTAAATATTAATATTACAATAAAAATTAAATGTTTAGTTTAAATGTTATTTAAATTTATTATAAGCCGTTTTTATTAAACTTTTCTAGTATAAGGTAGTTTAAGAAATAATGGGAAAAAAGTTTAAATAAAAAAAATAAAAAAAAAACAAATCCTTTGAAGGCTGTTAAGTAAGTAAGTGCATGGCTTATAGGTACACTACATTAATAAACCGCCTTAATTTATATGAATGGGGAAAAATAAGTTATATGACAGTTAGTTGAAACATTTTGTATAAAAAATGTAACTAAATTTTGTGTAGACCTTATTTATACTAAGCTATGTCCCAATAAAACCAATTTGAGAAAATTTTAGCATTCCAGCTCTTTTAATTTTTGAGTTATTCCTGGCAAAATTCTATTACATTCGATTATCTTAAAATCTTAAATAAAATGAAAATTAAACAAAAGATTATCTTTTTAATTTTTAATCATAATTTTAAATATATATATAATACTTTTATTTTATAATTTAATTACCTTTACCTTTACTGACAACCATTTATACAAATAAATACTGAAGAACAAAATCTATAGTATCTTTTTTTAAAAAAACGTGTTTAATACTAAAAGAGTTACATAAGAACGAATTAAACATTAAGTATTAAGTAATTTTGTTGTTGTAAATAGGAAAATTCATAAATTTTCATTTAACAAGAGAAAATCGTTTCCATTCAATTGCCCAATAAAATTAAAGGGTTTCAATGTGATTCCTAAAAAATGGTGAACATGTCTATATGTTGGGTGAGTAAATGGATTTTTTAGACCTTTTTTTGGAATCAGAATGAATTAAAAAAAAATTTGAAATATAAAAAATAATGTAATGTTTAAATGTGTAGGTATCTTTAGGTCAGATAATTGTTCTTTTAGCCTTTAAATATATTCGGATAGACCAAACCGGTTGTAGATTTGATTTTTAGAAAAATAAAACTTTAAATAGACACCTATGTGAATTATAAATTTATTTAAAGAGGATGGTATCGATGTAATCTTGAAATATTTATCGTTTTATTTTGTGAGTGTCATAATTTAGATAATACAAAGGAAATTTTTTTGAATAAAATGTACATACACACATAAGAAATAATACATATTTAATTTTATTTTAAATTTTTCATCAAATACAATTGGCGGTGCAGGATCAGAACTCCCAGAGCCATAACTCCCTAAGAGAATTATGACTCTGTAAGTTTTGACTCAGCGTGGTTGGCCATAACTCCCTTATACAGTTCCCAGCTTAAAAATTATTTGTAATATTAAAAAAATATTGATTTTAATTATATAATATCAGTGACAGGTACACATTTGGGGTTTAATTCGAAATCAGAGTATTCCCTTTTTCCAAAATTAAGAAAACAACCATAATTTTACATTTAAACTACATTTTAAAAGGCTATTTTGCATGAATTCATAAATACTCTGCAAAAAGGGTCTTTTTTGATTTTTAGCAAACCTAAATATACTTCCTAATATCGTATCTCGCATAGATAAATATATAAATACATATTATTGTTGTACATCTAATATTTTGCATTTTAAGTCGTTTTTGTTTTTATATGGTTTTATAACTCAAAATTTAGTCACTAAGGGACTTATGACCCTGAGAGTTCTGACCCTGAATCACAATTGGCCACAATGGGTAACAAGAGTAACAATTGAGCACAGAATTGTATAGTCATTTGCTTGCAAAAAAACCCCCTCAGAATACAAAGTTATTAGATATATAATTTCAAATTTAATATGTCGTAATGTTAAAGCTCTTTTTTTAACTTTTTTTATTCATTTTATTTCACTTTTTAATCAATTATAATCAATTATAAATAATCTATATTTAATTTCGTAACTTTTGTAATCAATTAGAAAAAATGAGTCAACTGACAACGACGATTTTGATGACGGTTATTTTGTCTAGTTGGTTGTTTTTTTGCATTTCTGACATTAAAAAGCTTTTTATGCAAAATTATTTTATTTTGATTCAATATTATATTTTGATTCAATAAAAAATATTTTAATTTAATTTGATTATCACACCCTATAATTGCTAGTATTTAACCCCATTTAAAAGTCTAGTTTGTGATTAAAAATTATTTTAAACTCTTAAGAACTTTAAAATAATACTTTAAACAATTTTTAATAAGAGAAACGATAAATTATCAAAAAACCTAGGGATAGACAGCATGAAGATTTAAAAGAAGCTAGTGGAATAGAAGTTCTGCAGACAAAACGATTACACCAAAAAGGATGTAGCAATTATATCGGACGTATTAAAAAAAGGTTCTTCTACTATTTTATAACAAATTCTTTTAAATTAAATTGTAACTTTTAATAGAAAACAACCCAAGTCAACAAATTTCTGTCACTTTAGAAGCTTTAGATGGAGTAAATAAATATATGCGAGTACTATATCCTCTTATTTGCAGAATCTCTAAATTATCAGTTGAAAATAAATTAATATTTTAGAAAAACCATTTAACATAACCCTGCTAAAGAAACATCCGTCTAGAAATATAGCGCTGGAAGTCATACATAGAAGCTGGATTGCAAAATAATCAATTAAAAATTATGATGTATCTTTCCTTCTATTTTCTGAGACGAATTCTTCACAATAAAGCCATCATTAGTTACATTCCAGATCAAATACCGAACATTAATTGTAAAAATTTTTTAAAGAACTTTTACATCAAAATTTTGAATTAATACCAACTTAATATATGTAAATAAGTTTTTGAGATTGTAATTTTAATTAATATAGTCAATATTACAGGATTTCCCTAACTCCCGCTTTTTCTTAAAAATATTATGAACTTTACGATGAGAGTCGATTTAAAACTAAATTAATTGTAAAAAAAATTAATTTTAATAACTATTGACTCATCAAAATAGTATTTGATCTAATCTTTCGAGACCTGTATATTCCCAATATATAGGTTTTATTATTGATAAGTTTTTCTATAAAAAAAATAAATAAACAAAAGGTTTTTATATGATGGAATGGCGTGGAAAGATTAAATTAATAAATAAATAACAACACTTCAAATTTTGATAAGGAAACATTTATTATATATATAGCACTGAAAAATTGATAATAATAATTAATATAAGATTAAAAGTAAATACAAAAATATATACTTATAATACACATTATAACTAGATTCTTAAAGATAATAATAACAAAGTTAACTTATTTTATTAAAAATTAAAAAATAATTTCAGTCAGTTTATAATTAAGTCACTGTTAGAATACATCATTATTAACTAACAGTTTAAAATATATATAAATTAAGTACTAAGTTTATTTAATAATTATATAAAACAGCATTTGATTTTACTTAAACATATTTTTTAGGATTATATTTAACGATTTCCTTTTTAGCACATTTTCAAAAATGTGTCTATATTGCTTCACTCTGTCCGTCCGTCACTTTTTTTAATTCTCTTGATAACCAATCAAGACCATCATATAAACCATCACCATTAGTTGCACATGTACTCTGAATAAACCAATTACGATTTCTCAGGTTATTTAATCCCAGTG
The DNA here is from genome assembly GCA_963082915.1 of Dolichopus griseipennis. Lineage (NCBI taxonomy): Eukaryota > Metazoa > Arthropoda > Insecta > Diptera > Dolichopodidae > Dolichopus > Dolichopus griseipennis. The sequence continues at coordinate 81,434,577 of OY720443.1, forward strand.
CTTCAGATAATTCAAATGCGTTCATAGCATGTGGCAAATCCTAAAAAAGGAGTTGTTATTTTATTCAAATGGATATATGAAATATATGATATATAACGTTAGTATATTTATATATATATATAATAATACCTGCTTATTTGCAAATACCAATAGTACAGCATTTCTTAATTCATCTTCTTGTAGCAAATGCATCAATTCTTCTTTGGCATCATTGATTCTTAATCTTTCATTGGTATCAATTACAAATATAATACCCTAAGGAATTTTCGAAAAAATATTTAATTATATAATTTGATAATTTTGTATTACAAATAGTGTTATGAAATACTTACTTGTGTATTTGTACAATAATACCTCGAAAATTGGCGTGGAACTCCGATATCCCATACCGTAAAACTTATATTCTTGTATTGTACAGTCTCAATATTGAAACCTTTAATAAAGTTCAAAATAAATTTTAGAAATTATTTTAAAAATCTTTATATGGAATAAATTTCAAAGATAACTGAAGAAATTATTTTATTTTAAGTATCACTTATTTTTAAATTAGGGTATACAGGGTATTAATTTTTGCAAAAAGAGTCTACAAATATTAAATTTTCCAAAATAAATTACTTACCAATTGTCGGTAAAATTGCAACAGCTTTATTGAATTTAAGTTTGTATAAAATTGTTGTTTTACCAGCACCATCCAAACCAAGCATTAGAATTTTCGTTTCCTTAGGGCCAAATAGTCCTTCAAATAATTTTGAAAATAATATTCCCATTTTGATTTTGTTATTATTTTAATTATACCTTTCTTATAAATTCTACAATTTTCAACTAAAATTATTTTCTGAGCTTTTGAATTTGTTAATTAATTTGTTAGATTCAATTTTAAAATTCAGTTTAACTTTTTTTAAATTAATTAAAGTTAATATTTTAACACCTTATTTATTTGAATTGCTTTACTTAACTGAAGAATTAGTGGTAAAAATCCTCTAATTTATACTAATGCAGAACCACTCAGACGAATACCAAACTTCTTAAAAGTTTCAATGGATTTGATAAAAATTATCAATTTGCATGATGAAATAAATGTTAAAATTCAAAAAATTTGACTTAAATATCTTCCAACAATATAAAAATGATGCACACGAATTTTTAATTGCGAAACGATAAGTTATAATAACAGGCAGCGCTAATAATTATTATTTAATTAACAAAATTTTTTATTTCTTTAAAAAGGTGAATTCTTTTGACTGCTCCCTAAAAATAGGCTACATAAAATTAAATAATATTAAGAATAATACAATGATTTAACATTCTTAATAATAAAAAATTTTAGGAATCCCTCATCTTTCAAATGTATGAATGAAGAAAAATAAGTTCTTTGAAAAGTATCAATTATCATCAATGTTGAAAAGCATAAATTACTTTAGCAACTGTTTTTTATGTCCTATTAAATAACTACAACAAAAATAACTAGAAAAGTTTTTTTATACTAAAATGAATACAATACATGCAAAATGTTTTATTGACAGTTCTCCTAAAAGTATGTAATTATTTATTTTACATTTTTTTAGGTTAAGATAAATTTGATAAATTGGAATAAATAAAAACTTTAAACTTTAACTCCATTTTAAGTTCTTTAGAGATGTTTTTATATGGATTTGACGCTATTTCAAGATCACTTTATTTTAAACATAACAAAAATTTTTTTAAAAAATTGACTTTAAGGCTTTAGAGACATTTTCAGGGATTTTACTGTAAAACTTTAACCTCTTTAGAGAAATTCTTTTCCAGAAATGGAAAATGCTATTTTGTGATCTTTCCTAATAATTCAATATTTGATTTTTGTTCTTATTAATGCACAATTTTAACCAATTAAAAAGCAAATTTCAGGTTATAATTAGGCCCATAAAGTAATGATTAAAATTGTACTTGAAAACTGTGTCAAGTACTATTTCTGGGTACTCATTACCTTCTAATTACCTAACAAATGCTAATTTGTGATACCTTCTTATAATTCAATATTTGGTTTTTGTTCTTATTGATCCCCAATTTTACCCAATTAAGAAGTACATTTCAGGGATTATAGACCTGAAAAGTAGTGATTAAAATTGTACTTGAATACTGTGTTAAGTACAATTACTTGGTACTCATTACCTTCTAATTACCTAAAAATTAAAAATTTTTTTGTATAATAATACTTTGAAAAATAAATTACCAATAAAAAGAATAAAATATTTCCTTGATAATTCCTAAAAAGTAATTTAATTTGAGTTTCAGTTACTCTTGAAATTTATTTTTGAAATTTAATTACTTTTAGTATTATTTTTGATCCTTAAATTACTTAGTAATTGTTTTTGATATTTAATTACTCTAAAATAACTAAATTCAAAAAAATTCTAAATTATAAGAATTAAAAATATTTTCGAATTCAATCAAATGGCTTGATCTTCCAAAATTAATTGTAATTCTAATAAAAAAAAATTTAATTTAATTAATCTTACCCACAATAAAGATAGTGGTTTGGTTTTGAGAGTTGTATATTTTAGCATTGTAAAGGTACAGCTCTTGAACCATTTACTATTTTCGGCTCTAATTATACCCTACACTTATGATTTATTCTTTCCTAAGGATAGCTTAGTAAAATAAAATAATGAAAATAATTAATATTCTTGATAGATATTAATTATTTTATAATAGATGTATTTTTTATGTTATTTATTACATTTGATTAATTTTTAAAATCACAACTAAAAGATATATGACTATTTTATAATATAATAAATAAACCATTTTTTTAAGTTTTTTATTTGCTACAGATAAAAATGGCGTCATTAACTAGAAATAAATAGAAAGGTTTTTCTATTATATTATAAAAAAATTATATTATTTCCCCAGCGTAAAAGAAAATATCTAATTAATTTTGCAGTCGATAGATTCGATTTTAAAAGAATAATTAATAACAAAATAAAATTTAATAAATCATAAGATGACCGGAAAATTAATTTCCAATTTTCTTTTATAATTATTTTAAAATTATCTTTATAATAAAGTCTTTTTAATTTTTTTGATTAATTACTTATTAATAATTGATTTGTAGTATTGGGATTAAAAGTTGATAGCAATAAGCTTATTATTAATATTAAAATTTACAGAACTCTTGATATTAAAAGAAATTCTTTTAATTAATAATGCATGAATTCGCCTTAAACTATGCAATCGATTTTCTTTTAATTATTGTTGTATTCCTTTGAAGGCTGAGTAGTGTATTTATAAAGACTTTGCTTACCGGCTTAATAGCCTCTGAGCACTTCATGTTTTTAGACAAAAATAGATATATATATTCAAGGACTACATGTAAGGTCATAGAATATAACGTGGGTAATATAAAACGAGAAAATCTGACATACATTATGTCTATTCCGGACAGAGATAAAATATTAAAAAGAGGCCATTGGTGATTGGAAAACACTAAGTATTTTTTACAAATTGTTTTAACTAGGTTAAGTATTTTCAATTAGGTTAAGTTAGCGTAAGTTTTATTTTAAACAAAATTTTGAGCCGGTTTGGTTTTAGAGTATTTTTACCAAAACTATATATTAATAATATTGTAAAACTGAACAATTTAAATAATGATTAATTAATTAGGATTAAATATTAATATTACAATAAAAATTAAATGTTTAGTTTAAATGTTATTTAAATTTATTATAAGCCGTTTTTATTAAACTTTTCTAGTATAAGGTAGTTTAAGAAATAATGGGAAAAAAGTTTAAATAAAAAAAATAAAAAAAAAACAAATCCTTTGAAGGCTGTTAAGTAAGTAAGTGCATGGCTTATAGGTACACTACATTAATAAACCGCCTTAATTTATATGAATGGGGAAAAATAAGTTATATGACAGTTAGTTGAAACATTTTGTATAAAAAATGTAACTAAATTTTGTGTAGACCTTATTTATACTAAGCTATGTCCCAATAAAACCAATTTGAGAAAATTTTAGCATTCCAGCTCTTTTAATTTTTGAGTTATTCCTGGCAAAATTCTATTACATTCGATTATCTTAAAATCTTAAATAAAATGAAAATTAAACAAAAGATTATCTTTTTAATTTTTAATCATAATTTTAAATATATATATAATACTTTTATTTTATAATTTAATTACCTTTACCTTTACTGACAACCATTTATACAAATAAATACTGAAGAACAAAATCTATAGTATCTTTTTTTAAAAAAACGTGTTTAATACTAAAAGAGTTACATAAGAACGAATTAAACATTAAGTATTAAGTAATTTTGTTGTTGTAAATAGGAAAATTCATAAATTTTCATTTAACAAGAGAAAATCGTTTCCATTCAATTGCCCAATAAAATTAAAGGGTTTCAATGTGATTCCTAAAAAATGGTGAACATGTCTATATGTTGGGTGAGTAAATGGATTTTTTAGACCTTTTTTTGGAATCAGAATGAATTAAAAAAAAATTTGAAATATAAAAAATAATGTAATGTTTAAATGTGTAGGTATCTTTAGGTCAGATAATTGTTCTTTTAGCCTTTAAATATATTCGGATAGACCAAACCGGTTGTAGATTTGATTTTTAGAAAAATAAAACTTTAAATAGACACCTATGTGAATTATAAATTTATTTAAAGAGGATGGTATCGATGTAATCTTGAAATATTTATCGTTTTATTTTGTGAGTGTCATAATTTAGATAATACAAAGGAAATTTTTTTGAATAAAATGTACATACACACATAAGAAATAATACATATTTAATTTTATTTTAAATTTTTCATCAAATACAATTGGCGGTGCAGGATCAGAACTCCCAGAGCCATAACTCCCTAAGAGAATTATGACTCTGTAAGTTTTGACTCAGCGTGGTTGGCCATAACTCCCTTATACAGTTCCCAGCTTAAAAATTATTTGTAATATTAAAAAAATATTGATTTTAATTATATAATATCAGTGACAGGTACACATTTGGGGTTTAATTCGAAATCAGAGTATTCCCTTTTTCCAAAATTAAGAAAACAACCATAATTTTACATTTAAACTACATTTTAAAAGGCTATTTTGCATGAATTCATAAATACTCTGCAAAAAGGGTCTTTTTTGATTTTTAGCAAACCTAAATATACTTCCTAATATCGTATCTCGCATAGATAAATATATAAATACATATTATTGTTGTACATCTAATATTTTGCATTTTAAGTCGTTTTTGTTTTTATATGGTTTTATAACTCAAAATTTAGTCACTAAGGGACTTATGACCCTGAGAGTTCTGACCCTGAATCACAATTGGCCACAATGGGTAACAAGAGTAACAATTGAGCACAGAATTGTATAGTCATTTGCTTGCAAAAAAACCCCCTCAGAATACAAAGTTATTAGATATATAATTTCAAATTTAATATGTCGTAATGTTAAAGCTCTTTTTTTAACTTTTTTTATTCATTTTATCTCACTTTTTAATCAATTTAGGTTTTTTAATTTTGAACTTTAGTAATCAATTAGAAAAATGAGTCAACTGACAACGACGATTTTGATGACGGTTATTTTGTCTAGTTGGTTGTTTTTTTGCATTTCTGACATTAAAAAGCTTTTTATGCAAAATTATTTTATTTTGATTCAATAAAAAATATTTTAATTTAATTTGATTATCACACCCTATAATTCCTAGTATTTAACCCCTTTTAAAAGTCTAGTTTGAAATTAAGAGTTGAGATGTAAAAAGAGAACTCTTAAGAACTCTAAAATAAAATTTTAAACGAGTTTTAATAAGAAAACTGATAAATGATCAAGAAACCTAAGTCATAGACAGCAAAAAGATTTAAAAGCCTAGTGGATTAGAAGCTCTGCAGACAAGACGATTATATCAACAAAATGACATAGCAATTATATCGGAAGAATTAAAAAGTGGTTCTGCTATTTTTTTTTTAAAAAAAAGGGTTTAAAATTAAAATAATGTGTCTTTTAATAAGAGACCAACCTGAGCTAACAAATTTATTTCTGTGACTTTAGAAGCTTTAGATAGAGTAAATAAATATACGTGATTTATTCCCCCTTTATACTCTTTCTTGCAGAAATTCTAAATTATCAGCTGAAGATAAATTTATAGTTTAGAAAAAACATTTTTGAACTAATGACTTGTCAAAACAACACTCGCCTGGCAATACAGTGCTGGAAGTCATATAAAGAAGCTGCAGGATTGTAAAATTATAAATTAAAAATTATGATGATGTCTGACTTATAATAATACTTCATAATATAGCCATCATTAGTTACATTCCAGATCAAATGCCGAACATTAATTGTAAAAATTTTTTAAAGAACTTTTACATCAAAATTTTGAATTAATACCAACTTAATATATGTAAATAAGTTTTTGAGATTGTAATTTTAATTAATATAGTCAATAATACAGGATTTCCCTAACTCCCGCTTTTTCTTAAAAATATTATAAACTTTACGATGAGAGTCGATTTAAAACTAAATTAATTGTAAAAAAATAAATTTTATTAAATGTTGACTCATCAAAATAGTATTTGATCTAATCTTTCGAGACCTGTATATTCCCAATATATAGGTTTTATTATTGATAAGTTTTTCTATAAAAAAAATAAATAAACAAAAGGTTTTTATATGATGGAATGGCATGGAAAGATTAAATTAATAAATAAATAACAACACTTCAAATTTTGATAAGGAAACATTTATTATATATGTATATAGCACTGGAAAATTGATAATAATAATTAATATAAGATTAAAAGTAAATACAAAAATATATACTTATAATACACATTATAACTAGATTCTTAAAGATAATAATAACAAAATTAACTTATTTTATTAAAAATTAAAAAATAATTTCAGTCAGTTTATAATTAAGTCACTGTTAGAATACATCATTATTAACTAACAGTTTAAAATATATATAAATTAAGTACTAAGTTTATTTCCTCAATATATAAAACAGCATATGATTTTACTTAATATTATGATTTAAATTGTTTTTAACGATTTCCTTTTTTTAATTCTCTTGATAACCAATCAAGACCTTCATATAAACCATCACCATTAGTTGCACATGTACTCTGAATAAACCAATTACGATTTCTTAGGTTATTTAATCCCAGTGCTTCAGTTAATTCAAATGCGTTCATAGCATGTGGCAAATCCTAAAAAAGGAGTTGTTATTTTATTCAAATGGATATATGAAATATATGATATATAACGTTAGTATATTTATATATATATATAATAATACCTGCTTATTTGCAAATACCAATAGTACAGCATTTCTTAATTCATCTTCTTGTAACAAATGCATCAATTCTTCTTTGGCATCATTGATTCTTAATCTATCATTGGTATCAATTACAAATATAAGACCCTAAAGAGTTTAGGAAAAAAATATTTAATTATATAAATATGATAATTTTGAATTACAAATAATGTTATGAAATACTTACTTGTGTATTTGTATAATAATACCTCCATAATGGTCTAATTTCAGTTTGACCTCCAATATCCCATACCGTAAAACTAATGTTCTTGTATTGTACAGTCTCAACATTGAAACCTTTAATAAAGTTTAATTTTGATATTAGAAATTATTTTAAAAATCTTCTTATGAATAAATTTCAAAGAAAACTGAACAAATTATTTTATTTTAAGAATCTCTTAATTTTAAATTAGGATATACAGGGTATTAATTTTTGCAAAAAGAGTCTACAAATATTAAATTTTCCAAAATAAATTACTTACCAATTGTCGGTATAGTTGCAACAACTTCATTTAATTTAAGTTTGTATAAAATTGTTGTTTTACCAGCACCATCCAAACCGACCATCAAAATTCTCATTTCCCTTGGACCAAAAAGTCCTTCAAATAATTTTGAAAATAATATTCCCATTTTGATTTTGTTATTTTTTAAAATTCTATAATTTTCAATTAAAATTCTTTTCGAAACTTTTAAATTTTGTTAATTAATTTTTTAGATTCAATTTTAAATTTCAGTTAAACTCTTTTTAAATTAATTAAAGTTAATATTTTAACACCTTATTTATTTGAATTGCTTTACTTAACTGAAGAATTAGTGGTAAAAATCCTCTAATTTATACTAATGCAGAACCACGTCAGACGAAGACCAAACTTCTTAAAAGTTTCAATTGATTTGATAAAAATTATCAATTTGCATGATGAAATAAATGTTAAAATTTAAAAAATTTGACTTAAAAATCTTCCAACAATATAAAAATGATGCACACGAATTTTTAATTGCCAAACGATAAGTTATAATAACAGGCAGCGCTAATAATTAATGTTTAATTAAAAAAGTTTTTCATTTCTTTAAAAAGGTGAATTCTTTTGATTGCTCTCCTAAAAGTAGGCTACACACAATTAAATAATTAAACGAATAATAGAATAATTTAACATTATTAATAATAAATTAAAGAAATTGGTTTTATTGGAAAATATATTTATATATTTTAGCACATTTTACAAATAATTTACTTTTTTGTTTTCACTAGTTTTCACTTTGTCTGTCCGTATTTTTAGATAAATATAATTAAACTGTTTTTTAGCCTATTTTTAGGAGGCACCAGTTTTGTAAACACGTATGTATTTTTTTATAGCGCTGCTGTCAATAATAAGTTATCGTTAAATTGTGTGTGCATCATTTTTATACAGTTGGAAGATGAGTCAGATTTTTTAATTTGAACTTTTATTACATCAGGTAATTTGATAATAATGTTATGTAAAATTCAATTGAAATTTTTATTTAATGTGATTTTCCCATGACATCATTTTGCCAACTTAATGCGAAGCGAATTTACAGTTGAATTAAAATTTATTTTGAAACCGTTTTGAACTCCGTTTCTTATGAAGGCTTAAGGAAACTTGAAATTTTACAAAGCATTGAAATATTAAGCAGAAAATAAGTTTATTATAAGATAATTTAAAACTTTTTTAATCCCCTCTTTTAAGAGCTAAAAGAGATTAATTGAAAATTTTCTAGTGTTAAGCAACTGAGACTTAAATTTCTGTTGAATTTTTTTTTAAAGTTTATTACATTCGAAAATTAATTTGTTTCAAATCAATTAAAATTTCTTTTAATTTTAGGAGTTTACAAGGAGTTTAAGAAAAATTAAAATTTTTGATTGATAAAGTCGTAATCTGTGATAAAAATCTGTTTAAAAACTGTTGTTGAATTTTAATATGTAATACCCTTAATTGTTTGTAATATAACATAATCTTATATTCAAATTTGTACTTCAACATATATTTGACTACAAATTTTGAATCAAACAAATACAAAAGTTTGTCATATTCCAGGTTATTTGAATTGTATGATCAGAGACCACTTACATTACATTTAATCTTTGGTTTGATTAAATTTATTTTGTATTTTTTATAAAAAAAAGTTAAGAAACTCTTGCTATAATATCAAAGTTTAGATATCTATATCCAAAATAAAATTCAAAATAAATTTAAGTTTAAAAGGACCAAAATAATAATTTAAACTTATATTAAAATTTCAAAAAGAAGAACAGTCTTATAAAATAAAATCAATGAACTTTCTCAACATTTATCCGAAATAATGTTTAATCTATTGTGCTATGATTTAATATAAAAGTTTATGGTCACGTGTCGATGTACAATACTTGTAATCTTTATTTGATCATGTAATGTCTTTTATAAATTCTGAACTGCTATGTCAAATTATGAACTATTACATTACTTTATTTATAGTAGATGATTCTTGTAAAAAGTTCTTGACTTTACAAGACTTTAAAAATATTTTTATATTTTTATATTTTTAATCTTAGAATATTTTTATTTAAAATTTTTTTTCAAATTTATCATTATGTTAAAAATAAATTTTAGGAACCCCCCCTCGTCTTCCAAATGTATGAATGAGAAAAAATAAGTTCTTAGAAAGAATCAATTGTCAACAATGTTGATAAGCATAAATTATTTTAGCAACTTTTTTTTATCTCCTATTAAAGAACTACCGCAAGTCAGAAACATTTTAACATATGAATAAATTACCTGACATTTTGATTAATATTGAGCTTTTTTATAAAAGTTGAAGCTTTCGCTCTTCTTACACACTATCAGAAATTGAAGTATAAATTTTGGTATTAAAACTTACTGAAACTTGTTCAATGTCAAATCTAGAAAAGTTTTTTAATACTAAACTGAATACAATACATGGAAAATGTTTAACTGACAGTTCTCCTAAAACTATGCAATTATTTGTTTTACATTTTATAATGTATTTGTAAATTTGAATATTTCATATGAAAATATTATTTTTAAAATTGTAAATTAGAAAAAAGGTAGTATAACTTTAAATAAACATATTGATTAATTAAGATAATTATAAAAATAATTTTAAGATATAAATTTAAAAAGATGTAAAATTAAAAAGATAAATTAGAATCTACCCACAATGGTCCATTAACTGTTATTCCGATCTGTATTGAAATGAATTTAATTAAAAAAAATGAAAATTGATAAAAAATTGGTTTATAGTATGACGATAAGTATTTAGATTATAAACTTTTATATTATGATTTAATTTTAAAAGTTAAATTTTAATTTTTAAATTTAAAATGTTTACTTTATTATGTAGTAAAAATTTTAAAGAACAGTATTCAGACATAATCTTATAAGTCTTTCGATTTATAATGAAAAAACTAAGGCTTCGTAAAAATTAAGTATCTTAGAGTCAGTTTTATATCTTCAAATGTTATAATATAATAATATTATGTATAATCTATAAAGTTACAAAACTATGAATATCCAAAAGTTTCGTATTATATAATTTTGAATAAAACATCATTGCTTTTTATACTTCCTCCTTCTCCTCTCAATTCTTTAAATATTTGTTTATAAAATTTTCAAAATATTTAAAACTAAGTTAAATATGTTGCTGGTCATATAAATTCTATCCTATTAAATTATAAAGACTAATCCAAATAGTTTTTAGTTATAAAATAAATTTTAATACGATTAAATTTTGACTATCTTATATTGAATAACTATATAAGTTTGTATATAAATTATGGAAGCGGGAAAGTGTACCTGTTTTATATCAACATTAACGTTGTTAAATCAATATTTATCTTGTGCTCTGAACTTAATAATTTCTCATATATTATTTTATACATAGATTCTAAATTATTCATAAAATAATATATCAGTTATTATTAAGGTCAGACATCATCAATCTGTATCCGAAGGTTTTTAGTTATAGTTATAAAAATGATTTTGAAAGGAAATTTTACATAAGTACTTAATGGTTTCCCACATTATATCTTGTTAGGTGAATGCATATTTTAATATATGCAGATGGATATTAGAATATAAAAATATATAATAAATATAAAACAGACTAAAAAACTGTTATATACTAAAAATTTTACATTGTTTTGTTCTTTGAAAGTTATCTTTTTTTAATAAAATATTGAAGAAAGTATTGAGGTTGAAGAGTCGTACATAATAGGTACATATGATTGTTAAAAGCTGCTGTGCATTAAAAATTTTATGCATTATTTTACTATAATTCTATCTTGGATGAAATAATAGGAATAGATATGGCTGCAATAATTAAGGTAGACTATTTAACTACATACATCTATAGTACGAATATATTAATTAAAATCTTATAATATTAAAATAAAAATTTATACTTGTGATAATATTTAACTGAACACTAAGGTGTCTAATCCTCAAGAAAATCTATTATTTGAACTTGATTAATTATTAATTTATTAATAAGATTTTAATAAGTCAGGGTTAAGGTTTAGAAAAATTGTTCTTTTGATGTTTCTTTGATGACTTTGGAAGAATTCAAGAAATTTTTGAAGATTTTACTAGTATATTATATTATGGAATAAACTGATTCGCACTGTTCAATTTTGAAGATTTATGTAATTGTTCTGGACCTTGGATTCATCTTGAAATCCTTGCATTTCTTAAAAGAGCTTCCAAAGATTTTATATTACATTATAATAAACGTAAATATTTTGAATAGAATGATTTCTAAATTAAAAAGTTGTAAAATATAATTTTAAAGGAAAACTTAATTTTAAAGGACTACATATACTCGTATATAGATAAAAGAAAAGTTTTCAGACATTGAATTTGAAAAATCATTATTTGATTTCAATTACTCTGATTTACATCTAATCTTTTTAATATTTCTCTTTTATCTATACTATAATAGTTTCTCTTAAGGGTCTTTTATTAAAATAGTTTTTTTATTTTGCACTTTTCCACTCCGTCAAGGAGTATAGGGCATTTATCAAGTCTATTTAGACTAGGCTTCAGTTTCTTTAATCGTAATATTCACTAAGCCGTTAATAACTCGACTGCAGCTATTGTATAAGATTATTAATACACAAATGTTAACATAATTATATTAAATCTTATCTTATATTAAAATATTAACTATTACGAATTAACTATACAACATTATATTTTTATTTTTTTATTCGATATGATCTGATCGGGGTTTAAACCCGAAACTTTCCACATGAAAGGTGGCGTTTTGACCACTGCGCCATTGGTCAGATAAAAAATAAAAAAAGTACTTATAATAAATGTTTTATTGTTCCAAAGGACACACAATTGTAATAATTGCACTTCTTTGACCCCATATAATACAGACAATCAAAATTAAATTTAAAATTTTCAGTCAGAAGATAATAATAAAAATAAATTAAGAGTAACCACAAATTTTAAATATAAAATGGACAACAGAGAGTTTACATAAAAACCACATTAGAACTTTTGTGAAAAAGGAAAAGTTTTTTGGAAAAAAACTTTTTTATCATACGAATAATTTAATTTTATTGATAATAAAAAGTAAAGGTCAATAAGTTTTGGGTTTTTGGATATTATTAATATTAAATTAGTTTTATTTAGTTTAACATTTTTATTATAAGAGATTCTCTAACTTTAATATTGAAATATTTTTTTAATATTTAAAAAATAATTTGAAAATTATTCACCTTTTGATTTGGTCTTAAAACTTTTATATTATTTTTGAATTATGTTAATCCAAAGTACTTTAAAATAACTTTGAGCATTTTAATAAAAGCCGTCATTTACAGATATTTTTTTCGTATAATACACAATTCACCATAGTATAATAAATTCTATGAATTTAAAATTAATTTTAACTGAATTTTATTTTTCAATATTACCATCATTACCATCATAATATAAAAAAATAATATTACCAATACTCTTATTCAATGAATACATTTTTTGATTTCAATGGAATTTTATAAAATATGTAAAAAATCAAATAAACCGAATTTAGAATTGAAATGTATAGTTATTTTAATAATTTTAATAAACTTTGTAACAGTTCAGAGTCAGAAATGCGATTAAAAAATTAATAAATAAAGGGATCAGAAATTGAATTATTTAAAATAGGTACTGTTTAATGTCAAATAAAATTTATGAAAAGGTAAAATCAAAACTAATTAAAATTAAATTAAATATAAAATTGTAAAAAAAAGGATAATTATCCTGTTATACAGTTAGTTAGGCATGGATTAAATAATTAAATTAAAATAATTTTTATATAAGTAATTTTAATGAGTTGAGTTTTTTTTAAATTAATTTATATAAAAACTAATTATAAAAACTGGATTACTATTGCTTCTGTTCTGCATTTTGTTGAATTGGAATTAAATAAAATTAAATGAAATTAAAATACCGATATTATATTTTAATGCTTCAATTATATTAATTTTAAATGTGAATAAATTAAATTAATTATTTCTTTGTTAGGAGATTTTTATAAATAATTAGGTACTATTTTAAACTAACGTAACTCTCAAACGAATTATTGGTTTATTATGATCTTTATATTAAAATTGATTAAAAAGTTACATTTTAATATTTTGTACCGACTTTGCATTAAAATGATTGATTAAGTTCTCTAATGCAAATGGTCTTAAAGCTCTAATGCAAACGCTCTTTACTGCAATATTTCATATCTACGTCAGATAAACTTTCTTTTATGTGATTGTGGTGAACTTTACAAGTTTTGCCAAAATAAATTCTAATGAAACTTTATTTCAACTCAAATCATATTCTCAAAAAATGTCAAATTGTAAATAGCTTTTCGTTTTAAGTATTATGAGACTTTTTAATACTCACACAAAAATTTAAAATCAATACCAATCATTTCTTCATGCTTAAAAAAATTATTTGAAGAATTACCATAGTTACGTCGTTTGGAAACAAAATTTTGTAGGTTAAGTTTAGGACACACGCTAAAAACCAAAAAATATATTTTCGAAAATGCTAGTCCACCAATTTGTTACCATTGTGGAAACACGTTGTCCATCAAACATGTTTTTTATAAATGCCAATTAACTCATACTATTTTTTTTTTTTTATACCCGTATGACTATATAGTCCAAGGGTATAATAAATTTGCAATTACGTTTGTGACGCAGAGAAGGAGGGGGGGTAGATATAGACTCAAGTGTATGGATCGGATCAGAATCGAAAAATAAATCGATTTAGCTATATGTCCGTCCGTCCGTCCGTCCATCCGTTCGTCATCACGATAACTCAAAAAGTAAAGGAGCTAGGATTATGAAATTTTCACAAATTCGTTTTTATGCAAAAAACGGAATCGAGTTTTAAATTCAGCCATTTTGGTCCACGGGTTCGAGTATCTGCCATACAACTTCTAATTTTATATGAGCATTGCTCTATACCTATGGAAGCTGCGTGTCTGAAATTTTGCCAAAAGTAGTTTAGTATAATGGCCAAAGTTACTGCAAAATTTGGTTGGTCTACTGCTGAGGGTTCGAGTAGCTGCCATACAACTTCTTTTTTTATATGAGGATTACACTACTATATAGTCCAAGGGTATAATAAATTTGCCATTACGTTTGTGACGCAGAGAAGGAGGGGGGGTAGATATAGACTCAAGTGTATGGATCGGATCAGAATCGAAAAATAAATCGATTTAGCTATGTATGTCCGTCCGTCCGTGTGTCCGTCCGTCCGTCCGTCCGTCATCACGATAACTCAAAAAGTAAAGGAGCTAGGATTATGAAATTTTCACAAATTCGTTTTTATGCAAAAAACGGAATCGAGTTTTAAATTCAGCCATTTTGGTCCACGGGTTCGAGTACCTGCCATACAACTTCTAATTTTATATGAGCATTACTCTATACCTATTAAAGCTGCGTGTCTGAAATTTTGCCAAAAGTAGTTTTGTATAATGGCCAAAGTTACTGCAAAATTTGGTTGGTCTACTGCAGAAGGTTCGAGTAGCTGCCATACAACTCCTTCTTTTATATGAGCTTTACACTACACCTGATGAAGCTGGGTGTCTGAAATTTTGCAAAAAATAGTTTAGTGTAATGGCCAAAGTTACTGTAAAATTTAGTTGGTCTACTGCTGAGGGTTCGAGTAGCTGCCATACAACTCCTTCTTTTATATGAGGATTACACTACACCAAATGAAGCTGGGTGTCTGAAATTTTGCCAAAAATAGTTTAGTGTAATGGCCAAAGTTACTGCAAAATTTGGTTGGTCTACTGCAAAGGCTTCGAGTAGCTGCCATACAACTCCTTTTTTTATATGAGCATTACTCTACACCTAATAAAGCTGAATGTTTGAAATTTTGCCAAAAGTAATTAACCGGATGATATAATGTATATGTTACGGTCATACGGGTATCCCAGAGTTGACACAGTCTACTCTACTACACTCTTCCTCGTTTTCTAATTGAATTTATTTTTCTTTCTGCTTCTGTCTTTTCATTTAAAACGAGGAAGAGTGTAGTAGAGTAGACTGTGTCAACTCTGGGATACCCGTATGACCGTAACATATATACATTATATCATCCGGTTAATTACTTTTGGCAAAATTTCAAACATTCAGCTTTATTAGGTGTAGAGTAATGCTCATATAAAAGAAGGAGTTGTATGGCAGCAACTAGAACCCTTTGCAGTAGACCAACCAAATTTTGCAGTAACTTTGGCCATTACATTAAACTATTTTTTGCAAAATTTCAGACACGCAGCTTCCATAGGTATAGAGCAATGCTCATATAAAATTAGAAGTTGTATGGCAGGTACTCGAACCCGTGGACCAAAATGGCTGAATTTCAAACTCGATTCCGTTTTTTGCATAAAAACGAATTTGTGAAAATTTCATAATCCTAGCTCCTTTACTTTTTGAGTTATCGTGATGACGGACGGACGGACGGACATACATAGCTAAATCGATTTATTTTTTGATTCTGATCCGATCCATACACTTGAGTCTATATCTACCCCCCCCCCCCCCCCCCTCCTTCTCTGCGTCACAAACGTAATGGCAAATTTATTATACCCTTGGACTATATAATCATACGGGTATAAAAAGAACTTCAACCGTTATGTCACTGTTAAATTCAATATCAAATATTTAAAATCTATAAAAAATTTTAATTAAATATAATAAGTAATCTGATAGTATGAATTTAAATGATGAAATTATGTAATTGTAAATACAAATTGTAAATTAAAACATGATATGTAAATATAAAGTGTAATTAAAAATAGTAATATATAATAGACATAAGTTATTCCCATAATGGCCTATGTAGCCGAGGGAAACACTAATATTGCCTAAGTACCTTTACTAACTTTTTACAGAACTAGTTGGTTTTTCTTTATTTTTCAAAAGTGATAAATATCCTATAAAATTTAAATTAATTGGATTTAAACATATTAATTTAAATTGATTTTATTATTACGCCATAATTATTTCTAAAAATGGAATAAAAAAAATTATTGGACATATTTGCCAGAGGAATACTACTAATGATTGCTTTAGGGCGTATTAATATTGCATATATAACGTTCAAAACATAAAAAAATCATTTAATTTTTTGTATAAAATAAATGGAATTAAAAAATGTACATGAAATTTTAATTAACTCAGTTTTTTATTACCTAACAATTTTTTTAATCCTAAAAAAAATTCAGTGACCTGCTTTTTAAACATGAATTTTTTAAAAATGATGTATTGTAGTTTTAACAATTAAATTAGTTAAAATCAGAGCAAAATATATTCGATTAATAAAACTCAGTCTTAATTAAATAGTTCTTCATCAATTATATGTGACAAACTTAACACCATTCAAACTGAATGAGTTTCAATTTTGCTTTGATTTTGTCTTTGCTGTAAATTTTTTTTAGGAATTATATTAGTATCGAGAATTGATGTTTAGTTATTGTTTTAATTTAATCCAATAACTCAATTAAAGCTATTACTAAAGCTCTTTATCATATGTCCATTTTAATGAATACAAACATTATTTTCCAATTCTTAAAAGTTTTAAAAATACGAAACATTATGTACATAAAACAGTAAACTTAAGATTAAAACACATATGAGCACATGTTTAGAATCAACTTTAGATTTTCAGTATAGAAGGTAATATCAATTGTTCCTTCTTGTTCCTTTTTTTGTCTTTCTCAGATATGTAAAAGATTAAGGAGGTGAATATATGTATTTTCTTAAATTATCTTTCATAATAAATTTAGAAAGAGAATTGCCAAATTGTGTTTTAAGCCTGATGTAGCAGAAAAAAGATTTTTGGGATAATGAATTTTACAAAATTTATTGAATGAAATTTGGTATTTAAACTTTTAATTTAATTTTTTTTTGTATTTTTCTCTTTTTTAAATTGATGATGAAATTTTTATTGGTAATTATTAAAATTATTTATTTGTTTTATTTAAATTAAATTTTATTTATTTCAAAATCTTTTATTAAATGTTATGCTTTTATTAATTGATAACATTCGAATGGGTATAATTTCCTTGGCAACAGTTCAGATTATCTTATAAAGATAAATTGGCTCAGCTAATTGACGCCAATTAGGTATTTTTCTTGAATTTGGTAAATTTATTTACTTAAGCCTTTTAAGTGAAGGTTTTATATCATTTTTTGGCGTTATTTAATAGCTAGACTAGAGGTTCTTGACCACATGTAAATATGCTTTGAGCAAGTATGTAAATAGAATTTAAATTTTATAGTATTCTTGCCAAGTATACAAAATTTGACGTAGATGATAACACTAATGTTAAAAATATTGCTTTAAATGTCATAGTTGGCAGAACATATATTTAAGTCAGCCATATTGAATTGTTAGGCAACATCTAATTGTTAAATATTAAAGTTCTTAAAATTTTTATGAGCTCAATAAAGAAAAAAAAAAAAAAAACTAGAACCAGAGCCTGAGCTAGATCAATTAATTAAACAATCTACTTTAAAATTATATTACAATACAATTATCTCAAATTTGAGTTCAAAAAAATTGTAGGATGTCTAAAACGAGTATATTATTTTGAACATGTAATTTTTATTTGCTTTTATATTAACATTCCTGCGTCTGTGGATACATTTGTCATTCTGTCACACATTTTATAAAATAAATTTAACATTGTAATGTTAAAAATTTAATAAACAGGAAGAAACCTAATAAAAAAGATATCGTAAAAAAAATTGAAATTTTATGAGAAATAAATTACATATGACTAAAATAAGACATAAAAATTCAGTTTTATTACATTGAAAAATTGTCATTTTTTTTTGTCAAAAACAGTCAAATTTACAAGATAAAGTTAATAATATTGTAATAAATTGAAGTAATTTTTTATTACAAAAAAATTCGAACATAGAAAAATATTATAACAATGTTTATTTGTTTCTGCCATCAACAACCATACTCATTTTGATTTACATAAGCTTATGTATAACCTGTTTATTCCTTTAAC
This sequence comes from Dolichopus griseipennis, assembly GCA_963082915.1. Lineage (NCBI taxonomy): Eukaryota > Metazoa > Arthropoda > Insecta > Diptera > Dolichopodidae > Dolichopus > Dolichopus griseipennis. The sequence continues at coordinate 81,453,406 of OY720443.1, forward strand.
CGGTGTTTTTCAACCAAATTATTTCTAAAATTTTTTAACAGCTTGGCATTGAAAAAAAAACAGCAACAAAAAAGATATAAAGTACATTTCCTATATTTAAAGAAATTTAAAAAGATTTGTCCTCTCTTTCTTTTTCCATATAAAGTTTATATTTTTTGCAAATTTTGGAAGAAGATAATTTCTTAAATATATGAGGTTAAAATTTTGATTTGAAAGTTGAAATTTTGATATGATATAGATAAATTTTCAAATTATATGCTAGTATAAAATTCGGTGTATATGGAAAAAGATTTGACACTAAAAATTCAAAACGAAAAATGGTAAAAATGGGCACTTTTTCATAAAAAAATATAACCTAACAAAAAAATTAAAAAAAAAATCAGGTATCAAAATAAATCAAAACTTTTCCTCAAACTACATTGATAAATTTCCCTAATAAATTTAAAGGTTTTTATTTTTAATGTTTTTATTAGGCTATGGTTTTTAATGAGAAAATGCCCCTTTTTACCATTTTTCGTTTTGGAGTTTTAAATTTAAAGGTTTCCGTGACAGAGCCTTGAAAATTATTGTAAGCTCTGCATGTATATAAGTTTTTAGCATTAAACGTTCTTAATTTCGAATTGTCTCTTAAATCTTATAGTGTTAGAACGCAATTCCATACGAATTAGGTTTGTGTCTAATTGTGACGTTCATATAAATTTATGAGCTGCGTAATAATTTATGAGCTGCATCACTCGTAAATTTATGAGTGACGTAATATAAATTTATGAGCTGCTTTAAAAACATTTAATAAAAAGGTGATAATTTTTAAGTTTGTTTCATAAATTGATTCTAAATTCATTACCCTTGGTTATCGAATACATGTAAGATTTATTGTAATATAAAATTAAACTTTAAAAATATCAAAATTGAAGTTCATTTAAAGTTTTAAAACTTAAAGGCAAACTTCTTAATATGCAGCAATAGCCTGTTTTTATCATGTATGCAATTATTGTTATGCTTATAACATAAATTCACTATTGAACTTCTTATGCTTCAACATATTGTCATATATTTATATTTGATGAAAAAAATTGAAGAGCTTCAATCAATTTTTTCCATTATGTTGTCATTACAATGTAACTAGAGAATTGTATTCACTTATGTTACTATGTAAAAATATGAGACAGATATATGTTTCTAAAGAGTCAATTGTTCATTGTATAATAATATATTTTATTTCAATGTAAAGAAATTTAAAAATGCTAAAATATTCTTAGAATAAAATAAGATGAACATAAAAAATGTTTATTTTATGGTATTTTTTTTATTATTTATTTCAATAAATTTTATTTTCTTGTATTCGTGCTACAGGAAGATTATTATAATCGTGTAAAGCTTCTTTCTTTATGTCTTGATGGTATTAGAAATTTTTTTGAGTTCGAGAACACGATTCGAAAATATCATTTAATTATTTTATAGATGCGAGCTTTATATAATTTCCCTCTGAAATTTCATATTAGAGTTAGGAGCCGAAGTAAACCCTCCTAGAAGAAACTGATCTCTGGGAGAGGTTAACTTAAAAAACTTCAACTAATGGCCTTGAAATCTAGAGTACATTGCAGACACAGTAACTTATTGTTGTCCTTTATAAAATTTACTACATTCAATTTATACGGAAAGGTCAATGAGTGAACACTTAATAAGTTTTTTTCACTTTTTTATTTATCTTAAGATTCTTAAAGCATTTTATTTCAATTTTTTAGAAATAAAAAAATACCTACGAAGCAACATTGTTTCCTTCATATAGCACATGAACTAAAAAATAAAGCACTAACAAGTAAAACAGTAAAAAACTAGTCATTAAAAAAAAAATTTAAAATTTACCCTTTAAAGTATGCAATAAAATTTTATAAATAAATTAAAATATAATAAAAAGCATTTATATTATCAGGTTATTGTGTAATTTAAAACTATTGTTGAAAAGTTTTTCTTATGAAAGAAATTCAAAGATTCAGTTTTAATCATGGTAGATTCAGTTTTAATGAAGAAAATCTGAAAGTGTTAAGTATGTAATTAACTCGTTAATTACGCGGAACTTTCCTGAACGAGAACTACTATGCATAATAAAATGGTTTCCATTATTATTTATAGATTGTAAAAAATTTAAAACTTCAAGAAAAAATCTAGTTGTAAAAAAATTTTTTCTTTCATGTTTTATTACACAATAATGTAAACCATCATTATAGAACACAATCATTGTTGTTCTATAATAATGATGGATTACAACTTTCTTTTCCTTATTTTTGTATTTAATTCTTATAAATCCCAAGTAATAAGAAGAAAACAGCAACTGAAGAGGATGGAAAATATATATGTATATCTTTTGCAGAATATAATAGAAGAGGAATTATTGAAGAGATATAAGACTGAAATATTTGATAAAATCTTTCACAGACTCTGAACTTATTATTAGTTTAAAATCTTAAAAAATTATTTAAATGTGAAATTCGATCAAAAGAATTGTGCTTCTTTAGTTTGAGATTTAGGTATTTTTTAATAATTTATTAATTTAGAGTTTAACTGAATACTTAGTGGATTTGAAGAGCTAGACAATCAGAACATCCCAGAAAAGTCTATGATTTAAAACAAAAAAGAAATTACTTGGTTCAAAATTTTTATTATAATTCTTAAGACAATCTCTAAAAATTTTATTGTTGAGTGTAAAATATTTATTTAAAAATAAAAATTTTCAAATATGTATAACTGTTACTGTGTGTGTGGGACCTAAAAGAAAATGAAGATTTTCCGTTACATCTTCAATTTATATATTTCCTTAAAAATGGAGAAAATAAAAAAAATAGATAAAGTAAAGCTGTAAAAAGACTTTAAAATTATTTGAGCAATATGTTATTACTTAAATTTTTCTAGAATACATATTAAAAATTTTAGAAGTATTAAAAATCTCATGTTAAATTTATTATGCAATGGAATGTATAACAAATCTGAATCTGATTTTTTGTCATGGCCTGGGTTTTAAATTTGAAACCAAAAGTGAAATAAAAAGTTAAAAACCAAAACGAAGTCTTCTAGACCATTTTGGAAAATAATTAAAGTCATTAAACACAAAGACCTAGTATTTACAGGCCTTAATTTTAACAACAAAATATATATGACCCCATTGCAAAGGCTAAAATAAAGCATTACCTTACTAATACTTTCTTTGATAAGCATACAAACAACTTAGTAGAGTCATATATGTTACACAAATCGAACACTGCAGTTATTCTTTAAAAAACACAGATCTAATAAAAAATACCCACATAAACAATATTTTTAAATAATTAAAAATTTACAAACCCCCTGGCCTAGATGATATTTCAGATATTCGTTTAAAAAAACTACCCACAACTTATTAGGTTAAATGGTTAGACATTGAGTTTTTTTTTGATGATCGAACAACATATAAAGTAATTCTAATTCCAATAAGCCAAATAAACGACAAATGCAGCCTTAATGTATCGCCCACGGTTTTCTAAAAACGTTTGTCTTCGTAAATCTTCGAAAATTGAATAACGGTAAAAATATATTACAAAATGTCCATTTTGGTTTCAGAGAGGAGCGTCACACACTACCTCTATCAATGTTTCATTTATACCTTACAACTGAAGGAACAATTATTTTAATCTTTACATTCAAATATCTTCAAAAATCCTCTCGATCCTTGGAAATACTTGCTTTCAAATTCCTATTTAGTTATTCTTTTTATTATAAACGAAGTTAACACGAATTATTTCAGATTTTGTTTTATTGTATTCTTTTTTTTTTTTTAATAAAAAAAAGGAAAGTACTGGGAAAATGTTGGTTGAAAATTGAAAATACGAAATCCTGTTTTTATCCTCGAAAATTTCAACAATTTTTTAATAAAAAAGAAAATTACAAGGAAAACCAAAAAATAAAATATAACTGTTGAATGTTGATTTTCATTTCTAATAGAAGTCACCAGCTTAAAAGATTTAAAAAACAAGTGAGGGGAAAAAAACCAAGGGTTTTTAAAAAGCACATTTTCAAAATTATATACGGTTTCTTACTGAGTATTTTATAATTTATTTTTATAAAAATATATATTATGATAATATTATAATTTTGTTATTTCATTAATAATTAATTATATGACTAATAGTGAAATACTTAGAATACAACCCCAATGCATTCAAGAAAACCTGTTATTAAGTGCAAAATATAATGTTGGAGCTTCAATGTTAACGTTTAATTTTGGAAAAACTTGCACTGGTGAATAAGTTACTGTTTTATAAGAACATAAAAGTTTTAATTTTGAAGACCTAGTAGCCCTTCAACGGGGAAGGTTTCCAAATTTTTGCTTAGCAAACTTATGATGGATCTGCTCACTCCCCTCCTGTGTTCACCCTTCCATTTTTTTCCGGTTCTAGGAAATCAATTTGGAACTCCAACAAAATTTGGAATTTTACCTAGAATATTATTATCTAAAATGGTTAATACTAAGAAACAATTTCTTCAATTTAAAGAGACCCTTTCAAATTTAAGAAAAACCTTTAAAGTATGTTGAAATATAATGCTGCAGCTGTAAATTTTGCATATTTGTAAAAAAAAATTTGAACAGGTGTTAAAGTTACAGGTGGTTGAAAATAGCAAAATTTCAATTTTCGACCCCTTACAGCTCCTAAAGAGGGGGCGTGACAAAAGAATTTTGTTAACTGACTCTTACTTATTTCTAAGGATCTAACTTCTCCCAAAATTTCAAGTTTCTAGATTTAGCCGTTCCGAAGTTATGAGGGACCAAAAATTTTGTAAAACTTAGTTTTGAATAACGGTAAATTTTAGTACCGTATGGTAACCCTATACAATTGGCTTTTAAAAACTTGTAAAGCTTATAAAAGCAGCTGTCTGTTACCGTTTTCAGGTGGGAGATATACCTTATAGAACTTTAATTATAACTGTTTAAATATGGGGCTTTTTTCAACTTTGTGGGGCTGTAGCTCCGTAACGGGGGGGGCTACAAAAAAAAGTTTTAACATTAAATTATTTTTATTGCAATACCTATCCATTCCTGATATTTTTTTGTCAATCGTAGGTAAAAAGGGACGGACGGACGGACGGACGGACGGACGGACAGAGTGAAGCTATATAGGCACATTTTTACAAAATTTTTTGAAAATGTGCTAAAAATATTAAAAAAAAGACAATGTGGAATTTTTTTAAAGTGAGAGATTTTTTTTTTTTTGGATTTTTAAAGAAATAAATCTAAAGATTTTTAAGATTATAAGGAAAATATTAAAGATATACTTCAAATGTTGATAATTTAATTGTTTTGATTAATGCGGTATGTTTTAACAACTTTCAAAAATTGTTGAACTGATAAATAATTTTTAAGGATTTTACAAGCTTTATTACTTTTGAACAGGCCATTATTATATAAATTGTTCGTTTCCCGGAAATTGGTCAATTAAAAAATGGATTTGGAATGTTATAAATATATATTGTAGATGCAATTTTATTGAAGTTAAATTTCGGGTTTAAATCTTGGTCAGATCATATCTAAATGTTTTTTAAATTTTTAAGATTAGATAAGTTTTGGAGTTTATTTAAGACTTTATCAAATACTTATTTTACTTGTCTCTCCAACAATTCATCTACTTAGATTCTATGCCAAGCCTTTAAGCAAAATTTTTATATTTCATCAATCATCATATTAGTTTCCTCAATTTTCTTGGGATTTTTAAGAATTAAATGTAGATATAAGGAAAGAAAGTTATATAAGGTAATCCAACATTGTGATTTTTTTTTTATAATAAAATATGAGAAAAACAATTTTTTAAATGCAGGATTTTATCTTTTAGTTTTGTATATTTTTTTAGTTTACTTTTCCCATATAACTTATTTTTATTGGGTTGTATACATACCTATGGTAACAATGTTTTTAATGTTTTATTTAATAATGTAACTCTTTAACAAAGTTTACAAAAATTAACTACTATCCTCCAGGTGGTTTGAATTTATGATATGTTAGAGAACCTTTCCATTTCACAAAATGATCGAAAAAATCGTAAATCAATTCTCCAAAAAATTTTAGATAATAGTGATAACGTTGGTGAACTATGAGGCTTCCTTTATTGAAACAAGTATGAGGTACTTTGCTAAATCGAACCTGGAGCGTAAAATTTCTTTAAAATATAATTTAATATTACCAAAAATCATTTATTTGAATAAATACATTTTTATTGCATTTAAATTCATTTACAAATTTTTATTGCATTTAAATTCATTTATAAATTTTTATTTTTTATTTAAATTTTAAAAATTCTTGCTTTTTATGACTATTTCATTACAATTGAAAGGAATATTTTAGTGTACGTACTATAAAAAACACAATGAAAGTTACCGTTATTTATTTATTACTATTTTTTAAAAATTGAAATACGGGTACATGCAATAACTTCAAATGAAATAAAGCCAAATTGCAGTTTTTAAAATAGGGTATTGAAATAAACCTAAAATCATAATTTCTTAATTTTCAACTTTGTTCCAATTTATAAAAGGTCGATTTCGGCCAAATCGCTTTTGGTTTTATTTCGATAGTGGTATTGAGAAAACATTAATTGGCCTTATTTGATTTGGTGTTATTGCATTTAGCCATTTTATTTTAGAAAACTTAAGATGAAAAAAAATTTTACAAACCTTTTAATAAAAATAACTTTCTCCTGTCCTATTGACTTTCTTTCGTAGAAATACTTTTATTTATATACTCGGACTATAACGCTTAAATCTTAACAATTAAGTTTTTAATTTGAGTTTAATATGTTTAAGTTTTTAAGCTTATCACAGTTTCAGTTTTTTAAGTTAATCTTTTTCAGAGATCAATAGGACTACTTCGGGTCTTGACCTTATACGAATTATATTAAGGTCAAGAGTCGAAGTAGAGTACGAATTATATTACGAAGTATACGAATTATATTAAGGTCAAGAGCCGAAGCGGAGATATGTAAGATGAAATATCAAATACTGTCAAGATATTAAGCGAGAAGCTTCACCCGATTTTAATACATTTCTTGTAGCACGAATACGAGAAAATAAAATTTATTGAAATAAATAATAAAAAAATACCATAAAATAAAAAATTTTTTTGTTGATCTTATTTTATTCTAAGAATATTTTAGCATTTTAAAGTTACTTTATATAAAAAAAATATATATATTTTATAATACGATGAACAATTGACTCTTTAGAAACGTATATCTGTCTCATATTTTTACATAGTAACATAAGTGAATACAATTCTCTAGTTACATTGAAATGGTAACAAAATAAAAAGAACAGATTGAAGATCTTCAGATTTTTCATTACCCAAAAATAAATGACAATATATTGAAGCACAACAAGTTTAATAGTAAGATTTTATAATCATAACAATACTAAAATGCAATTAACAAAAAAAAAAATGGTTTATTTTTATATAATATCGTCACGTATTTGCCAAAACAATGAATGTGCAAAATTGGTGTTTTGAGAAAAATGAGTTTAAATGTTTTCTTGAACTTTGTAAATCAGCTTTTGAACTTGCATTTAGTGTTTTATTTTATTTGAATATGAAATTTTCACTATTTTCTTTAGACACTACCCCTTTTGCTGTACGGTATTTTATAACAGAGTTTTTGCACATTCATGGTTTTGGCATTTGCTTTTTTTCAATTTTTCAATGAAACAATTTCATTAATTTTCATCATTTTTTTTAATTCTTGTTCAAAGTTTAACAAAATATATTAAGTAAGTTTAACAAATAATTTTAATTCAAATTTTTAATAATACTAAATAAATATAAATTAGGGGCCTCGGTGGTGCAGTGGTTAAGCATTTGGCTTATTAACCGAGGGGGTCCGGGTTCGATTCCCGGTCAGGTCATACAATATTTAATTAAAAAAAAAAATTATTGAAAAATAATTTTTCTTTACGAATCCCCATGGAGACCAAATATAATATAAATATACAAATATATAATATAAACAAAATAAATAATATAGTAGTTATAAATAAATAGAAAGTATTTAATGAGGGGTGCACAACGGGCCGCAAGGCCTAGGTGTAAGGGAGACTTGCTTTCCCCCCCGTCTAAACAACAACAACAAATATAAATTAATCCATTTGTTAAGTTTCTATAACCAAAAAAAATAAAAAACAAATAATTGAAATAACTAAAATAATAAATATTTAGTTAAAATCTTCCTCATTTTCATCACAAGATGCTTCTTCGACATCTGGCTTGGGTAAGCAATCTCTTTCCTTGCTATCGGTTTTTAAATTTTTGTAAAAACTGTGGTAGCTTTTTGGAATTGTGAAATGGTTACACATTTTCATTAGGTCTTTATATTTTGGAACGGAAATCGGCAAATCTTTTGTGTAAGCTTTTGTTAAAAAATTTTTTATTTGTCGACCTTTTTTTAACTTAAGTTCAAAATTTGAAAATTTATCATTGAAATTTTGTTTGAAAAATATTTTTTTTGGATCAGTTTTCCTGTATTGTAGCCAACAAACCTTTTGAAAAGAAAAGTTGCTGAATATGAGTTTCGATGCTTCCAATTTAAAATCATAAAAATCATCGTATGTTAAACTGTTAACATCAAAAGGTGAAGGATTATTTCTAGCAAGGCGTATTATTTGGGACCAACAGTGTGGCGTGTATACTGCAACAGGCTTGGATTTCTTCTCAATTTTTGAATGGATGGAATCACATTTCCATTTCTATTTCATATGTAGACGCTGTGTAAACAATAATGCAAATAATGTAAAAATCGTTATTTTTAAAAATGGGTTTACATATGATATGCCAAAACAATGAATGTGACAATTTCGTCACATTCATTGTTTTGGCATGATTTATTATACAAAATTTAAAAAATTTGAATTTTCAAAAGTTTGGAATCATAGTCTTATTGCAGATAGAGACATTCGTGTCTTTGACATATTATTCTTTGGGAAAAAATACGTTTCTTAGTATTGCAAACTCAGAATTGTCAAAAAAGCACATTCATTGTTTTGGCATATATGTGACGATATGATGTATTGGTATTCCTGGTTACTTCTTATTAAAAAATTCATTTAAAGTTTTAATATTATAAAGGGAATTCATATTTAAATCTTATTCTTCACTTTATCATATTGAATTTACATTCATTCTAGGCTGTTTGAAGCACATTGTATACAATAATAGTAATTCATCTAGATTCTAGTCTAATATACGATTAGGGTTCAGTTAATTAATAACTATAAAAAAATATTTACATAATTCTTAATTTAATAATTAAAACACATGCTCGTAAATAGCTAAAAGCTGAATCTTGTAATAAAATTTGACACATATTGCAGTTTTGTGGTACTTTAGACTTCCTTCTTTGGTGAACTCATAAATTTAAATTTCAGTAAAACTATAAATATTTCATCAGATTATAAGCGGAGGCTTTAGAAATTAGATCTAACCGAATGTTACCCTACATAAAAGAAAGTCAATGAAATACTTTTAAGCTAATAAATTAGGATGTAAAATTCAGAAATAACTTGTTTTTGTGAGGTGAAATAACGTCCTACGGCATTATTACACTTTTTAAAGTGAAATAAGGTCCTTCGGGTGTAATTGCACTATTATTCGGGTCCTATTGCACTTTTTAAATAAACTAAAACCCTCAGGCTTTTTGTACTTTCAAAAGTTCGCGTTGCCGTCAAAGTCTCCGTCAGTTCCACCAGTGGCCATTATCTTAAAAAAAAAAAACCAATTATTTACAGTGTTATGGCTAATTAGGCGAGTTTTAAGACTTGAATTGAAAATCAGGGAATTCCTTTTTTACAGAATATTTATACATGTGCATATGTGGAATTCTGAATTAAAAAAGATTTTAGAATTGGATTTAAAATCAGGGTTGGATTCAAAATGATCGCCCTTTGGGCCCCCATATTAAATCGGACGTTAATACATCTCATCCCTTGTTTTAATGAGATCAATCTTTTAGCGAAATTATTTAATTTCCAAGAATAGTTAATGTATGTATTTTTACTCTCATCCCTAATCTTTTAAGTATACGAGAAACATTAAAAATGCAAAAGAAAAAACATTTGACATTACATATCCATTCCGTATTAAAGTTCCAAGTTAGAAGTTTCCAGTAAAAAATGATACATTAATGTTTTGTGTTTTTAAAACTTTTGAGAATTGCAAAATAATGTTTGTATTCATTAAATTTGACATATGATAAAACTTATTTTTGTAACAATTTTAACTGTGTATTTGTATTAAAACTTCAATATTATCACTGCAAATTTTCCAGTAAAAACAAAAACCAAAGCAAAATTAAAACAAAGTCAGTTTCAATGTTGTTGAGTTTGTCACATATAATTGATGGAGGATTTCCTCTTAGCTTAAAGTTTTCTAAATACTTTTTAAAACTAATATAACAGTTTATATTGATGATTTATTAACAATGTTTTTGATATTGAAATTATAGATAGACCAAACTCATAAAGTAATCATTCGAAGAGTCGGTTAAAAATCCATCAACGATCTAGATAGTTCGAATTTTAGATGAATTTAGGGTCATGTTATTCAATAAATAAAAAAATATTCAAATATAAATTATAAAACAAATAGTTACAAATAGTTTTGTAAGAAAAAAAAAACCATTTTTTAAATTAATCTGAAATAGTGCACAAAAAATAATAGATTAACTTAATTGCATACCTCAAGGCGTTTTACATTTATGGTGTTAGTAGAATACAAGCTTATAGCTATAAAATTTCTTCAAATAACATTGCGGTTATAACTTAAGTGTTGCATAAAATATTGGTGTAGATATGTTATAATTTTTTAAGAGTTTATAATGTATGAGAGCTTTAAAAATTCTCATACTATTTAAAACTAAAAGGGATTCAAAATTATAATTTTTTTGAGAATCTCAGTTGAGATTAAATAAAGCTTCTATAAATTTTATTTTGGGAAAACTTGTAAATTTCATTACAACGAGAGTTACGTCAGTTCAAAATGTTACCTAATTTTTTTTATAATTAATAAAACTTTTACAAAAAAATAATTAATTTAATTTATACACATCCAAAATTAATATCATTGATTCATTAAAATATTAAAATATCAGTATTTTACATAAATTAATTTAACACATAATTCATTTAATTTTATTTAATTCCAATTCAACAAAATGCAGAACAGAAGCAATAATAATCCAGTTTTTATAATTAGTTTTTACATAAATTAATTTAAAAAAAACTCAACTCATTAAAATTACTTATATTAAAAATTATTTTAATTTAATAATTTAATCCATGCCTAACTAACTGTATAACAGGATAATTATCCTTTTTTATATTTTTTTTTAAAATTATTTTCTAATTTAATTTTAATTAGTTTGTATTTTACATTTTCAGAAATTTCATTTGATATTAAACAGTACCTATTTTAAATAATTCAATTTCTGATCCCTTTAATTAATAAATAATTTGTTAATTTTTTAATCGCATTGTTGGCTCTGAACTGTTACAAATTCAAAATTATTAAAGTAGTTATACAATATATCTTAAAATTTATTAGTTTTATATATCATTTCAATTGAGTTTGATTCTGAATTCTATTAATTTTATTTCATTTACAATATGAATTCCTTACAAATCAAATCCAATTTTATTAAAAATCATCAATTACAGTCACCTTTTTGTTTTTTTGATAATTTTGAAATTCTTTGTTCATATTATGGTGGTAATGATGGTAATGATGCAAAATAAAATTCAATTAAAATTAATATGAAGTTCATAGAATTCATATATTATGTATTGAGTATTTTACAAAAAATATCTGTAAATGGCGGCCTTTATTAAAATGATCAAAGTTATTTAAAAGAACTTTAGATTAACATAATTCAAAAATATTATAAAAATTTTACTTTCAGATTATAAGTTAAATAATTTTCAAATTATTTTTTGAGTATTACATTTAAAAAATTTATCTAAAGTTTTCTTAAATTTATAATTAAAATCGAAATATTTTAGGTTTTTTGTGTGCATTTTTAAATCAATTCTTCAAATCGGATTATATATAATGTTTTGTCCAGATATTTATCAATTTATCTGTACTGGACAATTGTAAATTTAATCCTGATAATTTAAATTATTGAATAATTATTAAATTACTAGGGAAACCCCTGTAATAATGCATCATAATTTATTAATAATGCTTAAAAAAAACGAACAAATTATGATGATATCAATCGAATAGTGAAATATCAATGAATAAATGTAGATGAGAATAAAATTTCCTTAAAAAGTTTTAAAATCCACTTTTTGTATAATTATTATAAAAAATGGAAAATTTCCAAGAAATTTAATTTTTCAAATTAAATCGCTTCTAAATATCTTTTGCATTTTTGAATATTATCTTGAAATTTTTGTAAGTAATTTATTTAAATATTAATTTTCCTGAAGAAAATTCCAACAATTTGAGTTTAAATTCTACAAAATGTTTATTCTACAAAGGAATATTTTAAAAATAAAGTTGGGGAATCTCTTATAACTGTTCATAATAATGTTAAACTAGATAAAACTAATTTAATATTAAAAAAATTCAAAAACCCAAAACTTATTGACATTTACTTTTTATTATCAATAAAATTAAATTATTCGTATGATAATAAAGTTTTTTCCAAAAAACTTTTCCTTTGAGCTTTTCTTTAAAAAAGTTCTATTGTGGTTTATATGTAAACTTTCTGTTGTCCATTTTATATTTAAAATTTGTGGTTATTCTTAATTTATTTTTATTATTTTTTTCTTACAAAAAATTTAAAATTTAATTTCGTTGCCTGTATAATAGGGGGTCAAAGATATGCAATTATTACTATTGTGTGTCCTTTTGGAACAATAAAACTTTTATTATAAGTACTTTAAAAAAAATCCTCCCCAAGAGGGAATATAGGATCTACAATCGCAAATAGATAAAAGGTACACCAGAGTATTTGAAATCAAAAAATGATTTTATAAATTCAATGTCTGGAAGCTTTTTTTTTAATATAACTAATGGTTTTTTTAGTAAAATTATAAAAATCATTTATACTAATTTTATTTTTGACTAAAATTTTAAAAATAATTAATGCAAAAATATTAAGCTAAAAATTATAATACATATCCTGGTAGGTCCTTCCTTTAGATAATTAAAAGATTTTAAGATAAGTGTATGGACTGGGAAAAATTTACTAAACTTTTGTAAATTTGAATTATCACTTTTTACAATTGGACAATGTACTTTTACAATGTCAGCACAGTATGAAGGAAACAGTCAAGACTTACAGAAAATATAAATATAAAATTATTTATTTTTAAATTCAATTCGGAAAAACATTAAGTGATAAATTGATAATCAACTGTTTTTCAAGTTCAAGTTATAGTTCTTCGTGAGGATTGAACATGGACACCTTAGTTTTCAGTTAAATATTATCACAAGTATATTTAATTTACGTTTTTTATAAGATTTTAAGGACAGTTAAACTTAATTATTATAACCATATTGATTTCTATTTCTATATATGTTGCACATCATTTAAGGACCGAATGGTAAAACAATTTTACAAATTTCTGATTCCTAACTATTTAAAAAACTTCCACATATTATGTACAGCCCAAAGGCATTCAACCTTAATCCCTTCCTCAATATTTTTTTAAAAATAGATAACTTTAAAGCACAAAAGCGGTGACCTGAATTAAGGCCCTGAGAAAGAAAGCCCCCGGGGTGCTATTTCCCATTTAATGAGAAATAACGCACTGGGGTCTTATTTCTCGTAGTAATTCAGAAATAAAGTCCAGGATTTTATTTCTCTTTTAAGTTGAATTATGACTTCTGTGAGAAATAAAGCCCAGAGGTATTATTTCTAATTTCAATTGAACCTGCAAATGAAAAGAACACAATGGTTTCATAAGAATATATACAAACTTTCTTGAACTATAATATCAAAAATAATTAGCACATATTTAGTTCGAATCGAAATCATGGGTATTCCCTTTTTCCAAAATTTAAAAACAAATAATAATTTTACATATAAACTGCATTTATACTGCAAACTACACAGATAAACCTGATTTTGTAACCAAAGTCGTGCATACATAGTTCATAAATACTCTGGAAAAAGGGTCAACTTTAATTTTTTAACCAACTTAAATATGCTTCTTAATATAGAATCTCGCATATGTGGTTTTACATTTAATATTTTACTTATATATATATATTTATATTTTTTTCAGGTTTGAATATTGCAAAAAAGGATTTTATTACATATTTAATAAGAAATAATAACTTGGGACTTTATTTCTTAAGAAGTCGTAGTTCAACTCAAAAGAGAAGTAAAACCCCGGGCTTTATTTTTCAATTATTATAAGAAATAAAACCCCAGGGCGTTATTTCTCATTAAACGTGAAATAATACCCCGGGGGCTTTATTCCGTAGGGTCTCAATTCAGGTTATCGACAAAAACAATAGAAAATTTATAACAATATATAACAAATTTTTACTCGGTTTTAAATATTCTAATATATGTGGTAACATTCATCTGCATGAATTAAAATATGCAACCATCTAACTGGAACAAAACAATGTGGTTAACTATAGAGTACCTATGTAAAACTTCCTTTCAAAATCAATATATAACTATACCTAAATACCTTGGGATGCGGATTAATGATGTCTGACCTTAAAAATACCTGACATATTATTTTATAAATTTAGATAATTTTAATTAAAGCACAAGATCAATATTTATTTTACAACATTAATGTTTATTTAAAAACACGTACACTTTCCCGCTTCCATAATTTATATACAAAAATGGATATTTAAAATTTTATCAAATTAAAGTTATATATTAATTTATGAAAACGTTTTAAATTACTCTTTATAATTTAATCGGATAAAATTTAGAAGAAGAGCAATATTTGTATAAATTTTTCAACAAATTAAGAAAAAGGAAGAATAAAAGGCATTCATGCATCCTTTAATGGAAACTAAAATCAATAGATGATAATATGTATATAATATTTCCATAAATTAAAATAAATTTAAATTTTCTTTTGAAATTAAATCAAAATATAAAAGTTTATAATTTTATTACTTAAACAACATTTTTTATTAATTTTATACCTAGGATGACTCTTAAGAAACTTTAGAAGCAACAAATTTTAAATTCTAAATTAAACGTCAGTTAAGTTTTTTTTTAGAAGAAGAAGCGTCCCAATTTTTCATAAGAAAGTTTTAAAAAAGTTTCGTAAGGGTCTTTAAGACACAAAATATATGTTAAAAGCGCGTCTCTATGGGTGCGTTTATGTTGGTAATGCGATGAGTGATAAGAACGTCGACAAGAGCATAGCGTATGAAAACTATTTACATGATTTGAATAGAGGTGTTTATATTGGAGCATCGTCTTAATCATCGATAAACAATGTAAATTTTCTACACTATGCTCTTGTCGACACTCTTATCACTTATCGCAGTTTTAATATAAACGCATTCAGGGAATTTATTCTTTTATCGTCGTACATTTTTTTTAAATGAACTGTCAAGACAATATTCGTACGTAATTTCATTGTGAGATTGACATTTGAAACAAGTGGAATAGAGACATGTAAGTTAACGTCAGGTAAGTCAATCTCTTGGTCAAATATAAAATAATATATAAAGCTTATTTTCGGATTTAACAACAAACTCAGTGGTACTTAGCATACAAATTTTAAAGTTTTTTAATGATTTTCGATGCTGCAGGACTTTTGTTTAAGAAGATCATTGTAAGAAAAAATTTATTATTAATTACTAGAATTTTTACAATTTATATTCAAAGTTTTATACAAATTTACGTGCATTTTTTTATTTAAGTTTTGTGGACGTTTTTCATAAATTCATAAGTCATTTTTTCATAAATTCATAATTCAAAACTTTTTCAATATTTTGAGATAAAGGAAAAACCGATAAGTAACTGGATTTATCCACTTACATCCTTGATCCTACCAAATGTTCTAATCGAATTAAATAACTTCAATGCACAGGTTAAAACAAACTTAAATACATGATTTTAAAATTATGATTCTAGTTTGGTATATGAATATTTCATGTATTAATCCCAAAGTTCAATTTAATAACCTTTCCTTTTATTAAATCTAAATTATGACACTCTCAAAATAAAAAAAAAATATCTCTTGAAAAAAATTAAATCTCAACTCCTTTAAAAAATTGGTAACTTTTATATGTATAGTCTATTTAAAGTTTTCTTTTTCTAAAAACAAAATCTACAATATTTTGGTCTATCTAAAAATATTTAAAGACTAAAAGAACAATTATCAGACCTAAAGATACCGACACATTTAAACATTATATTTTTTATTATATCTTCAATTTTTTCTAAAATTCATTTGGATTCCAAAAAAAAGGGTTTAAATAATCCATTTACTCACCCAACATGTAGAGATATTCACAATTTTTCAAGATTCACATTAAAACCCTTTCACTTTATTGGGCAATTGAATGGAAAAGATTTTCTCTTGTTGAATGAAAATTTATGAGTTTTTCTTTTTACAACAACAAAATTACTTAATGCTTCTGTTAATATTAATATGTTTTGTTAATAATAGATACTACATGATTTTAATATTTACTTGTATAAAAGGTTGTAAGTAATGGTAAAGGTAATTAAATTATATTTAAAAAATATCTTATAAATTTAAAATCATGATTAAAAATTAAAAAGATAATCTATTTTTCTACAGAAAATGTTTATTTTAATAGGAAAATCTAAAATTGTAAATTTTTATAAATAAGAGACAGAAAATAATGTTATTAGTTTTAAACGGATTACATTAAAGATTCGATAAGAATTTATCTATGAGGTTTTTTAAAAATTTAATATTTTTTATTTGAAATTTTCATAGTTGAAAAAATAAAATGTTTATTTCAAGTATGACCAGAGAAAAGTTAATCTAATTTGTCACTAACCAGATATATCGATAATTAATATTAATATAAGGTTCCAAATAAGCTTAATATTTTTAAATACTTGAATTATGGCCTGTTATTTATGTTTTCTACTGCATTGAGTCCATACAGTAGTCAAGAATGCCCACTGTAAGATCATTTGAACTATGGAAGTAAAGTGTTTTTCATAGTTTTTAGGTAGAAGTTAATTCTACTGTATCAGTACCGCTGCTAATTAAACACATTTTGCAATTTTACTTAGGTTGGTATGTGTTTTTATGCAGTAATGTGGTTCCATGTAGCGATAAGTTTCGTAATTTGTCCCACCGTCTGGATAACAAAATATTAAAGCATGTGTCAACAAATTACAATATAATAATTAAACAATTACATAGAAGTATATGTTTCTCTACACATTTTATAAGAAAGATTAGTAAAGTGTTTATTTAAAGTATAATTTTATTTATTTATTTATTTATTTGAATATTACGTATTACACTGAATTACGCAAAATGGTAAAGCCCAAGAGAAATTTTTTTTTTTTTTTTTTTAAATAAACTTTTATTTTGTTATATTTTTTTTACATATGAATATCTTAACCTACAAAACAAAGTTAACAAACAAGGTATATCTCTTTTATTTTTAACATTTAAAAATATTTGGATTTTTTTATTGTTAAATTTAATATATAGTAAGTAAAATTATTTCTGTTTCTGTAAGAACAAAACTATTGTAATATAATCTTATAAATACTTACATTGTAAAATTTAAAAAATCATTGTTTAATAATTTTTTTTTTTTTATAAAACTTAACTAACTTAACCTAACTTAACCTAAACTTAAATTTAAATAAACTAACTTATTGACTATAAAATAGCACAAATGCTTTTAGAAATTAAATTAAGATGTATTTAACCACCAATAATCTTTATTTATAGCTTTATCTTTTTCTGATATGGACATTTCATATCTTAAATTATCTCCGTTAATATTGCCTGGGATATACTCGATTTTTTTGCATGTAGCCCGTCTACTATAATGAAATAGTATAGGGACATGATCTTGGTTTTGAGTGTATCTATATTTATCTAAGAAGATGAAATGCTCAGGAGCTATAAAACCCGTGAGCAAGGTCTTCTTAATGTACTCCTCATTGTGGTAAAATATATGTGATATTAAACCATTTTCTGGAGTTTTTAATGCTCTATCAAAATGACTTCTGATTAATTTTATCATAAAATTATCTATTCTCATGATTTTGGCTTCCTTGTACAAATATTTATTAGAATAAAAATGCTTGTATTCGGAATCAGGCTTTCTATGTTTATTAATACAAACTCTTATGCACTTTCTTTCGAATTTACGTATTTTTTCCATTAAGCTTGCACTAATGTTGTACCATATTGGTACCCCATAGACAAGATTTGGCCTAATTAATGTCTGGTAGCATATTATTTTAACTCTATTGCTAATATTTTTGTTGTAAAAGAGTTTTTTAGCTGCCATAAAGGATTTATTGCCTTTATCTATTGAGTATTTTACATGATCTATGAAGTTTAAGTTTCGATGTAACTGAACTCCAAGATATTTAACGAATTTTTTGTTTGCGAGAGTTGACATAGGCGATTTAATTTTAAAATGTTTCCAATTTTTTCTAATGTCTGAACTAGTTTTG
Source organism: Dolichopus griseipennis (assembly GCA_963082915.1). Taxonomy (NCBI): domain Eukaryota; kingdom Metazoa; phylum Arthropoda; class Insecta; order Diptera; family Dolichopodidae; genus Dolichopus; species Dolichopus griseipennis. The sequence goes on from OY720443.1 coordinate 81,472,092, forward strand.
TCAACCGTATTACGGAATAATATGGTTTCACATTTGTTGTAGTTCAATTTTAATATCCATATCTTGCAATAATCCTGCACAATATTAAACATTTTTTGTACATTATATTGTATGCTATTTACAGTGTCATTCGCAGAGTATATTATAATATCATCTGCGAATGCCAGGGCGTAGTTATTTCCTTTTACTCGTTCTAGCAAAAATAAGAGATCTGCTGTATATATAGTAAAAAGGATAGGTGCATTAACAATACCTTGCTGAAGACCGTTTTCAATTAGGAATGATTTGTCAGACTCGTTATTTTTGCTATATACTAAAAATTTGTTGTTATATAACATATTTTTAATCAGTATAATTAAGCGTGGCGGGAACTTATATTTTATTAGTTTATAGATTAATCCATCCAACCAAACTGAATTAAAAGCCTTTTCAAAGTCAATCAGACAGGCACCAATGCCGTATTTCTTGTTTATGAACCAGCAGATATCTGAGGTTAATTTGGTTATAGTATTAACAGTACCATGTTTGTGCCTAAACCCAAACTGATTTTCTGGAATAAGATTGATTGACTTTGCATAATTTGAAATTTTGTCGTTTATTAAGGTTTCAAATACTTTACTAATGTTTGGCAGTAAACTTATCGGTCGATAATTGCTGGGATTGGTTGGATCTTTGCCAGGTTTTTTTAGCAATATCGTTTTCGATGTTTTCCAAATATGCGGAAAATACGAATTATTTATTGCATTATTGAATAGGATAACATATTTCGAAATAATTACACCACTTAAATTTTTTAAAACTATGTTTGGGATTTTATCGATACCAGAAGAAACTTTATTTTTTAAAGCTTTAAACTTTAAAGAAAGCTCTGACTGGTTCGTGAATTCGCTATTTTCACCACTTTGCTCAGATGATTTGTTTGTGTTGGAGAAATTACTCAGAGTTGAGTTGAAATTTAATGTTTGAGAGTTATTGAATTGTGTTATTTTATTTATGATTTGGTTATGTATTCTGTTATTTGTAGGTATATTGATTTTGTGAGTGTTTTCAATGTATGTGCCAAGTACATTGTAAATTTGTGATTGATCTTCTACTATAAATTTATTTGTGGTGGTTTTATTTAATTTGTTGAAGTCTATGTTATTTTGAGAGAGTAAAGTTATATCATTTTGGTCTATGTGTAATTTTGAAATCTGATTGTATTTGTTTTTGCGGAATATTTTATTTATTTCGGGGAACATGTTTGAACTATTTGTTGGAGTTATTTTTTGGAGACGAAGCTGCCAGTATTTATTAATTTCTATTTTAATTTGTTGTTTAATTAATGTATTGATGTTATTTAGAAGGCTTTTGAGCAGTTGAATTTGTTGATTAGAAAAGTTTAATCTTTGTTTTTTGATCTTATGTATATCGTTCATGAGGCTGTGTTTTTTGTTTAAAAGAATTTTTAGCTTAACTGAGTAGAATTTTTTTAAATTATTTTGATTTTTAATTTTTGGTATAACTTCATCCATAGTTTTAAGAATTATTTCGTTCAGCTGAGAAAGATGATAATCTACATTTTGGTTAGACAAATTGCAGTTATCGAAAATTTTATTGCAATTGTTGGAGTTGTATTTGGAAAAATAGTTTGAATTTAATTTATTTTGAAATTTGCCCCAGTTTACTTTTGAAAATATGAATTTATTACTAAGATTTGGTAACTCTTGCAATAAAAGCTCTTCATTTTTTAGTGACATTGGAATTTTAATGGCATTATGGTCACTATCGTATGGGAGAGTGGTGAGTTTGTTTTGATTTGTTTCAAAACAAATTTTTATTCTAATATCTGTTATCACTAAATCAATATAAGAATTTGCACGTGGTAGTGTTGGTGCATCGGTTAAGAGTAAGTTACTCTTATATAAAATTTTGTTGTCTTGTAACCATTTGTATAATTGATTGCCTCGAGTATTGTTAACACAGTTTAACCAAGAAGTATGTTTGGCATTAAAGTCGCCAGTTAATATATAGAAATTATTGAGATTCGAAAGATTTAAAATTTCGAATATTTTTTCTAATTCTGTTAAAAAACTATTTGAATTTCTATTTGATGCATAAATAGAAATTATAAATAATTTTTTTCTTTGTTTTAATTGTAATGATATAATGCATGGTTCGATACATTGAAAACTATCGAAAATGCGATTATTTACAATATCAAATTGGAAACATTTTTTAATGCATATGGCAACACCGCCACCATCAATATCGATATTTCGATCATTTCTAATTATGTCATAATTATCCAATGACATATGGTTATTTGGTTTTAATTTTGTCTCGCTCATGCAAATTATGTCAGGTTTATTGAACTCTACAAAGTGCATAAGAGAAAGCTTTTTATTGTTGGAGATTAGTGAATTGACGTTTATGGATATTATTTTTAATTTAGTATTGTTAATATTCATTTATAAATTAGTTTTTAATTTTTAATGATTCCATACAAATTTTTATATTATTAGAATTTTGATTAATTTGTTTTTTTAGTGTAATAGCTTCATTTTGCATATTAATTAAAATATTTTTAATTTCAATTAAAATGCTATCATTACTATTATTGGTGTTTAAATTTGAGTTTATATTATTAGAATTTTTATTGTTATTTTTAAGGTTAGAATTATTTTGTTTTGTGCTATTTTTTACAACATTTGAAAATGAAATATTTTTATTAATAAAACTTGAATTAATGTGTTTACTTACAATGTTTTGTTTTGCATTATCTCTAATTTTTTGGCGAAGCTCCATTTTTTTAATATGAACTGGGCATTTGGTGTATGATGCCGGATGACCATGGTTCCCACACAAGGTACAGTATAATTTATCTCTCGGATCTTCTGCAGAAATTGAACATTGTTCTGGTCTGTGATTATTGCCACATTTAACGCATCTCAACTGCATATAACAATTAGCCGCTGAATGTGAGAAGCGTTGACATTTTGTACATTGCAAGTTATGGGTTTTTATTAGTTTTTCCCATCTTACTATTTGATAATCCAGGACTTTAATATTCATAATATCATTTGTCAAGCTATCCGCTGAAGCTTGAACTATATAGTGTGGAAGAATTATTCCGTTGTTAATTGAGTGTTTGGTGGTTAATCGTGTAACCTTTTCAAATTTAATATTTGTTGTTTCCTGTTCTTTTAAATAATGAAGAACTTCTTCTGGTGAGTACAAGCTATTTAAACCTTTTAGGATTAAGGTTTTCTTTTTTTCCGTTTTAGGTGTAAATGTGAAGTGGTCAATTTTACCATCTTCTAGCAAAGCACGAGCTTTTTTAAAGTCTTCCATATCGTATGTGTACAACGATGAATGCTTTTCACTGTGCTCTTTAATAGCAAAATTTTTTATACCTAATTTATTCTTGATTAGACATTTTAGCCTGTCAACTCTGGTATCAAACATATTTATTGGTGGCATTTTTTCACCCTTTCCGTGTAGGGAATTAATGGTTGATGGTCGTTTTTCTTTTTCAGATTTTTTTGTTGGTGTTTTTTTGAGGTTAAGGACGTCAAATGTATCCTCATCGTCAATTTCAACAATTTTTGGCTCTGCTTTGCCGTTGTTATATTCTTCTGTATCACTGCATTCATCGGTAAGATCCATTAAAGAACTGTAATAGTTCGACTCGTCTCTTGGTGAACTGGATGATGTTGAGGGGACAAACTTTTTTAAGGCTTGTCGTAATTCATTATTTTCTTTTATTAAATATTCAACTAAATTCTCTATTCGGCTTGCACCGCTTTTAGCTTTTTGTTGGTCTTTATTTTCACTTTTCTCTAGGATTTCTTTAAATCTGACATTTATTGTCTCTTTTAATAAGTTTTTTTTTTTTTTCGATGGCATGATTGCTATCCTTGATAGGATACAATCTGTAATTATACCACTTATTTAATTTAAAAAATTTATTTTTTTTATTAAAGTTTTTTTTTTTTTTTTTGTTAGATTTTTTAATAAGATTTTTAATCTTAAATATTTTTTAATTTTTGATTTTTATAATATTTTTATTTTTAATTTTTTTAATTTTCACAAAGAATAATAAACTTGATCGCTTGACAGCTGAAATCGAAGTCCCCCAAGAGAAATTTTAGATTAGAAAGTCAAAAAAAATATATTGCATACTTTCAGGCGAACAGATTTTATTGTTAATTAGAAAAACTATTGTAAGGGTTTTAATATGTTGTTCTTGAAAATTATGTTAACACGTAAACCTATATATAATATCATTTTCTTAAAAACTTAAAAATTCATTTATCCATTTTAATTGAAATATTATATATTATGTTAATACTCGAAAATGTAAATTGTTGTAAAAATTGTAAATTAATGTAAGTCCAAATGACCTTAGTAGTCGAGGATAATGTCCGATCCTGTATAATTTATTATGCAGTAATAAACGACAATAAATAAATAAATAATTTTTGATATTATAAATAACATTAGATAAAATAATAGTAGTAATATTAACATTAGTAATATTATTGACACCATCGGCTAAGAGGGCCACTATAGGTTCGTAAAGTAATATTATTTATTTGGTTTATGTTATTCAATTAATAAAACAAAATATTATAGTTTTGTTGTATTCATTGGTTTATGTTTTAATACAACAAAACTATAATATTTGGTCATCAAAGGAATTTTGTAAACTTTTAATTATATATTTTCTAAACTGTACTGTATTTTGTAAACTTTAATCGAATGCTTACCTACTCCACACCTACCTAGACCCTTCATAATAATTTTAATAAATATAATATAAATGAATATTAATTTTTGACTATTCTATAATTCTGTAATCTCATTTAAATATCAAGAATTCTTAAAATTTTTAATATTAATATAAACTTATTTTCATTAACTCTGATTCCCAACACTTCAAATAAATGACTTATAATAATTTAATCGATTGCATACTTTAAGGCGAATTCATGTATTAATAATTAAAAGAATTTCTTTAATTTTTAATATTAATAATAATTTTTTTGTTATTAACTTTTAATCCCAACACTTCAAATAAATTACTTATAATAAATTAAGTAAAAAAATTAATAAAGCTTTGCTATAAAGATATTTTAAAAATAATTATAAAAGAAAATTGAAAAATAAATTTTCCGGTCATCTTATAATTTATTAAATTTTATTTTGTTATTAATAATTCTTTTAAAATCAAATCAATCAACTGGAAAATTAATTTTGATATTTTATTTTACGCTGGGGAAATATAACATTTTTAATTAAATGAATAAATCTAATAAATAAATAAACAGCTAAATAAATTACAATCAAATGACGATATTTGTAATTATAGAAGAAAATTAAACATAAGGCCTTAGAAAAAAAAATTTAATTTGAAAAATTGTATATTTTATCATAAGATGGTCATTTGTTTAGTCTTCTAGGAATTTAATTAAAAGATTATTGAAATGAAATTTATGGTTTTGATTTTCAATCTAAAGTAATCAAATGAAATTATTAAGATAATAATTTCATAAATTTTATAATTAAAATCTCGTAACTTCGAAAAAGATTTCCAGAAATTCATGTTTTTAAGAATTGGGTACAAAACTGGGATATTCTTCTTTTCTATATTTATGCGAGGTTTATAAATAGGAGTGATTTAAGAGTGAGAGAGCCCTTTTTACGTTTAAGTTTTTATACCCGTATGACTATATAGGCAAAAGGTATAATAAATTTGCCATTACGTTTGTAACGCAGAGAAGGAGGGGGGGTACATATAGACTCAAGTGTATGGATCGGATCAGAATCGAAAAATAAATCGATTTAGCGATGTATGTCCGTCCGTCCGTCCGTCCGTCCGTCCGTCTGTCTGTCTGTCCGTCCGTCCGCACGATAACTCCAAAACTAAAGGAGCTAGGATCTTGAAATTTTCGCAAATTCGTTTTTTTTCAATAGCCGTCATCGCTATTTAAATCCAGCCATTTTGGTCCATGGGTTCGGGTAGCTGCCATACAACTCCTTTTTTAGCACATTTTCAAAAAATTTTGTAAAAATGTGCCTATATAGCTTCACTCTGTCCGTCCGTCCGTCCGTCCGTCCGTCCGTATGTTTACAAAAACTTTTACACCGTTTGAAATAGAGAAAAGAAATTTTAACCATGGGTAGTTTTTGCAAAAAAAATAATTTCGTAGAAGAATTTTTTTCTGTAGCCCCACCTGTTACGGGGCTACAGCCCCCCAAATTTGGAAAAAGCCCTATATTTAAATTGTTATAACAAGAGTTCTGTTACATATATTTTCAATCTGAAAACGGCAAATGATAGCTGGTTTCATAAAATTTATAAATTTTTACAAGAAAAATGTTTAGGGTTGCCATACGGTACTAAAATTTAACATTACGCAAAACTCAATTTTCCCAAAATTTTTCGCCACACATATCTTCTAAACGGTTCAAGCTAGGTCTTGAAATTTTGGGAGAAGTTAGATACTCAGAAATTAGTAGGAGTCGGTTAACAAAATTTTTTTGTCAAGCCCCATGTTTTGGAGCTATAAGGGCTCGAAAATTGAAATTTTGCTATTTTTAAACACCTGTAACTTGAATACCTGTTCAAATTTTTTTTTAGTGATAGACAAAATTCAAAGCCCTATAATTATATTTCAACATGTGTCAAAGGTTTTTCTTAATTTTGAAGGGTGACGAAGTTACAGCCCCTGAAAATTCCAAAAAAGCCCTATATTTAAATTGATATAACAAAGGTTCTGTTAGGTTTATTTTCAATCGAAAAACGGTATTAGAGAGCTTCTTTTATAGACTTTACAAAAATATGTCGCTTAAATGTTAGGGTTGCCATACGGTACTAAAATTCACCATTATATAAAACTCAATTTTTGCAAAATTTTTGGCCCCACATATCTTCTAAACGGTTCAAGCTAGGATCTTGAAATTTTGGGAGAAGTTAGATCCTAAAAAAATAGTAGAAGTCAGGTAACAAAATTTTTTTGTCAAGCCCCCTGTTTAGGAGCTATTAGGGCCTGAAAGTTGAAATTATGCTATTTTTAAGCACCTGTAACTTTAATACCTGTCCAATTTTTTTTTTATTAATATACAAAATTTAAAGGTCCAACATTATATTTTAACATATGTTAAAGGTTTTTCTTAAATTTTAAAGGGGTTCCTTAAATTGAAGAAAGTGTCTCTCAGTTTTACCCATTTTTGCTTAGATAATAAAATTCTAAGTAAAATTCCAAATTTTTGTGTAATTCACAATTTAATTCCTAGAACCTAAAAAATTAGAGGATGAAGGGAGGGGGGGGGTTGGAGAGTTGAAGAGAAATTTGACAACCATCCCCATTGAAGGGCTATAACAACTTTTAAATAATGTTAAATGTTAGCAGTAAATTTTATAAGTCAGTAGTAACTATTTCCAAGTAAATATTTCCAAAGCTAAACTCAGTATGTAATACAATATAATTTTGAAAATGTGCTTTTTTAAAAACCCTTGGTTTTTTTCTCATCACTTGTTTATATGGGTATTACTCTGTACCTATTACAGCTGCCTGTCTGAAATTTTGCCAAAAGTAGTTTAGTTTTATGGCCAAAGAGTCTGCAAAATTTGGTTGGTCTACTGTAGAGGGTTCGAGTAGCTGCCATACAACTCCTTATTTTATATGAGCATTACACTACACCTAATGAAGCTGGGTGTCTTAAATTTTGCCAAAAATAATTTAGTGTAATGGCCAAAGTTACAGGAAAATTTGGTTGGTCTACTGCAGAGGATTCGAGTAGCTGCCATACAACTCCTTGTTTTATATGAGTATTCCACTACACTTAATAAAGTTGTATGTTTGAATTTTTGAAAGTAATTAATCGGATGATATAATGTATATGATACGGTCATACGGGTATCTCAGAGTTGACACAGTCTACTCTACTACACTCTTCCTCGTTTTTTTTGAAATAATATTAACTAACTGATGGGCTTTGAAAAATTTTTATTGGAAATAAGATAGAATTGCTAATTCCACTGTATTTCAATGGCTTTGGTATTTTTAATGGAAATAAGATCGAATTTTTAAATTTCCACTGTTTGGTTATAAAGTAGAATAAATGCCCTCGAGCCATTCCTTTTAATTTGTTATTTATATATGTTTTAAATTATAAAATCGGTTTCAGCTCTTTGGATTATCCTTACAATAATCTAGCTATAAATGATTAATTATAGTTCTTAATTATTTAGAAGCTTTTAAGGCTTTTCAATTTAGACAACTTGTAAGTATTTAAAAAAATGAAAAAAATTCTGCACAATATGCATAAGTGTATTTAAAGTGCCAAAAATTTTATGTTTAGATCATAAATTCATATTTTTTGATGACCAAAGAATAGGTCATCAGGAACATCAATATTATAATTAACATAACCAATAAATACGTTTATTCCTAAAGTAAAAAACAACTTTTATAATACCATAAATAATTTCATATTCCCCATATTTACAACTATATAAAAATTTTTAAATACATAATGGACTATTAAATTGTACCAACACGTTTTTCTAATAAAAATAGGAAACTTAAGGGGATTTTTGTAATCATTATAAAATTGGATAACGACTTTTTTATGGCTATCCAAAGATTATGACTGGAATGGAATAAACCAATCCCTGATCTCTCTGTAAAATATTGATAGAAAAAATTTTTATTAACAGCACATTAAATATTCAAATTCGTAATATATATATTATTTAATATAATCTTAATATATTATTATAGACAACGTATTGATTACCAATCCTAACTTTAATGATTTATTTCGATTTTTAAAACTACAAGTCAATTCATTAAATTTGATTACTAAATTTTTATTTCAAAGTTTTATCAGCAACACACAATACCAAAGTGTGTCAAAATTAATTAAAGCACTAGTAGGCTTATAGTAGCCTCGGGAAAATAGTAACAATAGAAAAATAGGGATCAAATCGTTGTCTTAGGAGTTTTAAAAAATTTATAATAGATTATAAGATTTAAGATTATAAAATTTATAAGATTTTCCTGAATTTGAAGTGTACGAAAATGCGGGATTTCGAAGAGCTTATTCTAGTGTACAATCTAATCAATCACAGTAGTACTTTTGCATCTCTTATCGTTTTTCAAACCTTATCTAAGAAATTAATAATAATTTAAGAGATGTTTTAATAAAAATTAAAATTATTACAAAAGTTTTGCAATATTCCAAAAAAATTTCGAAACTTTGATTGAATTTAATATTCCTACAAAAATCAAATAAAATTTTATAGATAACCTTCATCCTATTTTTGAATAGGATCAAAAAAAATAGGCCAAAGGGCAGAAATCAAAAAAGCAATATTAAAATTTTGACCCTTTTGCATAATTTACTCATCATATTTATGGACTTATTGAAATCTTCCTCATCCATTGTTTTAAGTTCTTTCCTTTTTTTTATTAGAACAATCTTTCATCAATAAAAATTATGTTACAAACCCCCGCCATGGTTTAATGTCCAATTTTTTTCAAAAAAAGAAAACCCATGAATTTTAATAGAATCTGAAAGATTGTTGAATTTTATTAAATTTTAAATATGCAAAATATTAAAAAAAAAAATTAAAAGTAAACAAAATGCTGAATAATGATTGGAATTTTTATTTAGAAATTTTTCAATTCACTCTCTTGCATCTGTAAACTTTATTTGCTTCGCATTATTTTACGGTGACTGAATTTTTAAAAATAAATTAGGTCTTAAAGTTTAATAACTAAAAACTTCAAATTAAATTAAAAAGGCCAGCGGAACATTTATATTTAATATTGGTATTAAATTTTTAGATCTAATTTTGATTTGGCTTTTATTAAAAATAAATTTAGCTTGTAAAAACCCACTAAAAACAAAAATCTATTAAATATTTCTATGTCATTATTAAATATAGATTTCTAAAGTTATATTTAAAATAAAGATATTAAAATAACAATTTTTAATATACAAATATTAATATTTACTTAATATTTAATACGAAGCCATTAAAATAACATCAAAACATATCTAACAGAATCAATTGCCATAATATAAAATGAATTCGCTTCAATAAATTCTTTTAAGTTTTGTACCCAGACAAAGTCAAGTCAAATTTGTACACAAGGTGCCACATGCATATGATCCATCATTTCATAATTTTTTTATCATTAGAATTTTTTTTTTAAATTTGTGATCCTTTAGACCATATGTTTTCACATTCCTTAAGCGTCTTCTTCTTTTTTTTTTGGGGATTATTGGAATTTAAAACTTTTGAAAAAAAAAACAGATTCGTTAACCGTTAAAAACTAATTTTGTTCATTTTTTGATTACCTCATTTTAAATAAATGACTTTAATTTAAAAAAGTTTTAAAACTTGTTAAACAGTACATGACATTCAATTAAATTTTTTAATTTTCTTAAAATTATCAAATATATAAAATAAAAGTTTGTGGACAAGTCTGAATAATTTTCAAATTTTAAAATTTAATACGTGAACATCCTTAAAGTATGCAATTATTTAATGATTTTAAATCATTGATTTGAAAAATAAAATAAAATTAAAAAATAATAAAATAAATTAAATTAAATTTAAATTTTCCCTTCTTTTAGATATTAAAAATGCAAAAAAAAATCGATTCATCTATAAAAAAAATCGATTATGTCAAAAATTTAAGTATGCAACCTTGGAAATAAATTGGTTTGAAAGATAAACTAGTTGAAAAATGTCAAATTTTGTCATAGAATATTTTCATGTTCAAAAAGAATTAAACTGATTTATGGAGTTATACCCTATTCACACTGCGGGTCTACAATATGTTATCAGTGTTAACTTGTTATATAGTTGTTATAATGTCTTATAACTAGAAATATTGTATGAAAAAAATCTGTCAAGTATAATATGATAATAACTAGATATTCAGGATAACATGTTATTTGTCAAAGTTGTGTACTTAAATTTTTTGGTATGATTAATTTTTTTTCGATTTATTAAAGTTTATTTCATATCCCTTATAGTATTTGTCATTATCATTAAATAAAAAATATTTGAATTTTTAATCAAAATAAAATAATTTATATAAAATTATAACTCTAACTTTTTAATTAAGCATTAAACATATTTCTTTTTATTTAATAAATTAAATATTAAATAAAAAAAATATTTTAAATCATAAATGGCACATAAAAACCAAAAGATTTTAAATGCTTTCAGACTTAAATATTGCAAATAATATGATTTAACCCATTAAAACCTTAGACTATTTATATTGTCTACGCAAAAAACACTTGATCCATTTAAATTAATGGACACCTATTATATATTAAATTATTTACTTTTACTTAAGAAAATGAAACCTTCCATTAATTTTCCTAATTAAGATAAAAATACAGTAAAAGAAAATTATGGATTTTTTAAGGTCATGAATTTGCATATCTTACCATCGTTATTCACATTCGTGCTTAAAAATTGAAAATAATGGATTTTAATTGTTCTACGTAAGAATTTAGAACAACCAACATTAAAAACAATACGAGTCTACATTTAAAAATGATTTAAGTTTAAATGAATTAAAAACAATGAAGGGAGTAAAGCAGACTGTGTCAAATTTTAGAAACTCATGAATCCGTGTTTAAAATGTGATATGCAATAATTATATGCAATCTAAAAGTTTTCGTACACATCTTTGTTTTTGTTTGAGTAAAAGGATTTTTGATTTAAGGGCAAGTTTATTTTTAAATACAAGGATTTTGTTTAAAATTAAAAGATTTTACTTTAAAAGCAAGTTTTGTAAGGTTCAAATTTTTATTTTTATATAAGTACAATATTTCGATTTCTTCGAACCCCCTATACAAAATAATCTGCCTGGGACCCAGAAATTGGAACGTTGTGATTCATTTATTTAATTATGAACCAATAGTATAATTTTTTTATTAGATATGATTTGACCAGAGTTTGATCCTCAGATCCTTCGATTGCAAAGTTGGCATCCGAACCACTACACCATCGATCGGATCGTTGCAATTTGAGAAAATCCTATTCTCCGATTCTCTAAAAGAAATTTAAATGTTGAATATTTCCAAAATTTTCTAAAGTGTCTAAAATTTAGTTAAAAAATTGTCGAAAAATTCAATCTAAATTTTTGGAAGCTGGGCTTGAAAGTAGAACTTTCTTGTTATATGTATATTATACGGTAAAATCATTGGATATTTTTTTAAATGTCTAACACTCTTTTACCATGATACGAGAGCTTCTTTTTCGGGTGTATACCTTTGTATAAGCTTAGGCCTTGGGACGCACATTTAGTTAAAAAAAGAATGGAACTTGGAATGGAATGGAAAAGTTTAACACATATATAAATAACTATTAAAAATTCAGATTTTTTACTATATTTAGATTTGTTTTAATATGTATATGGCGGTAATCGATTTTTTCTTAACTTTGTTGACCTTTGATTTTACCAGTTTTCTTTAGAATGTCCTTTTCCTTTTTCTAATTTTGTTTTTGTTTTGATTTTTAAATCATCTGGTGATGACAGAAAATTTCCTACTGTTTTAAAATGTACTTCATATATTTATTAAAAAAAAAATCAAAAATGTATATTTGTATGTAAATATGATATTAATGTGACAATCAACTAACCAAAGAAAATCCCACACTGTTTTTATATGGTCATTGGTAACATTTTAAACATGAAATTAGCAAAGGAAGAAATAATATAAAGAAAAGTTTTCCATTTACAAACGTGTCCTTGGAAAATTCAACAGAAACTGTTTTTGAAATTCATATATTCCGGAAACTATATTTATACTAGCTGTTGGCCCGTCACAGAATGACGGAAGGTCAGTTGAAAGAAGAACTTTTTCTAATTAAGAACTATTTCTAATTTAATTACATACATTACATAAACATATATTATATATCAATACCATTTTCTTAAATAAAATGGTAACCGTTGCATTCTACGTAATACAGACTATGCTTCAATTCTAGTTATGTACAAAAAAAACAAAAACTTATATGTTGTTGTATCTAAAAATTTGAAGATGAATAATTTATTTAGTCTACCTTTTTTATGTTTTGAATTTGATAAAATTTTGGGGCTGTTAGTTCAAATCCCTTCTTGGTGAAATGTTTTTTTAATTTCAATTAATATTTTTTTTTTTATTCAATTACGTACTTTTTAAAATTAAGTTCGATAAATTTGTGTTAATAAGAGATGTGAAATATATTTATTTTGTTTCAATAATGATTTATTTCTCCAACTATTAATGTTTTGTATATACATTTTTAAAAAATGTTGTTATACATTCTATATTGTTTCCTTTGTTTAGATTCAAATCAAAATACTTGTTTGAAGGCTAACCGTTCTATAATGTACTTATTCAACATGCTAAATAATGTATCTATTTATATGTACGTGAAATTGTATTAAATAAATGTTGATTTTTGAATTGAGTTTTGCATTATCAAATGCAAATTATAAATTTTATTTGAAATTTTTTTAATATACCTAACCCTAACTAAGTTTAAAATCTATTTTGTCTGGTTTTTATGGTGCATTGAACTCAGAGGTATTGTATACCTGAACCCACTTTCCCAACCGTCAGTTGTTACATAATTTTTTTCCATTTTAACTTTTAAATAGATAAATAATTAAAAAGTTATGAAGGAAGGGATGAGAGATAGATGTGGTAGAGTTGAGAGCGAGATGAGGGGAAACTTTGAAATTACTTTAATACATTTCTTGGTTTATTTGCTTAAGCAAACCAAGCAATGCATCAAAGCATACATTGGGCTTTCGCCCTTATTTCAGATATTTACTGAAAATTATTAAGACCAACTACACAAATGTTCCTGTGAAGCATTATCTTCTTAATTTTTATTGACAAAATGTCTTACTATATATTTAAAATTTCCAGAAAATCTACTGTGATTTTTAAAACTGAAATGAAATTTTTCATAAACTAATAAGTAAATTTTATTTCAAAAAAAAATTTTTTTTTTTTTATTAAAAATAAATAAAATATTTTTTGGCCTGCTTATGATAATTTATGATATTTTATTTTCTAAAATAAAACACATCCAACAAAACGTCAATATTTTATTTTTTTATAATTGAACACATCCAACAAAACACATTTAATTGAATGCGTTTGTTACACCTCATTCTAGACAAATATATTAATAATAATATAATAATAAATAATAATAATAATAATAAATAATAATAATAATACTCATATCTAATGTCGAAGTTGTTTAATTAAGAAGTTTAATGTTTTAAATAAAATAACTTTAGCTTTAAGGGGTGGGAAGCGCCCTACTTTATGGTGTGGTCGAATTGTATAAAACCCAAATTCCACTTGTACTAAATAGACACAATTAAAGGAAATGTTGAATTTTCTAAAAATAACTAAATAATAAATGAAAGTTCAAATTTATAATATCCAATAATCAAAAGAAATATACGTTTTATTGGAAAAATGGTGGTGGAAAATTTAGATACTTAAAAAATTATCTGAATGAATAAATGAATGAAAATATAAATAAAGTTTAGATCATAACTTTCAAAATATTTACAATAAAGCCAGGTGGTACCAATACAGTTTTTCTAGGAAAGTTGGAAAAAAAAAAAAATTAAAAATTTCCAAAAGGATTTTTAAAAAGAAACTTTAAATCAATAAAATTTTATAAATTTTTTAGAAAAAAAAATGGATATTTAAGAAAATTTAAAATAAAAATAAAATTAATAGAAAGGTCAATAAAATAAATAAAATTTATTACCTACAGATTTTGATTTAATTTTTTATATTGATTATGAGAAAATAAAACACATCCTAAAAGTATGCAATGTGGGTAGGATTATGCAATCTACATAAATTTCTTTCATTCGTGTTCCACAGAATTTTTATTTTTTTTTTGTTCAAAAAATTTTTCCATCAAAATAATTTTGATAATTTTTTTGCATATTTTTAGGAGACTTTATAATTGAACACATCCAACAAAACACATTTAATTGAATGCGTTTGTTACACCTCATCCTAGACAAATATATTAATAATAATTATATGTATGAGTGTGAGTAGGTTTAGTAATTTAAATATGTTATCATAAGTTAAGAAAAGTGAAATTAAAAATTAATCAAAAGCAGTTTAACAAAAGGAATGTGATTTCCCACTGATTGATTTAAAATAAAACGTTGTTTAATTAGAAGTCTTGAGTACGATAGTTTTTTAAAACCCGAGTCCCAAGTTGCAATATCTAGACTCAGTATTAATGCCGGACACGATTAAAAGTATAGTATTCGTAGATAATTTCTCTTTAGTTGATCACTTCTTCGGATTAGAATTGGAAACGCGTCAGTCAAATTACTTTAAGCTTTTCTTTGGTACTATACAAACAAAAGTTATAAATTCCTCGGAGAAAAAAAATGAAATTCCTATATCCTAAAAAAAGTTGTTCCATTTTGTTGGAAGTTCCTAAATCCGAAATTATTATGGGTCGTGTGTGTCTGTGTGTACCTGTGAACACGATAGCTTATGCAAATTTCAACAAATTTTGATGACATTTGGTATGAATGCTCTCTTTGTCAATTATAAGGTTAAAATCGTAGATGAGCCAAATTTGGCCACTGTATGAGAAGGCTCCGGTGCAAAAATCAGAACATTTCCAGAAAACCAGACAATCTGAAAAATCTCGAGTTCTAATTGTCGGAATGAGTTCAAATTTGGAGCATGGAGTATTGGTAGATACCCATGAAAAGAAGCATAATTTGAGTTGATTCTAGTATCATGGTGTCTGGAGATTTTAGCAGTTTCGAAAGTATCAAGCTCTAACAATTCATTAAAATTTCAACCGATTTAAAAAAAAAAATTAATATGAATACATTTTTTCAGAAGAAAGAACGACTTCGCAAATGCTTCGAATTGAACCACGTGATAAAATATATGACTGATATAAAATAACCTTTTTTGAATTAAACTCGAGAAAAAAGCAAAGAAAATAGATTTAAAAATTTAAAATAAAATTCAGTTATACAACAGACTGTATATAAATGTTGCCTACTGTACATTGTTTAGGTAAGCATTTATATGTATTTGAAGTGCGAATAAGAATATTAAATGAGTTTGTCAACTCGTGTAGACAGAAATGGAAACAATTTTTCGTAATTTTTTTCTCTTTTTGTTGATTTTATTTTTTTGAACTTCTTTCCGGCCTCAAAGTGTTCAAGTTTTAGCACATTTTATGGTACATCAGGGACTTATAAAAAAAAATTAAAAATGATATATATATACATGTATAGTATCACACTGATTTTTTTCTTTTATTTGTAGTTTTGTTTTGTTGGTATTTTTATGTAAGGTACCGTAGAATGACTTTTTTTTCTGGAAAATTTCATCGAATTTTTAAACCTCCAATTATTTTTTTGTAAGGAGGTATTTTTAACTTTAATATAAGTTAATAATGTTTAGTAGAAATGTTTAACAACGTTGGGAGGATTTTTTTTTGCCGCAAATTGACTAGTGCAATAAGTTTATTTTAAAATTATGGAGGAACACTCCAGAAATAAAAGATTTATTAGAGAATTAGCCATCAGTTTAGCACAAGATTTTGAAACTAGGGCCCCATTTCAAAAATATTGACAGGTGACATTTTGACAAATTTTCACAATTGTCTGCCAAGATTTTTTACAAAAACTTTTAATTACTCTAAACTTTTAACACTTTTCAACTGTAAATTGTCGGATAGTCAATTTTTATGAAATGGGGCACAGACATTACAAAATATACCCTAACTTTTACAAGACAATCTTTCGTCCTAAAACTCTCTGCGTTCAACGCTTTTATGAAATATTAGGCTCTTATCAAGCTTCAAGAAAACATATTGAACAATAGTGTGAGCTAGCTCATTGCATAAAACATGGACACATAGTTTTTAATTGCTTCGAAATAACAATTTACTAGATGTATAAGCTGACATTGCAAAACCAGTTAAAATTCAAGGTTTTAAACTAAGATTTTTTTTAAAAGTAAAAAACTGTAGCTGCATCAACTATTTTATGAAGCTAAGTCTAGTTTACTACAATTTGAAGTTAAAGTTAAATTCTTCTGAAAAACTTCGTAAATTCTTATAATTAATTTTAATTGTAAATTATAAAATTTATTTTCAAATAATTCCCATAGTTATCAAGGAATAACTGACTTTCTTTTGATTTGACATTGAATTTTTTTTTCTCATGACCTTGCAAAGGCAATGATTAGACCAAGAATACAACCAAGTTTATGGTTACAGAAAAGGATAAACAATAGGGATAATAAAATTTTTTACTTTTATTTTACAAAGAAATTTACATGGACATTTACAATACAAATACATACATATATATGTATTTGTTATTATATATATATATATATAAAATAGTTATAAATATTTAAAATTGAAAGGAAATAAATTTACTTAAGAAAAGAAGACTTTCAAATAAACCAACATTATCCTAGTTGTAATAAACAAAACAGGACATCAAATATCCTTGTTATAATAAAACAAGTAATATAAGGAAAAAAACCTTTTCATTGTAGGTATTTTATAATAATTTCATTATTATCATTATTAACCAATTTACGAATCTATTTTTGAGATTTTTTTTTGTATTTTTAATAAACTGAAGTTTAAGAACAAACAAACAATAAAGGGACTTTACATAAATTAAATTAAATAAAAAATTCAATGCCTTCTTATGTTATTTATGCCCTAAAAAGATAATAAAATTAAATATTTGGAATTAGAAAAATATTAATCGTTATTATGATAATAGTAGTCGACTGCTTGTTTGATAATTAGTTAGAGTTTGGTAAGCAGTTATTACAAAATATTAGTGTTGCCACAGGTTGTCGTACCATATTTGACGTACCAATTTGACATTCATGAGACATATGACATGATTTATAATAATTTACAATCGATTTACAAAACTTTTGAATTTTTTAAAGCCAACTAAATTTTATAAAGCCAACTAAAAAACTGTCTAACAAACAGTTGCTTTATTAATTCATATTTTATTTCAAAGACTATCTTTTAAGAAGAGCAATAAGATGCCACAAATTTTTGTTCAACCCTATTTAATATTGAACATTTATTCAAGCATATTAATAGAATTAAAATTCAATCAATGAGAAGAAAACTTTTGTTAAAAAATAAAGGTTAAAAAATAACATATTTTAAATATTGAACAATCTACAGATTCTAAAAATCTACTAGAAGATATTATTTAATAAATTATTTTAATTTCAAAGTTATAGAATTGTCAAAAAAGAACTGTCAAAAGTTATAAAGGACAAATTTAAAAAGAATATCAAGATTTATATCGAATATCATATCTTTTATTTGGTATTTAAAAATATGTTGATGATTTCTTAATAGAAATTTTTATTTATTAAAACTTTATTTTTTTTGTATTTCATGTTCAGTAATTTTTTTTTTGCTTTGGAGATTTAAACGTTCCAATTTCTTGTAACCAATATGAACCAATTTAAAGTATTAAATAAAATAATTTAATTGAACTTTATTTTGCTTATTTTTTTTTACGTGCTACCTGTTCACTGTTATAAACAAAACGATCTCACTTTATATGTGCATTTAGGAACAAGAGGAATTATTATATTCTTATTATTAGAGTTGAAATGAACTCTACATACAATTTACATGAGATAGTACTACGCTTGATGTATAAATGTTTTAGATTTTCAATAGATACAATTTCATTTTTGTTTTTTTTATATTTTAATAATGTTGTAATTCAGTTAAATGGTATTCTATATCTGTGAGTTATATTATTCAATTAAATTATTTGTTTATATTTTGTATTGGTTTATATTGTTATATTAATGGATTTTTCATTAAACATATAATTTGTGTAAATAAAAACCAATTTTATGTATAATAATTTTCCATAATTTGTAATAAGAAGAGCTTCATCCTATTTTCTATGGTCCTGAATCCTGATGCGCACAAGTATGTAGGTCTACTGGCAAATAGTTTGAATTTTTTCAATCGTACCGTATTTTGGTTGAAAAAAGAACCTAGGATTAAAAAAGAATTATAATATTAAATTTTTTTTTTAAATGGCTTGAATAAAATTGAAATAATACCAATATTTTAGAAGGAGAAGAATTTTAGGTTTTGAGATATATTGCCCCTAGGAAATAGATTTTATATTAATTGTACTATTAATTGTACTGTATTTATTTTCTAAATCCATAAAAGTTGAAATCGACTTCGATGGTTTTACTTGCATAGTTATCACTTTGTAATCGAATATAATTTCAATTTTTAAAAATTTTTGTTTTATTCCTGAAAGTTGGACTATTTAAAATATTAATTTAAATAAATAAATGAATTGTTTTTATTGTTGGTTTAAAAATCGAGACTATACGAATTTAGGCTAATCCTTATAAAAAACTTCGGTTTAACATTTGTCTACTAAAACTTAATTCAACTTAATAATGCGATTTTAAATTAATTTACTAAAAATTATTCAAAAACCCTGCAACCTTAATTTTGTTAAATAATTTCTCTAAATTAAAAACTTTTATAATTCAGTTTGACTTCACTTCCTCTCCGAGTTCGATTATATTTGCGGTAAAAATGGACATTTTCTTTCTAATATTATAATAATATTTATAAATTTTTCATTTTCACCATTTCTCTATATTTTTCTTTAAGATGGCAATAATTCAATGAGTGAATGAAATGATTCATACGATTTACAAGTGATCGGGGGAAAAACCATTTTGTTTGGTTTGAAAAAAAAAACTTTGGAATTTTTCATATTTATATTGAATGAGTGGTAGTTGAATTACAATTTTCCAACACTTAATGAAAGGATTGCTATTCAACATATTCAATTTTAAATAAAACGAGCAAAAATGTGGTAGAGTAGACTGTATCAACTCCGGGAATATTATAGTTGTTGTTGTTTTGATATGGGGGATAGTGTTTGTCATCCTAACACGTAGGCCTTGTGGCCTGTTTTGCACCCACTTTCATACCTTCTATCAATTTATAAAAAAAATCTATATCAAATAAATCTAAATTTATATTAGGATTTATTTGGATTGTTGAAAAAAAATAGATTTACCTTCGATGTTTTTCATGCGAAAGAATTCGTTTTCGAACCCCGGCCAGATGATATCAATGGTTTCTATCGTAATATTAAATAATAACGGGCTTTAAGAAAGTAAATCCTAGTGGCGAATGACGTATAAGAACTATATAGAAGTGGATTACTAGCAAAATCATTAAGAGGTGATTTATTATTTTCAGATTCTATTTTGAATTTGTCGGACAAAGAGCCTAATGTTTACTAGTCTTACAGGATTTGTAATGGTCTAATCATTATGTATTTCTTTTGTATAACATATAAGCTATGGAGTAAATAAAATACTAATTAACATGTTAAATTACAAATATATTTGGATATAGTCAAAGTACAAAAATTTAATTGAATTTTCTGTTAAACGTCACCTTTTCTAATGAATTCAAACTAAATCAGAACCTTTTTTAATTACCTACCTATGTTTTGTTTGCCTAAAGAACTTTTAAATTACTTCTTTTCTTTTAAGATCATTAATTCTGTTAGCGATAAGCACAATTTAATTACAATTCAATAGAATTGCATTTTTAAATATCAAAGAACTTCAAATAAGAATAAAATGCTTACTCAACAAGTGGTGGTACTTTTTAGGTGGATATTATTAGCAAAAGATACATCATTACTGCAAATTTTAATATCCCACAGGATATTACCAGTATTAGTACCAGTTCGTGTATCAACATTAAATGCTGTCGCCTATCGGACGAATCTGGAATAATAAATTAAAAGAAAATACTGAATACACAGAGAATGGGTCATTCTATTTCCTAGAGCCAAACCAAATTGAAATACTTTTTAAAGTCAATTGAAAAACAAGTGCAATATACATAAACTTATTAATCCAAAGATATACATTACTTCACAATAGCACTTTTGGAATTCTAATGCAGGCAATACAATATTAAATTGGAATACTTTTAAATTGAGAAGGACAATCGTATTACTTTAACAATTTTTATTATTCTTCTGTCTTTACGATGTCCGTAGGACTAGGTGTTTAATTGTATGTAAATTAATTTTGCATATACCTATATAAAATTTTGGACAGAATTGCTCAATTACAGATTTCCAAAAAGATTAAAAAGTAAGAATATCAAATAGAATAAATGAAATACATTCCCAATGGATTGTGTTGTTAGGTATAAGTTAAATAAATGTTGTACATGATTCTTTTGTTAAAACGATATTCAACGATTTCGTTTTCATTTTTGTTGTAAAATTTCAAAATTCCAATTAATAGATTTGAATAAATTTGCAATATATAAACTTATCGTTATCCTTGGAATAAAATTTTAAAATTTTATAGATTTAATATCTGTGTTAAATTATATTGTGAAGTGTAGAGCATAAACATATAAAGATATAGAGGGTTGTTTGAATTGTAAAATTGTACAACTTTACAACTTGTGGTTTGTTGACTAATTTTAGCCCTGAAATAAGTCCTGTGTTTCTTAAGAACTCGGATATTGAATTGAAAGAATTATAGAACTGTGGAACTTTAGTTCTTAAAACGTTGGGTAGTTACAGATTTAATGTGAAACACCATTCGGTGCCTTGCTCTTATACTTTTGTATATGAAAAGTGTTAAATTAGAAAAGTTTTTAGGATTGTATCGAAATCAGGATAATTTTGTAGGGGCTTATTTCACAGCGCAACTAATTTAATATTTTCTCCTTTTTTTTTTTAGCTAAACTTTTATTTTGTTATTTGCTTACATTCTTATTATAACTTAACCTACAAAATTTATTTTTTTATTTTGAACTAATCTTAAGTGTTTTCCAACCACCAATAATTTCTGTTTTGCAATTTGTCTATGTTTGGTATTGACATTTCGTATCTCAGATGTTCTCCGTTTATATCGCCCGGGTTATTATAAAAGTATAATAGGAGGACATGATTATCGTCTTGAATTAGCCATTTTTGTCCAGAAAGATAAAATGCTGAGGGGCTATAAAGCCTGCGAGCAAAGTCTTTCTAATGTACTCCTAAAGAAAATGTTATTTCTTTTATTTTCAAAAATTGCATACTTATAGGATTATTTTTATTTTGGTTTGTTTTAAATAACAAACGCTTACTGTTAAATCACAGGTAAAATCCATTTTAATTATTTTCATTATTAATAAATAATGAATATTACATACATACATATAAAAAAAGTTAACATTTGAAGTTTAAAGTATGAGAATTGCACTACACTTAGTTACACACACCAATATATTAAATTATAATTTCCAATTCATCACTTTCAAAAATGTTCAAATTTAAATTTGAATAACAAAATGCATTGGGCATATTGAGTGTATAACAGTATAAAACATACTAAATGAGAATCCAAACGACCAAATAACTCTTTTAAAGTTTTCATTATATCATTTGTTTTGACACTGAAAATTAAAATTCATGAAATTCAGCAGCTGATGATGTTCGTTGACCTCCAGCAGGTTAAAATACATCAGTAATTTTTAACATAACACGTAAAGTTTCATAATGTGTAAACTTTAGGCTGTATATATAATAATAAAACAAGTGATGAAAAAAACCAAGGGTTTTTAACAAAGCACATTTTCAAATTTATATTGTATTACATACTGAGTTTAATTTTGGAAATATATACACTGGTGACTAAGTTACTGCTTACTTATAAAATTTCCTGCTAACAGTAAATTTTTTATTTTAAAGTTCTAATACCCCTTCAATGGGGAATGTTACCAAATTTCTCAAGGACCTAACTTCATCTAACCCTCCCATCTCCCTCTCCAGGTTTTTTGGTTCTAGGAATTAAATTATGAATTCCACCAAAATTTGGAATTTTACTTAGAATTTTACTATTTAAGCAAAAATGGTTAAAACTGAGAGACACTTTCTTCAATTTAAAGAGCCGATTTTAAATTTAAGAAAATCTTTTAACATATGTTTAAGAATAATGTTCGACCTTCAAATTTTGTATATTAAGAAAAAAAAATTTGAACAGGTATTCAATTTACAGGTGAATAAAAATAGCAAAATTTCAATTTTCGAGCCCTTATAGCTCCTAAACATGGGGTTTGACAAAAAAATTTTGTTAACCGACTTCTACTGATTTCTGATGATCTAACTACTTCCAAAATACTCTAGCTTGAACCGTTTAGAAGATATGTGTGGCCCAAAAATTTTGCAAAAATTGAGTTTTGCATAATTGTAAATTTTAGTAACGTATGGCAACCCTAAACATTTGTCTTTTAAAAATTTATAAAGTTGATAAAACCAGCTATATTTTGCCGTTTTCAGATTGAAAATACACCTAGTACTCTTGTTTTAACAATTTGAATATTGGGCTTTTTTCAACTTTGGGGGGCTGTATCTCTGTACCGGGTAGGGCTAGAGAATAAAATTCTTCAACGAAATTATTTTTTTTGCAATACCTACTCGTGGTTAAAATTTCTTTTCTCTATTTCAGTTGACCAATGCCGGTCTCAAGCCCGGATGAGAAAGGAGGAGGGGGAGGAGTACCAACCTCGTTAAAAAACCTAGGTTCAGCTGGCCCGGCTGATAGCACCTTGTGAGGGCTCCTGGCGAGGGTTACACGTGAAAAGCGGTCAACGGTTGATGCGGCGGAAGAGAACACCTAAATATTCCAACGGCGTAGCAGGCGGAAGAACCAAATAAATACCGCAGCGTCTGTACTTCAAAGAAGCGGCTGCCAAAGGCGACTGTACTCCATGTTAGGAGCGGCCTTCACTCTAGCGATGAGTCTGGTCATCCCGAAAGGAAAGTAGCACCTGCCAGACCCAACTTTTGGCTTATAACCAATCGATGGAACGCTACAAACCGAAAGATTGATGAATAAACATGGTTTTAAAAACGAAAGGAAACAAGTCTCCAAGAGGTAATCAGAGAAACACTGAGAACCCTCCCGCACAAGCGGCATGCACATCGGATTTGGAGGTGCAGAATTCATGTAATTTCAACAATATTTCATCTATAAATGAAACCAAAGCAAAAACACCTTTATTTGGTATGAAGTACAGTACAAAAATTGGTACTTGGAATGTGCGAACACTTTTTGAAACGGGGAAACTACATCAAGCAGCCCGAGAGTTAAATAAATTTAAATTGGATATTCTGCGTATGAGCGAATGCAGATGGAATGGCTCAGGCGAACACCAACTGGCCAGTGGCGAAATATTTTTGTATTCCGGTCGCGCAGAAAACGATATTCACCGAGATGGAGTTGGATTTCTACTTAACAAGAAGGCTTCCAAAGCACTAATTGAATGGAAACCTGTAAGTGAAAGAGTTATATACATCAAACTACAAGGTAGAGCTAGGAACATCGTTATGGTACAAGTATATGCCCCAACCGAAGTTTCCAGTAAAGAAGCTAAAGAGGATTTTTACCATCAACTATCAACAACGTTGTCTGAAATCAAGAAGAAAAATATAGTTATTCTTATGGGTGATTTCAACGCCAAAGTAGGAGCAGACAATAAAGGGCTGGAAAATGTTATGGGTAAACACGGAATCGGATCTATGAACGAAAATGGAGAATATTTGATCGAAACATGTATGACGTCAGAACTCGTCATTGGTGGGACACTCTTTATTCATAAACCATGTCACAAGGCCACCTGGGTGTCCCCCGATAATAAAACTGAAAATCAAATAGATCATATATGTATCAATAAACTTTGGAGAAGTAGTCTATTAGATGTACGAGCTAAAAGAGGTGCAGACATTGGATCTGACCATCACCTTGTAGTAGCCAAAATTCGTATCAAAATAGCTGGAATTGTACAAAAAGCCAAAACTATACCAAAGAAGTTTGACTTAGGAAAATTAAAAGATCCAGCAGTGAATAGTGCTTTCACATCAGAATTAAACAAATGCTACGATGAAACTAATAACCCACAACAAATGACTATCGAAGAAAACTGGAATGCTTTTAAATCAATAATGTTAACAACAAGCGAAAAAATCCTAGGTCATAGACCAAAAGAGAAAAAAGAATGGTTATCGGAAGTTACCTGGAAATTAATAGAAGAAAGAAAAAATGCAAAGCATATTAAAAACAACGCCAAAACACGGAAACAAAAAGAAAATGCTGTTAAAATCTATAGTAAATATAACACTGAAGTGAAAAAGTCCTGCAGAAGAGACAAGCGAAATTGGGTAAACGAACTAGCTAACCAAGCCGAAAAAGCAGCTGCAACAAATAATATTAAGCTACTATACGATACCAATCGTAAACTATCAGGAGCTAAATTAAGTAATAACCGTCCAATACTAAGTAAAAATGGAATTAGTATCACAAATCGAAAAGAACAGTTGCAAAGATGGCATGAACACTTCAGTGAGTGCTACAAATCTCACAGTCAACTGGCATTCTCTGAAAATAATAATGAAATATTAACAGCAGCACAAAGGGGATCCAATTTAAATACATACCCCCCAAATATTGAAGAAATAAAAACTGCAGTGAAAACGATGAAATCCAATAAATCACCAGGTTTTGATCAAATTACCGCAGAAATGTTAAAGGCAGACCCAAATCTAACAGCACGTATGCTACATCCAATTTTTCAAAAAATATGGCAAACAGAGTCGGTACCTAAAGATTGGCTTGAAGGAATTTTGATAAAATTACCTAAAAAAGGTAACCTGTCTATCTGTGATAACTATAGAGGGATAACACTACTATCTATTCCATCGAAAGTTCTCTCAAAAATACTGTTGAACAGAATCAACACTAAACTAGATGAAACAATCCGAAAACAACAATCTGGATTTCGCCCTAATAGATCATGCGTGGATCAAATCAATACACTTCGAATAATCATAGAACAGGTGAATGAATGGCAATCCACATTAAAACTAGTTTTCGTAGACTTCAAGTCTGCATTTGATACTATACATCAAGAATATATATGGGACTCGCTTAAAATTAGAGGAGTGCCAATGAAGTTGATACGGCTTATCCGAGCACAGTACGAAGGATTTAAATGCAGGATTCTACATCAAGGTCAACTATCTGAGCCGATAAATATTGATTGTGGAGTCAGACAGGGTTGCCTGCTGTCACCAATTCTATTTTTAATTGTGCTCGATGACATACTAAGTGCTGCCATTGACGATTTAAACAGAGGCATATTTTGGAATTTCGGGGAACATCTAGAAGATCTTGACTATGCGGACGATATATGCCTACTATCAACTAG
Organism: Dolichopus griseipennis; assembly: GCA_963082915.1. Classification (NCBI taxonomy): domain Eukaryota; kingdom Metazoa; phylum Arthropoda; class Insecta; order Diptera; family Dolichopodidae; genus Dolichopus; species Dolichopus griseipennis. The sequence goes on from OY720443.1 coordinate 81,498,463, forward strand.
AAATATCGATCTGCAGGAAAAATTGAACGATTTGGCACAAGAGTCTGAACTGCGCGGACTAAAAGTCAATGTAAAGAAAACAAAAGCAATGAAAGTAAACTCACCTAATGTAAACAATTTGATGTTATATGATGAAGAAATATCTAATGTTACCAACTTTTGTTACCTTGGTAGCGTAATAACGCCTGAGGGAGGAGCAAAAGCAGATATGACCGCTAGAATAAATAAAGCTAAACAAGTGTTTGCACAACTTCGAAAAACCTGGAAGTCTGCAATCATCTCTAAGGAAACAAAAATTAAAATATTTAATTCAAACGTCAAATCTGTTCTGTTATACGGTTGCGAAACGTGGTTAGTAACGGAGGAACTTACCAGCAAAATTCAAAGCTTCGTTAACACATGTCTCCGTCGAATACTGAAAATATGGTGGCCAAACAGAATTAGGAACGAGGAATTACATGCCAGATGCAATCAAGTACCTATAGCAGAGGAGATTTTAACAAGAAAATGGAAATGGATTGGTCATACACTCAGAAAAGATCAGTCCGAAATCTGCAGGCAAGCGCTTGATTGGAACCCGCAAGGTGCAAGAAAACGCGGGCGTCCGAAAAACTCGTGGAAAAGAACAATTCACGCCGAAATTACCAAATCAAGAAAAACATGGGGTGAAATAAAAATGATCGCACAGAACCGTACTGAATGGAAGGATTTTGTTAAGGCTCTTTGCTCCACTAGGAGCTATAGAAATTAGTAGTATTTCAGTTGACGGACAGAGTGAAGCTATATAGGCATACTTTTACAAAATTTTTTAAAAATGTGCTCAAAACTATAAAACTAAAAAATGAACAACAAGTATTTACTAAATACTTTAAATTAATTTTCAAATAAATATAATTCAAAACTTAAAACATTTTATTATGACAGGATTGTTAATTTATCAATTTCAATTTAATTTATATGGTTATCATTATCATTTTAAATAAAATGTCAAATTGAAGATTAAAATGTAAGTATGTAAAAACATATATTAAATAAAAATTATGAATTAATTAGAAAAATTCTAATAATGAATTAAATAATTTTCCATTTATTATTAATATATAAATTTAAAAAATGCATGTATGAATATTTATATATGAAAAATAAATTGTTTTAAATGGAAGTTATTTAATCTCTAATCACAAATGTTCTTTCTCATTGTTTTCGAATAATAATTATTTTAATACAATTTCGAAAATTATTAAATTATGTAAATTAATCATATAAAATTATTTTCAGAATTTTGAATTAATGACAACAATATATGAAACTTATCACAGATGGAAGATTATAATTAATGTTAAATATTTTAAACTTTAATTAATTCATATTTAATATTTTGAACAATTTTGTATATGATTTCACCTAAATTGTATAGAAGATTAGCTGAATTAAATTATATATATATTTCACTTAAACTATATTTAATTAAATCAAAAATGTTTTATTAAATTGGATTTTGACATTTTCAAAAACTCATGTGAACGGTTTTAGCTGGTATGTTAAAATTGTGATTGTTATTTTAAATTAATTAATCAGAAAAATTGTGAATTTTTATTTTGAATAACCAGTGATTATTGTGAATTTTTTAATTAGGAAACTTTGAATTTTTTGATATGAACAAACGAAGATTATTGAATTTGTTAAACTAAATGAAGCACAATTTAATTCGAGATTTAAATATTCTTTACAATTTTGGTACTAGTTTGCCTAATACGATAAAATAATAATATATCTTTAATCAAATTTTATTTTTAAATTAAAAATATTTCCTATAACCTTGAAGTTTAGTTAAAAACCATTTTTAATAAATTTCCATTTGTATCAAATATTGTTAAACTCCAATTATTAAATGAAAAGTATCAAATGATTCGCTTTTGAAATTCTTATCTTACTTTGGTGGTTGAAAATTGGCACACTATTTTAATAAAATCAAATCCCATTTGTTGCTATCTTCCACTTTTTAAACTCACTGACTGAAAATTGATTCAATTTAAACCAGACCATAAATACAAAACAGTTGAACAAACTAACAAACAAAATATCAAACAAAATATCAAACAAAAAGCGAGGAAGGGTGTATTAAAGCAGACTGTGTCAACTCTGGGATATCCGTATGATCGTAATATCGACATTCGGCTAGAAATTTATATATCGTTTAAAAATAAATATAAGTTGAAAGGCAGCTCTTCGAACCCCTTACAATACACCAACTTTATTTTATTCAGACGTTGGCCATTAAAGTTACCCATTATCCAAATTTCAAACATTCACCTTTATTATGTATAGAGAAATGTTCATAAAAAAGAAGAAGTTGTGTGACAGCTACTGGAACCCGCTGCACCAGCCTAACTAAATTTAGCTCAAACTTTGCCCATGAAACTAAACTACTTTTGGTAAAATTTGAGAGACTGAGAGAGGATGCTCATATTAAAAAGAAGTTGTATGTCAGGTACTCGAACCTACTGCACCAGTTCAACTAAATTATGCACAAATTTTGGACATAAAACTAAACTACTTTTGGCAAAATTTGAGAGACCTAATTTCAATAGGTACAGAGGATGCTCTTTTAAAAAAAAGATGGCAGGTATTCGAACCCACTATCCTAGCTCCTTTATTGTTTGAGTTATCGTGATGACGGACGGACGGACGGACATACATCGCTAAATCGATTTCTTTTTCAATTCTGATCCGATTCATTCGCTTGAGTTTATGTCTACCCCCTTTCTTTTCTGCATCACAAACGTAATTGCAAATTTAGTATACCTTTTTGAATTATAGTTATACGGTATGATAATGTTGAAAACAATCTAGCAAATTCAATTGATGTCGAGGCAGGCTAGCTATAGACATAAGTAAATTACTTGTTATTTTGTTTTAATTCCTATTTCTAATCAGAACTATGAGTCTCAATAAATTGTTTAGAATTTGTTTTGTGAAAAATAACAACAAACCGCAAACAAAAAAGAAAATCACTGAATTTTTTGTATTTTAATCAAAACATAAGAAAAGCAAAACAAAATGAGATCCGAATTCCATTTTAATTTACAGGATCAGACTATCACATCTAAATTACAATTTATTTTTTGATTTTCTCTTTTATTTTGCTCTTAATCAAATACACACTTTGTTGTTTAATCCATGACATGACCATTTTTATTTGAATTTTTTGTATTTTGTGCCAAATGAGAGTTTCCAAATGGTTGAATAACTAAAATCAGAACCTAGAAACCGCAACTTAATAACTTAATAGAATTTTATTATTTCTTTTAGATTTTCTTTGTATTTTTAGCGAATACAAATTCTAAAAATTGAAAATCCCTTAAATATAAGTATGAAAGGTAGAATGATTACCTATAGTTATATAAAAAGGTTCTATATAACTTTTCTCATTTTCGAATTTTGTAATATTTATGCGTATTTGTCAGTTCTCACTACTACTAATGATTTCCAACAAACGTTTCCAAATGGTTTCATATAAAAATTATTCATTGTTGGGAAACTTTTTATTGCTCATTAATTTTCAGGATTAGGGATTTTTAGGAAAACATTTAATAAAAAGTTTTGTTAAGTGTAAAAGTCTTTTCATTTCAACGAATGTTTTCAGGGTTTCGCTGTTTTTGAAGTCCAAAAGATAAACTAAATTTGAAAATACAGAGAAATTGTAATTTATTAATAAGATCAGTTACCAGGAATTAAATTTTTTTTTAAAATGGTAAAATAAAAACTATTTGTAAAGATGGATAATGGAGAATAGTTAAATTATTATATTTAAATTGCTCACGCATACAAAAATTGTTCGTTCACTGAAATATTTAATTTTACATATAATTTTTTTAGTTATTAGATTGAAAGTATAAAAAATACGCTGAAATAATTTCCTTTGCAATATTGCCCAATAGGCGTTAAATTAAAATCGAAAGCATGATTTGTCTAAGTTAGATGGTGTTTATATAAGGCGTTTTTTTGCACTTTATATATTGTGTTCCTTTAAGATCTGAAATAAAGTCTAAATCGGAAATAAAATAAATTGATAATATCAAAGAATAGGACAGAACCAAGTCGGCCATATCTTAAGATAGACTTCTTAATGTATCCTAGATACACATATAATGTAAATTTTAAATTAACATTATATGTGCAATTAATCTGATTAAAAATGCATTAAATTTTTATACCCGTGTATATAAATAAGGCCAATATAAAAGCATAATAGCATTAATTATTGATTTATTTTATTTTATACATTATAGTTGGTATGCATTGGTATCTAAAAGTTGACAAGAACAACTATAATATTCCTTTTAACGCAGCTTTGACTTTTTAATATACTGTTTAATAATTTGAACTTTTAGACTTGACACGTGTGCTATGTAATTATTTGACATGTTTGACATATCTCGTAAATTAGGTGTTACCAATGTTCTCAGTTATTTTTATGGATGGAATTAGGATTTTTGAATTAATAGTTTTCTTTACGAGTATTTGTTACTCATGTTGTATTTTCTATATTAATATCTTGCACTTGTTATATAAAATCAAAATATTGAAATTATTTTGATATTTAAATAATATTTTAATATGTTTCATTATAAATATATATACAACTCTTAACCTTATAAAACTGTCCACCCATCATTAAAAGTTTTTAACTAAGTCTCCTTAACTAAATTCAATTAATTTATAATTTTTTTTCCAATTTTTATTTTCATTATTCAATAAATTATTTTTAGATCGATTTCTATTCTTATAATGATTTCAATTTTGTTGATTACTTTTTTTTTATAACCCATCTCCATTAAATTTTTTTTTTATTTTAAAAAGATACCAAAGAAATCAAAAAGAGTATTTTTTTTTTTCATTCTCATTCTTTCACAATTAATGGCAGAAAATAATTAAATAGAATGAAAGAAAATGTGATTATTGTTTTAACATTAGTTAGACCAACCCTGAGTTTTTGATTTAAGTACTTGTATTATATGACTATGTATAATAATTATACCTTAGAAACCATATTACTCAATTGATAATGCAGTTTGTGGATAGTTATAGCACAGTTAAAAAAATTTTAAATGGGTATTATGAACAATCATGTATTCTAAGCAATTTTGAATAGGTAATCACCTACTTTTAATAGGTTTCCCAGTTGTACTTTATATGAGTTTAAAGAATTGGCTTTTCTTTAAAGAACGGCCTTAGACTTGATGCTTTGGGTTTTTTGAACAAGTTTAAAGATCAATAATCATTAAAACTTTGTTTTCACAAACCTCAAATATTTTTTTTTTGCTAATCAGGTCTTTTATACATAGATACGAATTTTAACTTCAATCATGAGGAAGCCATTATGAAGAATTGTAATTGGAGTCCCGAATAATAATAATCTATGAAATTCCCTTAGAAGTTCATGCATAAAAATTTTGGATTGCTATATATTAGACTATTCGATGTAGCAATTCTAAAGCAATGACGTAGTCTGAAGATATCAAACGTGATGGAATTCAATAGAAGATAATGCATTATTTATTAAGTAGATTCTAAACTTAATTTTTCCTTACATTCAATCAACTTTTAAATTGTTTTAAATCCATTTGATTTGGAAATTGATTGATTTTTGTGAAAAAAATTGAACTTTTAAACTAGCCTTTGTATTTTTTTCTCAATTTTTGTTTTTCACTAAATTTTAACAACTTTTGAAAAGAAAATAACATTTTTAGAAAATTTTTTTATTAATTGTTATTTTTTTTAAGTTCCTTTTCTATTCAGAAGTTAATTACTTTTCAGTTTAAATGATTTGAATTTTATAAAAGGATTAGAATTTGGATTGCTTGAAGGTAGGTATCATATTATTTTAGGTTATATAGGCATCAATAATATCAATGCTTCATTCCTAATATAAAATATAATTAAACGTTTTGATTTCATTTTATTGTTATACGAGTATATGTCATTAAAAATTAAAAAAAAATTTCTGAAAATTCTAAGACTTTTATAACGATTTTGACACTTTTTGTAAAGTAATTAATAATAGTAAAGTGCTAAGTAATTAATAATAAAAGTATTTAATTAACGGAAAGGATTTAATAAATTTTTAATTTAATGATGAATTCGTAAAAAGGATTAGATTTAATGAAACCAATTTATTAAATGGTTGATTATAAATAATATAGCAGTATTCTTGTATACAATTAATTGATCAAAATAACTTAGACACCATTAATTTAAAAAAATTTTTCATTAAGGTACTATTATAATTTATAATTTTTTAGGTAATTCTCAGAAGATATTCTGGAAATATAAATAATTCTTTGCTTGGAATATCGTATAACTTTTTATAACATTTGTCAAATTAAAATTTATATGACATATGAACCATTTGATTTTTCTCTGACATTTAATATGTCATACATTGTTTTTTTTTGTGTCAAGAACTCTTTTTAATTACTTGTACATTATATATTAACGGTTTTTACAAGTTAAAACACTCAATTCAGTCATTTAATATTGATTTTATAAACTGTTTTGTAGTTGTAGAGTGGTCTTTAGGAAAATAGCAAAGACCACATATTATGAATTAGTATAGAATTTGCTTTTTAAAAAAAAAATTTAACCAATTTTAACTGCTTTTAAAAGTACTTTCAGAAAGACCCAGATTAAAATAAATAATTTTGATTGTAGATAATAGAAAATTTCTATAATTTCAAATTTAAAGTTTTTATAAGTTAAAAATTTTATTTGTAAGTTTTTTTATTATTTTGGTTGAAGTTAAAACAAAAATTGTTTTTTTAAACTTCAAACAAGGACCGAACTCAGCTCTTTTACACCCGAAACCATTTCACTATTTTCAACACCATGCAATGCTTATAAATTGACCTATATTTGATTTCATAGTGTGATAGACTAATAAATATATCCATAGACACAGACAAGTTAATATAAAAGCAAACATAAATTTAAATATGCATTTTGATTTAAAAATTTGGTAAACCAAAAATTGACTTGGTCAAATCATAGTTTTGGAGTAGCTAAGGATGCTGCTAAGTGTTTGGGTTTCTTATATTGCTGCAAAACTTACTCCTCATTTTCTGATCTCCTTCACATCTATACGACTTATATTAGCCGAAAATGGAGTATTATGCACACATTTTAACTGGTGCTCCCATCACCGCACTGGCTTATCTTGATCAAGTGCAAAATAGAGCTATTCGTCTTATAAATGATTCCACCCATGATGACCTTGTTTTATAGATATCTTGTAGGGACTAAAACCTATTCTAAAGAAATCAAACTACTTGTGCCTCCATTCAAGATTTTCCAACAGGAAACAAGGAGGGAAACAGTTGATCATGCCTACACAGTTGAGTAAGCCAGATGGCGTCACACGGCTTATGGAAATTCGTTTGTCATGCGCTCATCTCGTTTATGGAACTATATTCCACCAAATGTGTTTCTCAAAGTTGATAATGTATATATGTATAATTTAGCCAAATTTAAGAAAAACATTAACATCTTTCTTCTAAATATCCCATCCAATTTTCCCCATCCCCCATAATCCAGAAATTCCAAATAACTTCTACCATAATACTAAATCCTTCCTTATCCTCATCTCTGTAACCAAACTGTACATCTGTATCACCGGTTCCCTCTTAAAGTTTGGTTCAAAAAGAGTGTGGTTTTGGTGTGTTAAAATCACACACTACACAAAGAAACACTGCATAGTTTTTGTGTGTGGCTTTCGAGCTTTCCATTACCTCCTATATAAAAAAAAAAAAAATTCCAAAATTATTCATAAATTAATGGCATTAAAGAGATTTTTATGTAAATAACTGGAAACTTGTAAAACAACTGAAAATGTTTCAGTTTTAACATATGTAAGGTATACTTTAAAAAAAAAATCGTTACATCTTTCTTTGCATTTTATTTGTAAAAAAGAACAATTATGGGATATATAATTATGCTTCAACATTTCATTTTAATTTATTTGCTTTCTTTACATTTCCTTACAATAATGGAATAATAAATAAACTTTATGCCGTAATTCGTATTAAATGAAATTCCTCATATTTGAAAGACTTCATTTCCTTGGTTTAATGTAAATCAATTATCTTTTAAAACACACATTTGAATTAACCATGAGTGGATACTTTAAAAAATACTTGAATGTAAAGTAGTTTTAAGTATTTATTTTAAGATCAAGTATTAATCAATTAATTGAAGTAGGTACTTAAATTTTTCGATTATTATCCATTATAATTTGTAATCATTTTATTGATTTATATTATTTAAAAAATATTACTTTAAGTATTATCAATTACGATAAGTGTTTGTCTTATCTCATATTTTGTTCCATATACAAGCTTTTAATCATAAGTATGATGATAATAGGTAGCGAAACTTGTAATAATTTCAAAACGTGGAATACTTTAGTACTATTATTATTCACGGTTTTAAAAAAATTTTTATTTAAAGTGATATTTAGAAGCAAATTTTTGAGTATATATGGTATTGGTGACATGAAAAGTTTGGGAGTCACATATAAATCTTTATATCAGGGAATTTAACTGGTCAGGGGTTATTATTTTGTTATAGTCTAATCACAAACTCGTATAAAGTAACTTATGGTGAAGTTAATATTTATTATAAGCTTGAGTCTTTGAAATAGAAGATGATTTTAAATGTAGAATAACAAAGGATGTTATAAATTTGCTATTGATGTAGAGAAAGACGGCAGATTTAGATTCAAATATATGCACGATAACTAAAAAAAATAATGAAGGTAGAATTGTCATCGAGTCAGAGTAGTTGCCATGCAAACATCGAGTTCGAGTAGCTGCCATACAACTTCTTTTTCAATATTAGAGTACCTTAATATATAATAAACTTAAGTAACTAAAATTTTGTCAAAAATAGTTAACTTTAATGGCTAACGTGTAATGGAAGAGGTCCATAGAGCTGTTATACAATATATTTTTTCTGTTATAAATAAGAGAATTTGAAATTTTGCCAAGACTGAAACATATAATGTTTATATTACGTTCATGCGGGTATTCTAGAGTTGACAAAGGTACTCTAATACACTTTTCCTAGATTTTATAATTTTTAAAAAAAAAATTTCATATGAAATACCAATTTTGTACAATTAATTTATAAAATCTATTAATTCCATGTTGAAATTTTTTTTACACATAAATATAATAACTAAGTTAAAAGAGAATAATAACCGTTATTTAAAATAACTTGTTTTTTTTTCACTCTTTCTATATTTAACACATTGAAAAAAAAAACGAATAAAAATTTCAAAAAAATAAAGTTTAAAGTAACGTTATTATACAGCTTTAATATAAACACTATAAATACATAACTGTAAATAAATCAAAAGTAAAAATTAAAAACAAATAATAACGAGGAAGAGTGTAGTAGAGTAGACTGTGTCAACTCTGGGATACCCGCATGACCTTAACATTTACATTATATCATCCGGTTAATTACTTTTGGAAAAATTTCAAACATTCAGCTTTATTAGGTGTAGATTAATCCTCATATAAAAGAAGGAGTTGTATCGCAGCTACTGGAACCCTCTGCAGTAGACCAACCAAATTTTGCAGTAGCTTTGGCATTACACTAAACTATTTTTTGCAAAATTTCAGACACCCAGCATCATCAGGTGCAGTATAAAGCTCATATAAAAGAAGGAGTTGTATGGCAGCTCCTCGAACCCTCTGCAGTAGACCAATAAAATTTTGCAGTAACTTTGCCCATTATACTAAACTATTTTTGGCAAAATTTCAGACACGTAGCTTCTATAGGTATAGAGTAATGCTTATATAAAATTAGAAGTTGTATGGCAGGTACCCGAACCCGTGGACCAAAATGGCTGGATTTAAATAGCGATTCCGGTTTTTGCATAAAAACGAATTTGTGAAAATTTCATAATCCTAGCTCCTTTATTTTTTGAGTTATTGTGATGACGGACGGACGGACGGACATAAATAGCTAAATCGATTTATTTTTCGATTCTGATCCGATCCATACACTTGAGTCTATATCTACCCCCCCTACTTCTCTGCGTCACAAACGTAATGGCAAATTTATTATACCCTTTGACTATTTAGTCATACGGGTATAAAAATAACTATTTAAGAAAAAAACGTTTATAGATATATATACATATATAATTTTAAAAAATTGTATTTATCTCAGCTGCAATTTATACTGGTATTAAGTTTAATAGTAGTTGTTCACGTTCACGTTCTAATACAACACTCAGTTTAATTCCTATACGTGTCCCAATACGTTTACGTTTATATGATATACCGTACATTAAACTTAAATAAATACTAGATACAAAGGTAGTAGGAAGCATTATAATTTTATAAAATCACTAACTGCTACCGTATGAATTTTATCATACAAGTATTATAATATGTAATACATATATGTATGTATGGAGGTGTAATACATTAGAATATTATATGTGAAAAGTAATTGATGAAGGTGGTGTGTTGGTTGTTTGGATGGGTGGTTTTTTATTACACGTTATAAATTTACATGAGATGAGAAATCATTTATTTATTTATTGGTTGTTTCCATTTATATTGTGACGAAGCATGTAGTAGTGGTATAATTTAAGTATGATATTTATTAGTATTAAATAATAGCTGTGTCATATAGGTGAAACGACAACAGGTAGTTAAAAATAAAAATGGAAAAGAATAAAATTATGTAATTAAAACAAAATTAAATAAAAGGTTTTTTTTGCTTTTAAGTATTTAAATTGAAAATTTAATTAAATTAAGATTAAATATTATAGTATTGAATAATTTTTATAATTAAAGTTTTTTTTAAATAATAAATATTTTGGGTGTTTAAATTGAAATTGGAGGTTTTTAAATATTTTATTAGATTTCTTAATGTGAAAATATTAATTTCAATTGAAAAACGAGAAAGAGTGTGGTAGAGTAGACTGTGTCAACTCTGGGATACCCGTATGACCGTTATATAAACATTATATCATTATTATTATAAACATTAATTACTTTTGGCAAAATTTAAAACATACCAGCTTTATTAGGTGTAGTGTAATGCTGATATAAAAGAAGGAGTTGTATGGCAGCTCCTCGAACCCTCTGCAGTAGACCAACCAAAATTTGCAGTAACTTTGGCCATAAAACTAAACTACTTTTGGCAAAATTTCAGACACGCAGCTGTTATAGGTACAGAGTAATATTCATATAAAAAAAGAAGTTGTATGGCAGCTACCCGAACCCATGGACCAAAATGGCTGGATTTAAATAGCGATGACGGCTATTGCAAAAAAACGAATTTGCGAAAATTTCAAGATCCTAGCTCCTTTAGTTTTTGAGTTATCGTGGTGACGGACGGACAGACGGACGGACGGACATACATAGCTAAATCAATTTATTTTTCGATTCTGATCCGATCCATACACTTGAGTCTATATCTACCCCCCCTCCTTCTCTGCGTCACAAACGTAATGGCAAATTTATTATACCCTTTGACTATATAGTCTACCCGTATGAGACTTATATAGTTCAATTTTAAAAAATGATAGTTGAAATCTTATATATCTATGAACTCCTACTTTATTTTATTTTTTAATTCATTAAAATATTTTACTTTCTCTTAAAATAAAATTAGAAAGAAATTCAAATTATAATAAGACATTTCTTTTAAAATTTGCATTATAAAATCAAATGGATGATTAATTCAGTGTCAATTAATTCTTTTTTACATCAGTCATCATCAGTCATCAGAGTAAAGTATCTACAATCCCTAATTGCACAACTAGATTAAAACTAAATTAGTTTAATCTAAAAGAATCTAATTTAGAATCCCTTTGCACTTGGTATTCTCATTGCGTAATAAGTAATAAGTAATATCTATTTATTTATTTATTTATATGCAGTCGCCAACCACAGTCAATGTGACAAGTGAGTGAATTTATCTTTCCTTTTCAGGTACGGCAGTTAAATTAATTTTATATTATGGTATAAACTCTTGTGATATCATTTATAAATTATATATATTTTTTTATATTAGATATGATCTGATCAGGATTTGAACCCGAGATTTTTTCGATTGAAAAGCCGCCACTCTAACCACTGAGCTATCGATCAGATTTCGTAATAACATATGATTGATGTTTATAGATACATTGTTTTAAAGTTTTTACATTTTCAACCTTTATGATCCTCTATGCAATGATTTAATGAATCTCCCAAAGCGATTAATCCTCCTAAAATATTTGTCTGAAGAAATGTACCACGTAATCTTCGAAGCATTCTAAAAATATTGCTTATTATTAAATATAATTTTATGGTAATTACTCTCCAGACTTAAATAATTTAATTCATCCTAGATTTAACAATTTCTAAAAAAAAAAATAAAAAACTTTAATAATACAGCTATAAAAAATATTTGTGTAATAAATTACAAGATTACAAAAACAGACCAGTTTTTATGATGAAATTGTTTATGGACCACATCAAAAAAACATTTTTTTAATACTTTATCAATATAATAAAAATTATAATAAACTTATGTATTATATTATACTAGCTATAATGATTATTATTATACTTTTTAAAATTTTATGACAGTTTTCGCAGTTAAAAATTTGTTTTAAGATGAAAGTTATATACGTTTTATATATTTTTAATTCCTTTATTCTAAAAATAACATTAAAATTACATAAAACACTGTAATAAAATTTATAAAAAGTTCATTTCTCCTTCCTTGTCTATGTTAATTTCTTTAAATCATTAATGGTTCATAATATCTAATAACTGCTTTTCATAACTACACTTAAACCATTATTGTAAATTTTTTAATAATATCCTTTAAAAATGATTTACTCCAGATGTACAGCAGAGTACTCCTCCATTCTCGTGTCTGAATTGTGTATATTATAAAAATCCAATCATTGTATGCGTGTTACAGTAAATGAGCTGACATCCATTTGAAACTCCATCTGTCAAAATAATCAAAATAAAACATACAACAATTTTATGTTAACAACCAAAGAACATCAAGTAATTTATTTAATGACTTCCTAAAATGATTAATCAAAATGATACTCAGTAATTTTTTTATAGACTCTTTCGTCCTTTATCCAAGGATCTTAAAAAAAAAACATTTCCTCTGTTAAAGGACTTTAAGATAAATACATTCTAAAGAATCATCTTTTTGATAATTAATCAGTATAATAATAAGCGCAAAGGAAAGAATTTAAGGTGTACCATGAGAGTTGAATTGAATGAATAATTAATTAAATAATGGAATAGATGAAAATTTAATATTGTTTTTGGCTAGGTGTCCATTTTATCTATAAACCAAGTAAAACTTAGTGTGAAAGGACCTATTATAGATGTTATCCCGTACTAAAAAATACTCGAATTTATTTTTGATTGTATTGGTTGACTAAAAAAATGTCCTTTAGTTTTGGAGGATGTGAAAGAAAGTATATAATTTATTTTAAGGACATCATAGTTTTTGTATATGTATATAATATTCTATGTTTATTGAATTAATAAAAGTCCTGTACGTGCTTGATCATGATATTCTAAAAATAAATTTTATGGTTTAATTTGGGTTAAATTTATAAACTAGGGGTAGTAGTTAGTAATAAATTATGTATATGTAGTATATTATGTAGTATATACATAGGAGATATTATATATTAGTAACACTGTTATATACATAATTCAAGGTTAAAGATACCAATGAAGGTATCTTATTAGTTTAAGGTTTATTAATTTAAATAAAGTGTCAGCATATTTTATGATGAATTTGAATTTTTTGAATATAATTATGAATTAATTTACTTAATTTTTGTTTTTAAATTATGTCACGTTTTTTTTTATAAAAAATATATATTAATTTGTTAAATTAAAAATATCATATTTAATTTTTCATTATATTAATTTTTCTAGAGAATCAAATTAATGGTATAGTTGGGTACATGCAATAAGGCCAAATGAAATAAAGCCAAATTGTACTTTTTTGTCTTTATTTTAATACTGCATTTGAAATAAAACCAAAATAATAATTTCTTAATATTCGGCTTTATTTCATTTTTAAAAATTTTTGAAAAAGAAATAAAACCAAAATTATAAAGAAATAAAGCCAAAAATATTTTAAACATGTGATAAATCAAAATTTGTATTGCCAATTTTTCCAGATTATTTATATATATATAAAAATCCGGATTATAATTGTGTGAATACCATGATTTATTTTAATTTACAGTACAAAAATATTTTGGAAAAAGGGAATACCCTGATTTTGGTTTATTGATTTTGAATCCAAATCTAAAATCTCTCTTAATTCCGAATTCCACATATACACATATATAAATATTCTGGAAAAAGCGGCAACCCTGATTTTGAACACCAATTCCCTCTTAGTTCAAAATCTCACATATACAAACAAATATAAATATTCTGTAAAAGGAGAATACTCTGATTTTGAATCAAAACTCTAAAATCCATCCTAATTCAGAATTTCAGCACATACATATCTATAAATATTTTGGAAAAGCAGGGTTGCACGCTTTTGAATACAACCAATATTTCTGAGAAATAACAATTAAATAACAAAAAAAATTTGCAATTTGAAATAAAATCATAAAATTGGCTTTATTTGAATTTTTCATATTGAAATAAGACCAAAATTTAAAAATTCGTTTTTTGGCTTTATTTCAAATATGGTAAGGAAATAAAGTCAATTTGTTTTATTTCATTTGGCCTTATTACATGTACCCGTATAGTTGTATTATATAGACAGACCTTATGACATCAATTATTTTTGTAAAATTACAAGAAATTATAATATCAAATTTATAGCTAAGGAAAGGAACACATTTGAGTATTTATTATGATATGAGCCTTTAAAAAATTCCAGAGCCAAGTAGAAATAGAGTTTCCTTTCTTCAGTTACTAAATCTATATCCAATGTTTTTAAAGTTGATTCGAAATGGGACATCTATTTAGTACCACGGGATTTTTGACTCATTGTTGCGTCCCAATGGGAGCTCAGACCATACAATTTTTGACACGTCACGAAAGTAGATTATATTCAACTTTACATCGGATCAATCACTACACTAAAGTTTTGTCGAATTAAATAAATATCTGGTAAAATTTTAAATCAAAAAATCTAAATTGTAATTTCTTAAAGAAATCTTTCGAACTTCAAAATTAACTTCTGAAATAATACAAAATACAACATCTTAAGCACTCAGTTATATAAAATTGGTCATTAATCAAACTTTCAAAGTAGTCTTGTCTCAGAAAGTTTTCTTTGATGGTCGGATTTCTTAACTTTCTTTAATAGTTATTTTGTTTTTCGAAAAAATCTCTTCAGACACTTCTATCATATATATTGATGATAAATGTACATGATTTCTCTAGTACATATATGAATAAAAGCCTGATTTTTCTAAGCTAATGCACTTATTTCACAAAGATTATGTTCAATCAAAACTTTTTGATAAATTAGAAAGTTACATTACCACCTTATACTTCTGAATACAATCTGTGGTATTAAAGAATATGAGGGTTGTGATTCAACTACTTCTACTAATATTTTTCATTTATAAGTGAAATATTAAGATTATTAGCAATAGTCCTTTAGTACTAATGGTGTACTAAAAGAGGCGTTGGTAGACTAGTTTTTATTATTTTATAGATAATAAAAGTTTTAATGTATATATATTTTAAAAGAAATATCAAGCAACCAAAATTATATAGTTTAAGTTTTGGATTCTTTAATGTCTGAATATAAAATGATTGCATAACTTTAGGAAACATTTTCTTTTTTTTAATATAGCATAAAAAAATTTGTTATAAAACTTAATTCGTTTCATAAGTTTCATTTTTTTAAAGGTCAAGAGATTATCATTTGGTTTAAGTTTTCTACTTTATTTTTTTTATTATATTTTCTATTTACTTAATTTTTATACATTTTTTAATCCAATTCTTTGAAAAAAGAGTAGTAAAATTTTTCTAAAATTTAATATGTAAAGCCTAAAAATATGCATTGCTTATGAACACCTGCTGATGATTTCATTATATTTCCAAAAATAAAAAGGAAATCCTTTACTAAAAATTATATTTTTAAAAAGTAAAACTATATAATAGCAAAAATTATTATTTTGTTTTCAATATTGTCCTTTATATACAAACTAGATATACAAACATATTAAAGAAGTAAAAATAAGAATTTTCAAAAGAAATCAGTTCAAACATTAAACTGGAAAAAAGGAAATCTACATTTAAATTAACTAACCAAAATTACAGCTTACAATGGTGTCGCTGCTAATGTAGTAAATCTCAAGCAGCTGCTATTGCTGTACCAATATTACAAATATCTGTACCCATTATAAATATTGTAATTAAAGTAAAAGTTCGAGCCGCATATGGTGAAGTTAAAACAGTCGAAAGGTGTAGTCCTGTTAATATACTACCAGAAAGAATACCAGCAACCGCTAACAATATCTAAATGAAAAAAATTCTAAAAAAAAAGAAAATATTGAAAAATTTAAATATTAATTTTTAATATTATTTTTTTTCTAAAAAAAAAAGAAAATGAAGCAGTCCCTTTTTTTTATTTCCTTAATATTCTTAATTTTGACTTTATTTCGTAAATAAGGTACGCTTCATTTCCAGTTTCTGTTCAGTAAATTTTAAACATTTTTGTTATTATTATTAAGAAAATTTCCATGCTATTATTTTTTATTTTTTCTCCACACCTGATCCTTTGTAGAACTTAAAATGATTAACATACAACACATGCTACTCTGTCTTATAATCTCTTCCTGTATCTAGTGTAGAAATCATCCAAATGGATTTCCATCTAAAAAAAAATAATAAATTATGTTAGAACAAGCAAAAAATTTAAATAATTGCAGTTAATCAAATGTAAAGACGATAAGAACATGTACAGGATGTAATAAAAATAGTCTACCTAGATAAGATAAAAACTGTACTAGAGCTACATTATGAATAACAATAAATAAGTTGTTAAAAGAAATTTAATTAATGTTTCGTTTTTCAATCCAAATTGGTTATGCTTCATAATATTTTTGGAACATGCATATTGAGGAACTAGGATCTCTTCTTATTGAAATTGGATTTAGGAATCCATAATACTATTAAAGTATAAATTTGGAATTCATTAAAATTTTGAATTAATAAAAATTCAAAATCACAGGGGAGCAGAATCAAAAGAGTTTAATTTTCCAAAAATTTTTTTGTTACTTTTTTCATTAATCACATAAGAATTAGGTATAAAATATGGCCCGTGTATTTAAATAAATCAATTAGTGGTTGCTTCTGTGGTATTTTTTTGGTTAATCCATTTTTCATGTATTTTTTAGTGTCATAGTGTACCCTAATCTTTGAAGTTTTTTTAAAAATTTATTTTGTGAGTTAGGCCATTTTGGTTCTGAGCTCCTCGGTTTGCTAATCGAAACACTTAGAATTGGTTTCTTACTTATATAAAGGACTGTTTTTAGAATTTAAAACTTTTTAATAGAATATGAGTTGAATTGTCAACAAATGATACATCTGTTCATAATTAAATTAAAGTTATTACAGAAAGACAAACTGATATATCTAGAAAAGTTATCTTTTCGAGCTGAAAAATTTAATGACTTCGTTAATTATTCTAAAGTATTATAGACTTCAAAATAATATTACATTTCTCGAATTCCCTCTTGGAAAATGAAATTCAATACTCTTTGCACAAGAAACTCGAGTTCAGTTAAAAAAAACAATATAACACTGATTCAGAAATAAATCAAATTAATTTTTTAACCTCAACAGATTTTCAATTGTTTATTGAAATCATCAATACATGATGATTGATTAATCACAAAATAAAATCAGGACTCAATGTAAATGGTATTTCATTCAATATATTTCTGCACACATAAAGTGAGCATTCATTATTTTTATTTATAAATCAAATATTCGTCTCGATAAACCTCAAGTAGCCCCCAACTCTAACACTTTCCAAAAAAAACAGAGCAACAGTTTGAACAAAATGTAAAAAGAAATGTGGTAAAGATAATGATAAAAATGAATTGACAATAAATGTTGTTTTATTTTGTGATTTGCGAAAGGACATGTCCTGTCTTCAATTTTATTTATTTTATAGCTCGGGTTTTAAATTCTCAATAACAAATCATCGTTGTTATACCCGTATGACTATATAGGCAAAGGGTATAATAAATTTGCCATTACGTTTGTAACGCAGAGAAGGAGGGGGGGTAGATATAGACTCAAGTGTATGGATCGGATCAGAATCGAAAAATAAATTGATTTAGCTATGTATGTCCGTCCGTCCGTCCGTCCGTCCGTCTGTCCGTCCGTCCGTCCGTCCGTCCGTCCGCACGATAACTCAAAAACTAAAGGAGCTAGGATCTTGAAATTTTCGCAAATCCGTTTTTTTGCAATAGCCGTCATCGCTATTTAAATCCAGCCATTTTGGTCTATGGGTTCGGGTAGCTGCCATACAACTTCTTTTTTTATATGAGAATTACTCTGTACCTATTACATTTGCGTGTCTGAAATTTTGCCAAAGGTAGTTTAGTTTTATGGCCAAAGTTTTTGCAAAATTTGGTTGGTCTACTGCAGTGGGTTCGAGTAGCTGCCATACAACTTCTTATTTTATATGAGCATTACTCTATACCTATTGAAGCTGGGTGTCTGAAATTTTGCTAAAAACAGTTTTGTATAATGGCCAAAGTTTCTGCAAAATTTGGTTGGTCTACTGCAGTGGGTTCGAGTAGCTGCCATACAACTTCTTATTTTATATGAGCATTACTCTCCACCTAATGAAGCTTCGTGTCTGAAATTTTGCCAAAAATAGTTTAGTGTAATGGCCAAAGTTACAGCAAAATTTGATTGGTCTATTGCAGAGGGTTCGAGTAGCTGCCATACAACTCCTTCTTTTATATGAGTATTCCATTAAACTTAAAAAAGCTGTATGTTTGAAATTTTGCCCAAAAGTAATTAACTGGATGATATAATGTATATGTTACGGTCATACGGGTATCCCAGAGTTGACACAGTCTACTCTACTACACTCTTCCTCGTTTTTTTTTGATTTTATAAATAGAAAGTTGCACACATTGTGTACGCAAGTATGTATTTAATAGTCTGAGATATTTTTTGTTTTCTTACAAATAATGAATGGTAACCCACATTTTGTTTTAGAAGTCGTTAAAATATTTATGGGATCCATATTTTACTGCGGTAAAAAGCAGTTGATATCAATGAACATTAGACCAACCCACATTTTACCTAATTTTATTTATTTATTATTTTACAAAAAATTTCTAGTTATCAAGATCTAAAATGGCTTGGAAACACAGTAACACTTACGAGCCCGAATTCAAATTTTAGTAATTCTAAAATGACTTGCGTAGGGTTTTTTCGAATCCAACAATTCCAAATATGTACTAAACCTAAATCTCGAAATTCTTCCAAAATCCCATTTTCGTGCCCAGACTGTACATTTTCATCACAGGTCTCAACCCAAAGTTTTGATTAAAAAAATTTGGTTTTGAACTATTTAAGTTGCACACTATCCAAAAGAATATAGCACAGTTGCAATGGGTGACCCCAAAAGCTTTCCACTGTCCAAAAACTGTTAAAAAAAATTATCATACGTCATTGAGTTCAAGTTGATTGTATATAAAAATATCAACATAATAAACAAACAAATACCAAATATAAACAAATAATTTAGTTTAAAAAATATAACTCGCAGATAAAGAAATAAATTTGAACTTAAATATAAAATGAACATAATATAAATAAGGACTATTTTACGTGAAAGTTTATTAAGATTTATTCTAATTATAATAGTTTTATATTTATATTATACACTATAGTATAAGACATATTTTGCACCTGGTTTAACATGTACCTATGCCGTGTTTTCCAGCTTGAGGCGTAACACTTTTTCAAAATCTTTATGGAAAAATTCAGAAGAAGTTATTTTCTAATTTAGCATCGACTTTGAGGTTCCTTCCTACACATACCAAAGAACAATAAGATTGCAAAATTTGTTAAGTTAAAATACCAGGACTGACGTGAAATGGATGTCTGTCAAGTGGGTTTTGTCAAGTGTTTTGTACCCATTTTATCAATTGTTCATATTTTTTTTTATTCTATACCATTGTTATGTTGTTGATTTTTATTCTGAGGACATTTTTTTTTGAATTTATTTTTTTATATCTGTCATCCTAGAATTAAATATAAAAAATGGCTTTCAATTTAATATTTGTTCGGAATAAACATAATTTTTGTTTTTTTCATTGATTTTCTACAAAAGGAATGTCAATAAATTCCTTTTATTTTAAGAGAGGTTATGGTCCAGACCAAAAATCAACATTTAGGATGTTGTAATGCATAGTCAACTATTTAACTATTGGACAGATGATGAAGAAGAAATAAGTAAAAAATAAATAAATTATATGAATGACAGCCATTTTTAGACAATAATCAATTTGTTTGTTGCTTTAGGGAATTCTCTAATTTGAAAATAATTTTTTGGGACAATTTAAATAATAAAAAGTAAAGATTCGGAAACAAACAAAGAAAATTAAAGATAAAAAAATTAAGAAAAATTTTTAAAGTTGAATTTGAAGATTGTTGAAGTTTGTTTAAAATTTAAGTTCGAAATAAACTAAGTTCCCATTAAAAGTAAACATAATCCCTTTTTATAAAAAATTATTATTTTATGAAGAAAATAATATACGGAGCAGTTTCTTTTAAGTTCCATTATAATACTTATTTTTTTGCAAATACAAATATTTCGTCTACGATATGGAGACTTTTTTCAGTCTTTGTACTATTTTAACTTTATTTCTATTTAATGTAATTAAATTGATACATCTATATGATTAATATGTCATCATGTGCACCATAAACAAATACTTTGTATTAGCTTTTGTAAAGTTTTTTTGTAGTGTTTCGTCCTGTAATACTATTTGGCTTATCTGAAGGCAAGCAGTATTAAATTGCCTAGACAAACGCGTGATTAAATTTTAAAGTTCATATTTTAAAATTTTAAATAAAACTTTTAGTTCAGTGTTAGAAAATTTGTAGTTGAATACAAAAATTGTCGCTTTTGTGTTGTATTATATTTTATAATATAAATGTTCTTAAAGTGCAATATTCTACAATGATGTACTATTGAACTTCAATTTATTTCTTAAATATAAATCAAAAGATTTAATCATTAAATATCTTTTTTTTTATTTCATTTCTTTAAGGAGTATAGGGCATTCACCAAGTTTATTTAGAATACGCTTCAGTTTCTTTAATATTTATATTCATTAAGCCATTGTTGCTTCGGCTGTGGCTATTGTATAAGATTATGAATACACAAATGTTAATTTTTTTGCGCCATCTATTATCCTATAAGATATATATATATATTTTTATTAAATCTTATCTTATATTACGATATTAACTATTACCGTATAATTATACAATTTTTTAATTATATTTATATTTATAAAATTTAAAATTTTAATAATTATAAAATAGATCTGACCGGGGTTTGAACCCGAGAACTTCCACATGAAAGGTGGCATCCTTACAAATTCGGCATTAGTCAGTTGTCTTAAATATTTTAATTACGAAAAAATATAATTAATCGTATTAAAATGATTAGTTATTAAGTAACATTATTTAAAATTATCAATGTTTAATATTTCATCATACATACTTTAGTTTTTTTTTTAAATATCAACCGGCCGCATAATTTCTTTTTAGCACATTTTCAAAAAATTTTGTAAAAATGTGCCTATATAGCTTCACTCTGTCCGTCCGTCCGTCCGTCCGTATGTTTATAAAAACTTTTACAACGTTTGAAATAGAGTAAAAAAATTTTAACCATGGGTAGTTTTTGCAAAAAAAATAAATTCGTAGAAGAATTTTTTTCTGTAGCCCCACCTGTTACGGGGCTACAGCCCCCCAAAGTTGGAAAAAACCCTATATTTAAATTGTTATAACAAGAGTTCTGTTACATATATTTTCAATCTGAAAACGGCAAATGATAGCTGATTTCATAAACTTTAAGGCAAATGTTTAGGGTTGCCATGCGGTACTAAAATTTAACATTACGCAAAACTCATAAAAAAATTTTTGGTCACACATATCTTCTGAACAGTTCAAGCTAGGGTCTTGAAATTTTGGGAGGAGTTAGATACTCAGAAATTAGTAGGAGTCGGTTAACAAAATTGTTTTGTCAAGCCCTCTATTTAGGAGCTATAAGGGCCCGAAAATTGAAATTATGCTATTTTTAAACACCTGTAACTTGAATACCTGTCCAATTTTTTTTTTATTAATATACAAAATTTAAAGGTCCAACATTATATTTTAACATATGTTAAAGGTTTTTCTTAAATTTAAAAGGGGTTCCTTAAATTGAAGAAAGTGTCTCTTAGTTTTACCCATTTTTGCTTAGATAATAAAATTCTAAGTGAAATTCCAAATATTTGTGTAATTCACAATTTAATTCCTAGAACCTAAAAAACTAGAGGATGAGGGGGGGGGGGATTTGAAGTTAGAGACTTGAGAAATTTGGCAACCTTCCCCATTGAAGGGCTATAACAACTTTTAAATAAAAAATTTACTGTTAACAGTCAGTATTAATAAGTCAGTATAGTAACTAATTCCTAAGTTAAACTCAGTATGTAATACAATATAATTTTGAAAATGTGCTTTTTTAAAAACCCTTGGTTTTTTTTCATCACTTGTTTAATTTAAATTTAAATTTCTTTTTTTAAAAATATAAACATATTTTCAAAAGACAATTAAAATTTAAATATAATTTCTACAAATAAATTATTATTACCGACATTTTTATATGCTCATAAATTTTATTTAAATACATTGAACTGAAAGTGTCAATGTAACGGTGATGGAATACGATTCCACATGTATTTATAATTTTTAATAATTTATGTCAATTTTATTTGGTCAATTGTTTACCAAAAATTATCTATTTTAATTTACACCAGACGTTTAAATAATTTAAAAAAAACCACCTATTGATTTTTTAAGAGTCAATAAATTGAAAAATTACAAGCACTTGAAAAAGATTGACTGTTTATATAATATGCCACTTGCCAATATATAAATCAATATATATATAAAATGTATTTAATATTTATCTATGTTTATTTATATTGAAATATTTTTATTTCAAAAAAAAATTAATTATGATTGATTGGTTAGTGGTTATACTGTTTGTGTTCATTCACATGATAAATTCTGGGGTTTTTATTTTTTAAAATTTTAATTTTATGAGTTATTTAATTGCCCTTGTTATAATAAAACATTTTTAACAAATTATTAATTTTGAAACTAGTTTTTGAATAAAATTTAAATTGTATGGAGTAAAATCTAATACTATTAATTTCATTATATTTCAAGTATCGAGTTCAATATTATTCATAATAAATAATGAATTGATGGAATAACTAAATTATAACATTATATATATATTTTTTACCCTAAACTCATTATGAAACATTATAATATAATTTTGGAAATGTGCTTTTTTAAAAACCCTTGTTTTTTCATCACTTATTTGATTTCCATTTAAGTTTATGATACTCAATTTTGATTACTTTAGTTCTTATTTAATTAATTACTTAAATTCTGGTTTTGAAAATGTATATTACTTTAATTATTATTTAAAATATCCGAATGTGGGAGGGAACTATATTTAAAATATTTAATGTAAATTTAAAACAAAATTTTTTAGACTGCATACAGAACTTTAATCTATTATTCAATAATTTGCTTCAATTATTTTAAAATTTGTTATTATTGCAAAATTTTAATTATTTCGCATTAGATTCTATTTCAAATTTAAAATTAAAGATATGTAAAAGTGCCTATACTTAATTTTATTTCAAGATTTAGATTTAAAGATATTTTTAATTTATATACGATTCCTTAATTTTCGAATGATTTTTGTCCTAATTAAATCTTATCATTAGTTCTAGTTCTCATTATAAAAATTTATAGATAAAACTTCAATTTTGTACTTGTGTTAAAAATATTACACACCCAATATAATGCTGCCTATACACGGTGGAGTTGGTTGTCAAATTATACGCGCACATGTTTGCAAAATTTATCACATACTTTTATAATTATTTCAAATTATTTACTTAATTCTTTGTTTATATACATTTTAATTTTATTATTTTTTCAAATCGGAATATTTTAACGTACTTTTAATGTCAAAAAATGGGGAATACTAAAAAAAAAAAATAAAATAACATTTAAGTTGAACAAATTGCCCATACCGATACAACTCAAAATGTAAACAAAATAGTCCGCCCACAAATATCAAAATTTTTTAATTTTCATTCAATCAACTTTCTAACCTTCAAAATGGTTCTTCAACTTGCCCATACATGATTAAACTTATCATGTCTGCGTTGTTGACAACTAAGTGCGCCGTGTTTTTTTTTTTTTTTATTCCTTTTCCACTCCTTTAAGGAGTATAGAGGGCATTCACCAAGTTTATTTTAAAGTAGGCTTCAGTTTCTTTAATCATAATATTCACTAATTCATCATAGCATTTAATCATAGCATTCACCAAGTTTATTTTAAACTAGGCTTCAGTTTCTTTAATCATAATATTCAATAAGCTGTTGATTCCTCGGTTGTAGCTATTGTATAAGGTTATGAAATATGAATGAACAAATGTTAACTTTGTGCGCCATCTATAATCTTACACAAGAATTATTTATATATTTTTATTAAATCTTATTTTATATTACGATATAAACTATTACGATATAATTATACAATTTTACGATATTTTTTTATTAAATATGATTTGACCGGGGTTTGAATCCGAGACCGTCCACATGAAAGGCGGCGTCTTTACCAATACGCCATTGGTCAGATATGTGTGGACAACATAACATAAAACTACATAACATATCATAAGTAATATAATCATTTTTATGAATGAAATATAATTAATAAACATAATAATAATTATAAGACAAAAGATATTCTATTTCCATGCATATATTTCACATTCATATATAATTAGAATTTTGACATTTATTTTAAGCATATTAACTTTATATACAATTAGATATCAAAATAAATTCTTCTAGCTTAATTATAATTAAATTAATAATAGATTAAATATAATAATTTGTAAGAAAATATAGAAACACTAATTTTAAAGGGAAATAAATTAATTACAACTGATTCAAAGAAAATATTTCATTCGTATATAATTCATTCATTCTGTTTGAATGTCCTTGAATTTTGAATGTCAATTCAATCTTTACAATAGAATATCAAATCGAAGAATAAAATAAAAATCTGATGGAAATATTCACATATCCTTCAATTATCCTTTTGGGATTACATCATATTACATATGTTATAGATGTATTCGTATTGTATTACATACGATATAAGATATATGTATATTTATATATATTTATATATACATACATTTGTATCAGAATTTTTCTATAGTTATAAAATCAAACCTCATTCAGTAGTATAACAGTTTCTATCTATTGGCTTTAATAATAAGAATGTATCTAAATTTTTGATTATTTATTTTTGCATTTGATTAATAGAATACATATATGTAGGTTTAAATATGTTTGATTGTAATTTAAATTTTCTTGAAATTAAATATTTCTTTTTCCAATAGACTTTATAAACAAAACCATTTCAGGGATGAGATATTTATAAAATAAATATCTAAAGTGCTGTAAAATAAAAGCATATTTGTGTAACTTGAAATGTAGGTGTAAATAAATATCTGTTGTGTAAATCAACATAATAAAATATTTTTTTAAACTTAAATGTTGAGGTTTAATAGAGAGTTAAAGCATTGAATGTAGAAGTCCTACCTTTCTTATTATTATAATAATGAAATATCGCATCAAAATCTTTTACTGACTTTAGCATTACATATAAGAAAATATAAAAGTTGTGATTTTGGGAGCTTGATATTAATTGCAGAAATAAATTTCAGGAGGGAGAAGTAAAGATTCTTTTTTGGAACTGTCAAAAGCATAAAGTTTGTCTTTTTTTTCTTTTTAAGCACTAACTGTTCAACTGTTAGGATAATAAGCTTGTCTATACCATAGGGACATGTTGGAACATGGGGTCATATTATATTCGTGTCATTAAAATTGATCTGAATGAGTTCCACATACAATTTCATCATGAGATAGTACTCGACTTTATAAAATGTAGAAACGTCTTAGATTTTCAATATTTACAGTTCTATTTTGTTTATATTGTAATATTTTGTGTTTGAGTTATATGGTATTCCATATCTGTGAGTTTTATTATTCAATTAAATATTTTTATATTTTGTATTTGTTTCTATTGTAATATTAATGTATTTTTGTATTAAAGATATATAATTATTAATTATTGATTAAGCCATTAATTTGAACCCAATAGCGAATGGTAGTTGAGTCGAGGCAAAAGCCAGAATAATTTTTTCGCTTTCACTGAGAATCGAACCTGGGTCATTTCGCATGAAAGGTCATAATGTTTCATAATTCGATTTCTATACAATCAAAAACTAATGAGCCTAATAAGTTTTACTTTTATTTATTTAGATATAATTGATTGATCACTTGGTTGTACTGTAAGTATTCAACTGTATGGATTATAAAATACAGAAACCTACGAATAACGTTAGTGCGATGCGACAACTTTATACTTTATGTACGATCTTAAATTGAATCACCTTAACTTAAGAGTTATTCTTATATATAAATATATTAATTATTCTTATAATATAACCCACTGCTATTGCAAATAGTAATGATGTTAAAAACTTATGAGTTTTTGATTCATAGGTACACCATTCATCTTTAATCAGGTATTGTATAACAGGCTTTCAAAAAATTTTAATACGACTTTAAAAATTTGAAATCAAAACCCTGAGTCTTTAACAAGAGTTAAGGACACAATATTTAGCAAAGAACAGGATATATATCTTGTTGTACATATGGTGTATTTAAACAACCTTATATATTTTAGTATTAAACTCTATATGATTTGGTCTAAAAATAATATGATCAGTACCAGCATTTAATTTCTGTGCATCAACACATAACGATTCTAACCTTTATGGTGTATTGTCTTTAAGATAGAATATTAACTTTTAAGTGAAAATATTAAAGCTATGTTATACTTAATAACACTTTATATAGTTCTGCAACAAAGTATCTAAATATTTTCATATCTTTTCATTCATTCATTTCAAAAGAATTTATCGTGTAATAAAAATTTTAGCTTGAAAAGCCTTGAAATAAAGTCAAAGTCGTAATCGTTTTTAAATCCTCCCTTTTGTTATTTTGTTTTATGCTTGTTTTTATTTTATTTTTGTTGAAAGAAAAATAAAAATTTTTGCTGAGCCTTACAAATCATAACAATCTTTTCATAATAACTTTTTTTATTATTACTTTCTTTTTATTTGTTTTCACATTTCAGATCTTTTAAAAACATTTTATTTCGTTTTTCCAAAAAATGAAAATGGAAATCACAGCAGAATATTTTTGAACATATTATTGTGTATTGTGTATTCTGTTTCAACTCCTAAGGGATTTGCAAAATATGTAATAATTCATCATTTCTAAGTTATTATATTCCAATTTTTTGATTTATCGTATTCCTAATATATTAAATAAAAAATGTGTAATGGAATGGTTGTATATTTGATCTGCCTTCTAATTTAAAAATCAACTCCTTCAAATCCGAAACAAAAAAAATCGTTTAACAGAGCAATTGCTTTTAATAAAAAATATTTGATTTTCTAATATAAAAAAGCAATTAGAATCTTGAGATACTCAATTTGTATTCCAAATTTATACAAAATTTTAATATCAAAGAATTCATTCCATATATCAAAAATGAAAACTAGGCAGATTAAAAGTGGCAATGCGCCATAATTTTTATTCTGATTGTGAAAATAAATTTAAAAATGAATTTCATTTCACAGTGCTAAAATTCAACCTACAGGCGAATTAATTGTAAATTTAAGACTTATATGCTAATTTATTTTATTTTTTTGATGAAATTCTGTGTGAATTTGATTTCAAAAGTCTGAAAAAGAAAATTTCATTCATAAGAATTTCATTATAAATATACAAAATTTTATATATGCTTATATATATCACCTATATATCATGCTATACAAAACATTTTAAATTTATTCAATAAAAATGCAAAGTAGAATTTTTTTCTATTTCAAAAAGTGTAAATTAAATTTTTTTCAATTTTCAAATGTCTGGAGCAAAAAATTTTTTTCTCTGAATAAAATAAAATTTCAATACTGATGAATTTAAAGGTCTTTCTGCATGTCATAAAAGATTTAATTCAAAAAGTTGTCAATTTGTAAGAGATTTAAAAGTTTTTAATTAATTTGCATGATAATTTGTTTTAAATAAATTTAAAAAATTAATATTAATTAAAAAAAAATATCAGAAAAATTGCTTACACAATCAAACGAATATATTAATTAAAAAGTTTTTAAAAACCGTTAATTAATAAAAATTTAATAACATTATGTCAAATGCATTTAAAATAATTTAATTAGTTGTAACACAATAAACATATAACACATTTTATTCATCAATTTATTAATACTTTAAATAATTTATTTAAGTTACATTTATACCTAATTTAATTTAATTAAAACTTATTTGTCATTGTTTAATTTTTAAAATGTCATTCATTAAATTATAATGACATTTAAAATTGACTTTTAACTGTGAAACAACAACAAATACGGTTATGAGACATTTTGTTGTTTACACATTAAAATTTGTGGAGAGTTTTTTTTTGTATTTGTTGCCGTATTTAAAAGGGTTTGATTAAATTAGATAATATTTTAGATTTGTAGGTATTATGTTTCATTGTTTTAAATCAAAATTTCCTTATATTGAAAAGGATGGGGATGCACTTGAAATTTTACTAATATTTACTTATTTCTTATCTAACTAGGTGAATTTAAAGGAAGTGTATCTTATGCCTGTATTTCATTTCCCCATAGTATCCTTTTCCTGTATTTTTATACCCGTATGACTATATAGTCAAAGGGTATAATAAATTTGCCATTACGTTTGTGACGCAGAGAAGGAAGGGGTTAAAAAAGACTTAAGTGTATGGATCGGATCAGAATTGAAAAATAAATCGATTTAGCTATGTATGTCCGTCCGTCCGTCTGTCCATTCGTCCGCAAGATAATTAAAAAACTAAAGGAGCTAGGAACTTGAAATTTTCGCTGTCGTCATCGCTATTTAAATCCAGCCATTTTGGTCCATGGGTTCGGGTAGCTGCCATACAACTTTTTTTTTTATATGAGTACTACTCTGTACCTATTACAGCTGCATGTCTGAAATTTTGCCAAAAGTAGTTTAGTTTTATGGTCAAAGTTTCGGCAAAATTTGGTTGGTCTACTGCAGTGGGTTCGAGTAGCTGCCATACATCTTCTTATTTTATATGAGCATTACTGTCCACCTAATGAAGTTGGGTGTCTGAAATTTGCCAAAAATAGTTTAGTGTAATGGCCACAGTTACAAAATTTGGTTGGTCTACTGCAGAGGGTTCGAGTAGCTGCCATACAACTCCTTCTTTTATATGAGTATTCCACTACACTTAATATAGCTGTATTTTTGAAATTTTGCCAAAAGTAATTAACCGGATGATATAATGTATATGTTACGGTCATACGGGTATCCCAGAGTTGACACTGTCTACTCTACTACGCTCTTCCTCGTTTTTACCTGTATTTGACAGAATTATTTTGACTATCATTAATATTAGCTAAGGCCTTATTAATTTAATTGATAATTCAATGCAATACTCCCATATCTGATAAACAGCAAAAATTTTAGAGTTGGATTCAAAAGCATAGTTTATATGTTTTGTATATATTTATCTGGATTTCTGGTTATTTAACAGCGAGTTTCGAAATCATTGCATTTCCTTTTTCCAAAATTTTTGTATTATCTGAATGTTCCTGAATTCTGAATTCTTAGAGATTTTTATAGTTGGTTTTTTTTCCAGAACATATATAAATGTAAATGTGAGATTCTGAATTAATACAGATTTAAGAGATGGATTAAAAATCATTGATGCCTTTTATATAATATTTATAAATATATGTATTTATATGCGAGAAAAAGGAGGTATTTTACAGTTGAATTCGAAATCAAAGTTATACGCTTTTTCCATAATATTTATTGATATATGTATATGTGAAAATCTGCATTAAAAAGGGCTTTAGTGAATTCAAAATCAAAATAAAAATTCTACGTCTTTTACAAAATATTTATATTATAGTATATTTTTGTATATTATAGATTTTATTTTTATACAATATAATGAAATACAGCAAAATGAAAATACAGGGAAATAAAATACAGTCAAAAGAAATACTGGTATGGGATAGTACCCCGAATATAAATCTAATAATATAAATCGTGTGTCAATGGAATAGTGTTGCCATGCTACGATTGAATTCCGAAAAATACATCAACTTTTGAAAAACACGGTAGTTTTTTGTAGTAGTTATTCAGTTTTTAATATAAATTTAAACTTATAATAGTAATACTATTGATTTATAAGCGAATTATGTTTAACTACCTATATGAACATGTGGTGATATATAATTAAATTAAAATTATTAATGAAGTTTTGAAAATATGCTATGTATGAAAAAATCAAATCAGGGATTGCTGAATAAATTAAAACTGTATATTCGACAACTGTACATTTTAATTTATTTTAATTTATTTGAATATTTTTAAAATACTATGTTAAACCTGTAAATAACGACTGGTGGGCAGTAACCACACTTTAACCAATATTTAAATTAAAATTAACAAAAAATATGTAAATTAAGTGGTTTTTATTTAAAAACCCTTTTTTAAAATAGGATTGTAATAAATGATAAATGATTAAATTAATATATTTTTTATTAATTTAATTTTTGTTTTTAACCATATTGAAAATTTCCCTTTCATTTAAATTCATAATAAATTTATTTTAAGTAAATTAAGACACCCTTAAAAAAAATAAATAAGCAATCGAATAAATTATATATCGATTATTATTCCTATTATTGTTTTTTTTTCGATTATGGTGTTTCAGTTGGGAAGTAATCACTGGGAAAATGTATAATGGAATCAGTTAAATTTTCTGAAAACTTATTCTGAATATATAAAACAACCTTAAGTACCTATATAATTTGTATGTAAATTTTCAACTTAATTTAAATAAATTTAATATTATACCCAAGGGGACCTTTATTAAAATGTAATACATGTATATATGTATATGTGTATAAATATTTGGATTATTGTTATATTTAAATGGTATCATAATTTCATTTAAATTTCTATTATAGTTATCAAAATTATGATAACAAATCGTTTTATGTCTCAATTAATTTCCCTTTATTTATTATATAATTTTATATTGTAAGTTTTGGTAAGCATTTCCTCTTATACTTTTAATTTATTACATTGCTAATTGATAATATATATGTATTTAATATATACATATAAACTTATTGATAATACAATGATCAGGACATACATTATTATTTATTATATTAGTTAATATTATTAGAATTGTTTAACAGGTTATTAAAAATTATTAGAAAACGTATTAAAATATAATAAATAAGGTATATATATAATATTATGTTATGACAATACAATAGTTTATTTGTTTTTTACCGTTCAAGCAATTTATTTCTTTCCCCTTATTTTCGAATTTCGATTTTGTTTGGCTCTATTCTTTACTTCAATTTTTTACAACTTTCTAAATACCGTTTGTTCTATATTTTTCTATTTCTAAAATGTTCTGTTAAAAAAAAAAAATAAAACTTGGTACCTATATATGTATGTATGATATAACAATAACAACAAAAAGGATTTATTTTTTTTGGTTCAGTCTTGTGATTTCTTTCCTCTTATTCTCGAAATTTTAAGTTTAAATGAATAAATTGCTTACAATTTTAATCGAGATTTATCTTAATTGTCCTGTTTGGTTGTTTATTGAATCTTAAAATATTTTTCTACAAAATTTTAGTGCTATTCAAAAACAAATACAAATTATGATTGTGTTTTTAGTATCTCAAATGGTCATATTATATGAACATATCTTTTGATCCTTCCATGTACATAAATAAATTTTAAACTTTAAAAACAATAGAACTAGAACAATAATAACGAACTATAGAATTTTTAAAAGTATTTCCTTAAAAATATTATTTTATCCTAGATAAATATTTAGTTGTTTATTTAAGTTTCTTTGTAGTATATTTTAAATTAAGTTTAGCTTGTTTTTTATAAATTTATTATTCATTGAATGAGTTGAGTTTTTTGGTCTTTGACTAAAATATGTAGGTGTATATTACATATATATATCTAATTTTATTTTTATTTTGATTAATTTGTATTACAGAACTAGAGTTCGATAAAACCTACAGAAATACAGATTGAAATCCTGTTTTCATATAATAACTTTTAATAAAAACCGGATATTCACAAACTGGATACATTTTAAAATTTAACATTTTAAAAATTTACACTTTGATATATTACAATTAATTTTATAAATTTTCTAAGTTTTATTTTTCTTTACAATAATCAGTTCTATTAACTAACATCAGGGCAGCCAATCTATGTTTACCGAAAAGATACAGCTGCGCTAGAGTATATTAAAATAATTATGATTGTAATACCATTAACAAATATAAATTTTCACTGGGAGTTGGGACTCTCACTTATAGTATTAATTAAATCATAACTTTCCTCAATGATAAATACTAATTTAAATCTAAATTTCAGAAATCATTCAATCATAACTTTTTAAAGGATTTTTCATGCAAAACTACAATTAATTTTTCATCTCATAATTTATAACATTGAAATAAACACATCATATTAAGGTAAAGCTTTAAATCATATTATACTAAATACATTGTTATATAAAATTTTTGTATATAATAATATTGCGTGATAAAATCAATTCCATAACTTTTCAAATTACATAAACTTTATGATAACAGTTAAGTAAACAAAGATAATATATTACACATTTGTATATAGGCAGCAGAAGATATATGGCAAAATTATTATACAACGTATTCTGTATATAATATATACGAGTATATTAAATATGACACACCTGTTGACTATAATTTATATACATTTTTGATACAATAGGTTTTTATATACATGTTTACTGTAGAGTATACATAAGAATAGAATACTATTCTTGTTAATTTTTGTTGTTCCTTTCTATATTATGAACTTGACATACAAAATAATAAAAATCTTCCTTGTATATAAACGGATTTTTAATCATGATAAAACATACTTTTTAGGATGTAGGTCGGCTTTTTTTTTTATACATGTGTTTGAATAAAAACAAAAATTTTAAAAAAGGACAAACATAAAAATTAATATCCAAAAAATTAATTCATGTGAATGTAGGTTAAAAAGTAATCCTAGATTTATTAATTTTGTAGGTAACAATAAAAGAATTAGAATGAGTTTTAGGACAAAACAACTGTAAATTAATTTTTATAATTTGTAACAAAAATTTTATTACTTATTTGAATTCAACTTGTTTTTTGTAATCATTTTTAAACTCTTCCTTTTTATAACATTTTTTGATTGTTAAAAACTGTAAAGGAAAGTGAGTTGAACTTAAATTTGTAAATTTAAAAAAATTTAAATTTTAATAAATAAACGGTTATTTTAATTTAAAATTTATAGGTAGTCTTTGAAAACAGCTTTGTTAAACTTTTGTTTTCCAACTCCCTATTAAAATTTATATAATAATTACACAAGAAGGGAATTTTAACACTTTTTAAGGAAATTTTTAAAATTAAAGGAAATATTATTCTAATCTACATTTATTCATTGATATTTCATTATTCAATTGATATCATCATAATTCATTTTTCTTTTAAACATTATTTATTATGATGACTGTGATTAAAAAAATTTCATAAATATTATAATTGTTAGTAATCTGACCAATGGGGTAGTGGTAAAGACGCCGCCTTTCATGTGGAAGGTCTCGGGTTCAAACCCCGGTCAGATCATATCTAATAAAAAAATATCGTAAAATTGTATAATTATATCGTAATAGTTTATATCGTAATATAAAATAAGATATTAATAAAAATATATAAATAATGCTTGTGCAAGATTATAGATGGCGCACAAAGCTAACATGCATTCATATTTCATAACCTTATACAATAGCTACAACCGAGTAATCAACGGCTTAGTGAATATTATGATTGAAGAAACTGAAGCCTAGTTTAAAATACACTTGGTAAATGCCGTATACTCCTTAAAGGAGTGGAAAAGGAATAAAAAAAAAAAAAAAATTATTGTTAGTGAAAATGTCTATGCAAATTAAAAATGATTTTTTTTTATTTTTTAACCGAAAATTGAAGCCTACTATGATTGTTTTTGAATATTTTTTTTAAATTAATAATATGTTGTCAACATTTTTTCACTTTGTATTTAAAACATTTATTTCGAATGAACGTTCTAATATCATCTATACATGTTTTCAATATTGATGTTGACTGAAAACTTAGTTTATAAGGAAGTTCCTTTGTAATACTTAATCAGGCTTTTAAAGGCGAGAACCTCTTTAAATAAAACATGACTTTTGTCGTACCGCTAGATGGTGAGGAAAAGAGCAACAAAATGTAAAATTAATGTATTTACAAAAAATTAAACTCAGCAACTCTACAATGGCTCTTTGTATAACTAAATTTTAAACAGAATTGGTAGTATTAATATAAATATTATATTACAATATTATTTAATTAACTTTATACTAAGATTAAATTCAGCAGTGAACTTACACAAATGAAGTATAGTTAATAATAGAACTAAATAATTAAATTTGATACTTTATTTAATAACGTTTTATAGAAATATGAATGGTATAAAATTAAGTTAATTACATTATTGTAGTAATTTCCATTATTGATTATTAATGTTATATAGATGTGCTATTGATTATTTACTATTTATTTCTACAAATTATGAATAAACAATTATATTTAGTAAAGTATTCTTTTTATTGAATTTATTACAAGTTTTTAAGTTTTAATTACATTTTTAATAATTTTATTATTATTGTATATAAAATTAATTTATTTGATTCCAAATGATAATTATAGATTAATTTAAAGGTTATATATTATGAAGGTTATATATCTGACCAATGACCTAGTAGTAAAGACACTGCCTTCCATGTGGAAACTTTAGGGTTCAAATCCCGGTCAGATCATATCTAATAAAACAAGTGATGAAAAAAAACCAAGGGTTTTTAAAAAAGCACATTTTCAAAATTATATTGTATTACATACTGAGTTTAACTTTGGAAATATTTACTTGGAAATAGTTACTACTGACTTATAAAATTTACTGCTAACAGTAAATTTTTTATTTAAAAGTTGTTATAGCCCTTCAATGGGAAAGGTTGCCAAATTTCTCAAGAATCTAGCTTCAACTCCTCCCCCCCCTCCCTCCCCCCATCATCTAATTTTTTAGGTTCTAGGAATTAAATTGTGAATTACACAAAAATTTGGAATTTTACTTAGAATTTTATTATCTAAGCAAAAATGGGTAAAACTGAGAGACACTTTCTTCAATTTAAGGAACCCCTTTTAAATTTAAGAAAAACCTTTAACATATGTTAAAATATAATGTTGGACCTTTAAATTTTGTATATTAATAAAAAAAAAATTGGACAGGTATTTAAGTTACAGGTGCTTAAAAATAGCATAATTTCAATTTTCGGGCCCTTATAGCTCCTAAACAGGGGGCTTGACAAAAAAATTTTGTTAACTGACTCCTACTATTTTTTTAGGATCTAACTTCTCCCAAAACTTCAAGATCCTAGCTTGAACCGTTTAGAAGATATGTGGGGTTAAAAATTTTGCAAAAATTGAGTTTTATATAATGGTAAATTTTTGTACCGTATGGCAACCCTATACATTTAAGCGACATATTTTAGTAAAGTCTATAAAAGCAGCTCTCTAATACCGTTTTTCGATTGAAAATAAACCTAACAGAACCCTTGTTATATCAATTTAAATATAGGGCTTTTTTGGAATTTGCAGGGGCTGTAACTTCGTCACCCTTCAAAATTAAGAAAAACCTTTGACACGTGTTGAAATATAATTATAGGGCTTTGAATTTTGTCTATCACTAAAAAAAAATTTGGACAGGTATTCAAGTTACAGGTGTTTAAAAATAGCAAAATTTCAATTTTCGAGCCCTTATAGCTCCTAAATAGGGGGCTTGACAAAAAAATTTTGTTAACCGACTCCTACTAATTTCTAAGTATCTAACTTCTCCCAAAATTTCAAGACCCTAGCTTGAACCGTTCAGAAGATATGTGTGGCCAAAAATTTTGCGAAAATTGAGTTTTGCGTAATGTTAAATTTTAGTACCATATGGCAACCCTAAACATTTGCCTTGTAAAAATTTATAAAGTTTATGAAACCAGCTATCATTTGCCGTTTTCAGATTGAAAATATATGTAACAGAACTCTTGTTATAGCAATTTAAATATAGGGCTTTTTCCAACTTTGGGGGGCTGTAGCCCCGTAACAGGTGGGGCTACAGAAAAAAATTCTTCTACGAAATTATTTTTTTTCCAAAAACTACCCATGGTTAAAATTTCTTTTCTCTATTTCAAACGGTGTAAAAGTTTTTGTAAACATACGGACGGACGGACGGACGGACGGACGGACGGACAGACGGACGGACAGAGTGAAGCTATATAGGCACATTTTTACAAAATTTTTTGAAAATGTGCTAAAAATTATCGTAAAATTGTATAATTATATATCGTAATAGAAGTTAATATCATAATTTAAGATACGATTTAATATAAATATATAAATAACTTTGTGGTGGATAACACATGGCGCACAAAAGTAACATTTGTGTATTCATAATATTATTCAATAGCTAAAAGAAACTAAAGTCTAGTCTAAATTGACTTGTTGAATGATCTATACTCCTTAAAGAGTGGAAAAGAAATATGTAATATTATACATTGTAATATGCTATACAAATTTTTATTCAGTTCTTGACTGCAGTACATTGGTCATATATCTATTAATTTCTGTACATATAGCACGTCGTATTTGAGATTCGTGATAGTTGTTATATTTGTACGAACCAAGTCCCCACTTTTTGCATGCATATTGGGTCCGAAGTATATAATTCTTTTATCGATATCTAAACTCAATGAAAGATACTTTATTAACATTCTAGTTCTTATATAGAAACAATAACTAATACGTGGAATCTATCAATTTTGCATTATGGATTTCTTTTTAACATTAATATTATAGTCAATTTATTTGCTGTAGTCTTTATTTTAATGTATTAAATAAATATTATGGGTTATTTAATCTATCAGCAAGCACAGTAGTAACGTAAGTGTACTGAATATTAAAAATTAACACAATATTTACTCTTATTGCTTTATTTTATTGAAATTATACAAAAATTTAAAATGCTAACACAAAAATTCAATTATTTCTAACATAAGGAGCTGTGGTGTATTGATTCACACAAATAACCTTTGAAATAAAACAAGGTTGAAAATATTCGTTATAATAAAGAGTTCACCCAGATTTTCATTCCTCTCCATGTACATTGAAAGTCATTGATTCATTTTCTATTATTGTTAAACAATTTTAACTATTAAACAATTAAGTTCACAGGTAACAGGGATGAGTATGTGCTCTTCCTGTGTTTTACACATACACCCATGCTTCAAGTAGTATTAATTGTTTACTATTCGTTTTGTTATATTTTACAACAATAGTGCACAGAAACTTTGAACACTGTAAATATATAGTTTTAGTATCTATAATAATATTCATTTTAAAGTAGGTGCTCTTTTTTACATTTAGGCAGTGTTGTCGCACTTTGTGTTAAACAAATGAGATAACTAAAAATATTGGATATTCTTCCAGAGAGGGATTGTGAGCAATCAACATGACGTCATCACATAACCGTATTATATATCTCAAGGTTTCCGAATATATAAATTATTAGTGGCGATGGCGCCATCTAGTGGTCGAAAAATGCATTATAATATTTTCCAAAGATTTTGTAGTATTTTATTTAAAATGTTATATTTTTCCTGTAAGATAATAAACTGGAACCAATATCTTACAATATTCTAGGGCATAATATTGTCTATAATATACATCTTGTTTCATTTGAATCGGTGCTACGTATTATTTAGCATTGCAAAGAGTGTAAAGAGACCTTTCTCACGGTATAATAGTAATACTTTAGTATTACTATTATAATAGTAATAATGAATATAATAATAGTAGTAATGAAAAAAAATTTCACACTTATAGTAGTTTTTTTGAAAGTTTGAAATTTTTTTTTTTTTTTTAATTTTCACTTGAAACTGGAATATTTTAAAAACCGTAGCACCGATTCAGATGAAACAAGATTATATCGCCAATAATAATTTATATATTCGAAAACTTTGACATATATAGTACCGTTATGTGATGACGTCATCTTCATAGCTTACAACCCCTTTCCGGAAGTATATCCAAAATATTTACATTCCTCATTTTATTTGACAGATTTGTCATTATCAGACATTTTTGAAAATAAACATTTTGGTGATGTACTCTTTCTGAGAGTACTCTTTCTATTGCAGAAACCTCAGGACACAAGGTAATTATCTAAAACACCCGTAGATGCCTTAACTATTTTCGAACATCGTTTAAATAATATTATCAAAAAGTTATCTAATTTAAAAGAAATAAATATTTTTTATAATAAATGGCAACACTTAATTTATTGTCTATTATTCTCAATTCTTATTACGAAATTTAAAAAGACTAACATACTTATATTCCATTTTTAATTTGATTGTAACTAAGGTAAGCGTTCAAGCGTATTATATTGAAACATTATAGTGCAGTTTTATGTACTGTAAAGTAAAAGTTATCACACCTTTCCAATCATGAATTGTTTTCTTATTATATACAAAAATAATGAAAATTTTTATATCTATGTATATGTGAGTCTAGAATTGTATTTTTATTGATACTGGTATGTTTACCTTATGTCAACACCTTAATTGACATGTTTTCAATACACTAAACAGGATTGCTAATTTTTTACTTAGTCCTGATGACAGTAAAATTTTTTTATTTAATTGGAGGAGTGTTTGTTTTCTAAATAAATGGAAAATTTTAAATTAAAGTGAAAGAAAATTATTATTGAAAAAATTAATTTTAATGGAAATAAAAATTATTTTTAATGCAAAGGTTTGTGGGCTAAAAATGCCAATAGTTTTGTGCTATAAAATTTTTAAATTTCAGGATTTCGAAGAATTTTTTAGTGGTACAGTTTAAGGTCTTAAAGAATATTTTTAAAATTGGACTCGAAAATTGGACCAACCACAGTAATCAGATAACAATTTTTGGATAAATAACGGTTTTTTACTAATCAAACTTCAGTGGTTTTAGTACAGCAACATTTTATCAAAAAAATGATTTTTAAATTACTAGATAAGTTATAAGTTGTTGATGCAATACGGCATTGCTCTGTAATAATAATTGGATAAGTTTTCCAATAAAACTTGACAATTCGAATGTAGGATAGTATGTATTAAATATGTATGTATTTTCCTCACATTGTTGGTGCTTCAAAACCTACACAACAATAATCAGTCAAAAGGGAATTTTCATATTATTTACCATAGGCTTTTATTACTCTTTCGTAATCCATGTTAATTCTATAAGGGTATTCTTAATTTGCTACTGTGTTTTCGGACGCTATAAAAAGAGAGTTGTAGATTATATTGTATGATTCAGTTATGAACCGACAAAATTTTGTAACAAAGGCACTAAAAGTGTCAAGTTTCTTCAACTTATACAAATTTATTTATTTAGTCAAGGCACCTTTGCTTTTAGAATGAACAATTTTACTCCAACGGGTTTGAAGAACCTCCCATGCAACATCACATTTTTGTAAAAGTATTATATATCTAAAAAAAAATGGGAACTCTAAATCTCATAGGTCTGAAATTTCGACAAAAAATATTAAATATTATTTCCAATAGAGCTGCTATTAAACTTTATTATTTTTATATGCATATTCAAGATCAAACTAAATTGTTTATCTTAAAATTTAAGATCTAAGTTCCCAACAACTTTCAAGTATAAGTTAGAAAACTATAAAATGTTTTCACAATCATGTTCTCAGAATCATCTAGGCCTCTGAAATTTCGTCGGAGATTATTAAGTCCTATTCTTTGAAACTCTTTTTTGTGTTTATTTTGTTTTTTTTTTAAAAGGGACATGACAAGTTTCGAAAGTCAGTTAATGAAACTGTGCGTAGTTGCTATAAGTAGTGCGCGACCTTAACACCATATTTAACAAGTGATGATAAAAAACCAAGGGTTTTTAAAGAAGCACATTTTCAAAATAATATAGTGTTTCATACTAAGTATTTTATCGGAATATAATGTTGAAGCTTCAATATTAATGTTTAATTTAGGAAATATATAAGTTAGTGACTAAGTTACTGCTTACTTATAAAAACAGTAAATTTTTAATTTTTAAGCGCTATTAGCTCCTCTATGGAAAAGGTTGCCAAATTTCTCAAGGATCTAACTTCATCTAACCCCCCCCCCCCACTCCCTCTCCACTTTTGTAGTTTCTAGGAATTAAACCAAAATTTGGAATTTTACTTAGAATTTTATTATCTAAGCAAAAATGAGTAAAACTGAGAGACACTTTCTTCAGTTTAAGGAACCGTTTTTAAATTTAAGAAAAGCCTTTAACATATGTTAAAATATAATGTTGGACCTTCAAATTTTGTATATTAATAAAAAAAAAATTGGACAGGTATTCAAGTTACAGGTGCTTAAAAATAGCAAAATTTCAATTTTCGAGCCCTTATAGCTTCTAAACAGGGGGCTTGACAAAAAAATTTTGTTAACCGACTCCTACTAGCTTTTGAGGATCTAACTTCTTCCAAAATTTCAAGGCCCTATCTTAAACCGTTTAAGAGATATGTGGGGCCAAAAATTTTGCAAAAATTGAGTTTTATATAATGGTGAATTTTAGTATCATATGGCAACCCTATAAATTTGATCGACATATTTTTGTTGAGTCTATAAGAGCTGCTCTCTTAAACCGTTTTCTGATTGAAAATAAACCTAACAGAACTCATGTTATATCATTTTAAATATAGGGCTTTTTTGGAATTTGCAGGGGCTGTAGCTTCGTAACCCTTCAAAATTAAAAAAAACCTTTGACACATGTTGAAATATAATTATAGAGCTTTGAATTTTGTATATCACTAAAAAAAAATTTGGACAGGTATTCAAGTTACAGGTGTTTAAAAATAGCAAAATTTAAATTTTGGAGCCTTTATAGCTCCTAAATAGGGGGCTTGACAAAAAAATTTTGTTAACCGACTCCTACTAATTTCTGATTATCTAACTTCTTCCAAAATTTCAAGACCCTAGTTTGAACCGTTCAGAAGATATGTGTGGTCAAAAATTTTGCAAAAATTGAGTTTTGTGTAATGTTAAATTTTAGTACCGTATGGCAACCTTAAACATTTGCCTGTCAAAAATTTATAAAGTTTATGAAACCAGCTATCGTTGGCCGTTTTCAGATTGAAAATATATTTAACAGAACTCTTGTTATAACCATTTAAATATAGGGCTTTTTCCAACTTTGGGGGGCTGTAGCCCCGTGTCAGGTGGGGCTACAGAAAAAAATTCTTCTACGAAATTATTTTTTTTGCAAAAACTACCCATGATTAAAATTTCTTTACTCTATTTCAAACGGTGTAAAAGTTTTTGTAAACATACGGACGGACGGACAGACGGACGGACAGAGTGAAGCTATATAGGCACATTTTTACAAAAATTTTTGAAAATGTGCTAAAAACCATAAAAACCATAATTCCTTTTCAATCAAACTTTAGGTTGGGGTCCTGTGGTGCAACTGTAAACCTCTGTTTTGTGGTTAGGGATGTGAAAGAATATTTGGGAATTGGGTTTAGAAATAAGATTCTGAAATTATGAGGATTTATAAAAATTGCTTTTTTCAAAGTGAACGTTATTTTTTTGTATTATATTATTATTATGCGGATATCCCATAGTCGAGAAAGTCTATTCTACTATTAATATAGTTTTTTATAAAATCTATTTTCAAGTGCATTCGTCTAAAAATAATAGTAAAGTAAAGTTCAATAATAAAATAATAAAAATTATAAAAAATAACAAATTGTATATAATAA
The DNA here is from genome assembly GCA_963082915.1 of Dolichopus griseipennis. Classification (NCBI taxonomy): domain Eukaryota; kingdom Metazoa; phylum Arthropoda; class Insecta; order Diptera; family Dolichopodidae; genus Dolichopus; species Dolichopus griseipennis. Next base: position 81,540,923 of record OY720443.1, read on the forward strand.
CCTTAAATATATAAAAAATTATTTCCTTATGTGAAACTTTTTCAAAGAATTTATTTACCTTTCCAATTCCATAAATATTTTATGAGGGAAGAAATTGCAAATTCATAACATGTTATAAATACACTGGAAAACTAATCGATAAATTTGAAAATTTAAGGCTTATATTTTTATTGAAGGACGATTTTAAAAAATACAAGACAATATTCATTATTATTTTAAAGAAAAATTACTTATAAATTCAAGGTTAGAAAAATCCATTGACAATATTAGAAGTCATTGGGTTTTTTTTTTTAAATTTAACTCACATTATGAAGTCAATTTTTAAATTTTTATATAAATTTTTAAAATAAATTGTTTAAAGTAATCATTTTAAATTTATTGTACATTTTTTAGTATAGTTTGTTTTGTCCTTCTCTTTAGACCTTTAAATGGCCTTAATGTAAAGTATATTTGCACCACAAAATGGGTATTCTGTAAAAGTAAATAATAACAGAATTTGCAAATAAGACCCTTAAATAGAGTAAAAAAAAAAACAGGTCAAATTTATTTTATATGGTGTGCTGATTACATACAAAAATATGTCCTTTATTTTTAATACAAACACGTTTACATAATATAAAAATCTTGGGAATCCTAATTTAACAAATAATCAATAGTTTGGTTGTACACCCCTACTCAAAAAAATATAGGGTCTAAGTAATGTACATCCCTACTCAATGGAATGTAAGATCTATAATCTGTTTCCAGTTTTTTTTATCGTATCCATGGCAACCCAAATTGTTTTTAAGCTTTTTGAATAATATAATCTGCTGTCTGGTACAACAATTATTTTAATTTATTTACTTCTAAATATTATATACTGTGTAAATATTTAATTATGTCTGAATTTCGTTTTATTTTTTCAATTCTAATGTAATGACGATTGAACATGAACTCGTCTTAATCTATTTGTTTTATAACGGATAATCTAAAATATCTTATTACATTAAACTGGGTAAATATTACTTTCTTTACTTTTCTCCTCCTAACACGTTTCCCTGTTCAGATTAACCCTGTGGTAAATTATTTTGATAAAACAAAAGATTACTTCTTTCCAGCATATTTTAATTGGTAAAAATAGAAATCGTACCTGACTGGCTTGTCTGTCTGTCTGTCTGTCAATTTCAATCAATCTTCCAATTTATTTAAAACAGTGAAGCCTGCGTTTTTGGAATGAATCATAAATCTCGCCTATTAAATTGCAAGCATATATTTAAACTCAAATGTTGCATTGTCAAATCAGACAATCACCAGTTTCCTTAGCCTTTGGAGGAATAAAGGCACACTTAGAAAAACATTACTCTGGTATTTTACTATTAAAATACCCTTTATACCCTATATAGACATATAAGTACTCAATTAGATTGGACAAAAAATTTTAATTATTACTTCACAGTACTGATTTTAATTGGTGTAATAAAATCTTTTAATTAGCAAAGTATTTGTTTTGGGAAAGTCACAATATAAAACCAGTAATTATACAAATAGTAAGTCGATGCAACCAATGCAACCCTACAGTTGGAAAATCAATTGACAGTTCCAGTAATTCCCACTTCAATTAATCTCTCAGTTTTGGGGACATTAAGCAATTAGGACAGAACTTTTTTCTACCAAATTTCAAGTTTCTAAGTTTATTAATTTCAAAGATATGCTTTTTAGATTTTGGGAAGTGTGTGAGAGATTGTCGAACCGTCAATCTAATTAATTTCACTTTTAACAACTTTAGGGACACAAAGGAAGCATGAAGAAATAACTTTGTACCGAATGGGATGGTTCTATCTTTAATGGTCCCCGAGATCTGCTGGTTTACTCTTGGTTCAATCGGAAGCTTGCTGAACTCGAACCAATGCTCCGATCTCGCCTATTTCAAATCCTGCTTTATATTTTTCAGTCGGAATCAAGAAAGCGCTTTTATTTTATAAGTTATGGAATTTACGTACAGACGGATGTACCCATCGTCAAATGGACTCATGAGTAGACATTTCGCAAAAATATATGTACTCTTCTACCGTACTAAAGTTTATATACCACTGTACCTGATTTACCCTATTTAAAATCAAAGTTCTACTTCTGATAACCTTGATGCCGATGTTTTTGTTTCGATATCCTTATTTTGATATCCTTTTATCTTATGAGCAAACAATATTGATATTAAAGTATAAAATTGGGATGGGATAAGAAAATGAAGGAGTAAAACAATTGGTGAGGGTACTTTAAAGAAAGTTATCCTACAAATACATAGAACCTGAGAAAAATTGTGATTATGAGGAAAAAAATTTTAAACAGTTAAGAAATTCTAAGAGGAAGAAGCAGGAAGGATAAAAGTAAGATAACTCTGTTAATTCTTATAATCTTATTGATATAATTTGTTCTTTTATTTTTGCTTTTAAAAACTTTGTTAAAGGGTAATTTGCTACTCTAAGAATATTTTGTATACGTGTTCAAATAATCAAGGTGTATGAGAATGGAAAACTTTTTCAAAGATATTTTAGAAACAACAAAAGAAATACATGAAATATTTTTTCAATACTTTTATAATAAATAACTTTTTATATAAACTTTGAAAGGTGGTTAGTAGCTATTTAAAAGAAATTTTAAACCTTTAAGCAATTTCAATTGAGTAAAGAGATAAAAGTTATTCTATAAGATATAAACTAAAAAAAAAAAAACGAATTGAAGAAAGATACAATTAAGTTTTAAAAAAACTTTTTTAATTGTTCTTGATCTTTCTAGAATATTTACGAAATATAATGCTGAAAGTTAAACAAAATATGTTAATAAAATAAGAAAAAGTTACTTTGTATTATTCAATACAAATTTATTGGAAGGTGTTACGAAATTTAAGCTCTTTAATAAGGACGAAGAGCATAAGAGGTGATCCTCTTTTCGCTCTTCTATTCAACAGAATACTAGTTCACATCATTAGGAAAATTGTAAGTAATTAGAAAAAAATTTAAGTTTTACTTGAAAGTTTTTCAATAAACGATATTGTTAAATCTTTTTACTTTTATCTTAACTTAAGTTTTTAAAATCCAACAAAGTTTTATTTTTACTTTTATTATTAATAACTACTATTATGAGCTAATGCTGTCGAAAAGATCAGTACTATTATTATCAGCTTATGCTCGAAAACGTTTTAAATTAAAATTAAGCTTTATCACATATATATAATACACAAGTGTTGGCGAGACCATGTCAACATGTTGAAAAAATATTGCACATCAAAATTATTATAAATATACTTCACACAATAAATAATGATGGCAATACTCATACCTTTAAATTTATTCTTATGCATCCCATACACGATGGACCTGTTTTGTTGTTATGAATCCCTTACACGATGTTTTCAACTTGGTACGCATACTTGCGAAGTTGAATAGGTTGCATTACACGTTGTGAAATTTTTTATTTTTTCCTTAACACAAAATTTTAGAAATAGAAGAATATAAAATTCAATATTGTAAATGTACATAACTACACATTCATAACAAAATACAAACCGATTTTTTAAGAAATAGTGTTAAACAGATAAGAGAACAAAAACGTTAAATTTGAATTACAATAAAAACATATCGTCATATATTTTATTAGTAATTTTATAAAACGTCAAATTTTGGAACTGGTGTGTATACATTAACTTGACAGTTGTGAAAAATTTTTTTCTATTTATACCCGTATGACTATATAGTCAAAGGGTATAATAAATTTGCCATTACGTTTGTAACGCAGAGAAGGAGGGGGGGGGGGGGGGGGGTAGATATAGACTCAAGTGTATAAATCGGATCAGAATCGAAAAAAAAATCGATTTAGCTATGTATGTCCGTCCGTCCGTCCGCACGATAACTTAAAAACTAAAGGAGCTAGAATCTTGAAATTTTCGCAAATTCGTTTTTTTGCAATAGCCGTCATCGCTATTTAAATCCTGCCATTTTGGTCCATGGGTTTGGGTGGCTACCATACAACTTCTTTTTTTATATGAGTATTTCTCTGTCCTATTACGTGTCTGAAATTTTGGCAAAAGTAGTTTAGTTTTATGGCCAAAGTTTCTGCAAAATTTGGTTGCTCTGTTGCAGTGAGTTCTTGTAGCTGCCATACAACTTCCTGTTTTATATGAGCATTACTCTATACCTATTACAGCTAGGTGTCTGAAATTTTGCCAAAAATAGTTTAATGTAATGACCAGTGTAATGTTTAGTGTTAAGACCAACATTTGGTTGGTCTACTGCAAAGAGTTCGAGTAGCTGCCATACAACTTCTTATTTTACATGAGCATTACTCTATACCTAATAAAGCTGGGTGTCTGAAATTTTGCCAAAAATAGTTTAGTATAATGGCCAAAGTTACTGCAAAATTTGGTTGGTCTACTGCAGAGGGTTCGAGTAGCTGCCATACAACTCCTTCTTTTATATGAGCATTACGCTACACCTAATAAAGCTGGTATGTTTGAAATTTTGCCAAAATAATTAATGTTTATAATAATAATAATATAATGTTTATATAACGGTCATACGGGTATCCCAGAGTTGACACAGTCTACTCTACAACACTCTTCCTCGTTTTTAACTGAAATAAAGTCAACAATTACTTTGATTATTTGAATGTTTTGAAATACAAATAAAGCAGTTTCAAATTTTGACGTTTTATAAAATTACAAATCAATTTTATGATATTTTTTCGTTGTATAAGACTAATAACGGGCTATCAATATTTTTTTTTTGTGTAAAAGAAAAGTACAATTTTATTTAAATTTAGTTACATTTGATACGATTTTAGTTTTACACAATAAAAACATAACATATAATTGATTTGTCATTTTATAAAACGTCTAAATTTGGAATTGCTCAATTTGTTTTTAAATTTTTTAGAACATTCAAACAATCAAAGCATTCGTTGACTTTATTTCAGTTAAAAAATAAAAAAAAATATTTTTTGAATCACTTATTAAAGTATTTTTATACAAGAGACGTCTGACTTAGTAAAACTTATAAGTACATTTTTTCAAAATATACTAAACTCTAACAATTTTATGCTAAGAAAAAAGAAATTCGTTCAAGAAATATAAATTAAATTATATTTAAAAGTTTTGAATCAATATTAAATAGAAATTAGATAAGAAGTTTCAGTGACTTTGATTTAATTAATTTTAGATACCTTGAAGGTAAGAAATAATTTGATTATCTTTGAAATTTTTTTTTATTCTATTACCTGCAAGGTGGACCTTAAATAAACAGAAATAACTGTTTTCTTTCAAATAAAATGAAGAAACTTTCGATAAGTTTTAAAAGTCATTATAATATCTTAAATAATCAAATATTTGTTTTAATTGTAAATAATTAAAAAACTTTTAATATTAAGTCCAGCATTAATAGTTGAAATTAAATTTATTTTAGCAACTTTTCACGTAAATCTCAAAATGTAATTAAGAATTTGAAATAAAAACGAGGAAGATTATAGTTGCCCTTGTCAACTTTTAGATACCCGTGCGTGTATTAAATATATAAGAAATTCTTACTGTTTGACAGAAAATTCAAAATATTTGTTTTTTTATATTTAATTATAAAAAAAATTAATAAAAAAAAAAAGAATTAAAAAAAAGATGAATTTAAAAAAAAATATGTTCTCAACGAGATTCGAACCCACACTTTTCAACTAAAATGTCGACGTCCTAACCACTAAGCCATCGACTTTATATTCGTCTCAATCTTTTTTTTAAATTATTGTAGTTGCGATGGTATCAATTGTTTCTTTTGAATAACTGTTTTGAATTTTTTTAATAATGTATTAAAAAAAATAAATAATTTATAAATGAGAATTTTAAGATGAATTTAAGAAAAAAAAAAATTTTGCCCCAGCCAGAAATCGAACCGAAACGTTTTGACTACTAGTCCCATGTCCCATCCACTATACCATAGAACAATTAATAATTTGTCTACAAAACGAGTTTTTATTTATCTCATTTTTTTTTTTCAAATAATTGTAGTTGCTAAGGTATCAATTGTTTGTTTTAAATAACAGTTTTGAATTTTTTTATAGAAATATTAAAAAAAATTAATAATTTTTAATATAAATGAGAGTCTTCTGGTAAATTTTCTATAAAATAAAATTTTTTCAAACATAAAATAAATACATATTATATTTTATTAAAAAAAAATAGATAAAAATAAATGAATTTAAAAAAAAAAAATTTTCTTTAGCCTGAATTCGAACCGAGACATTTTGCCTACAAGTAACATGTCCTAACCACTACACCATGAATCGATTGATAATTAAACAACAATTTGTTTGTTTTTATATTTGGTTTCTATTTCGTTATTAATTTTAAAAATACTCATAAAATATCGAAACATTTGTACGGCAGCTACCCGAAGCCTTTCTCCGATTTTAACCAAAAACAATAGGGAACCTACAAATTGTCTAAAAATTACTTTGTGAAAGTTTCAGAACTCTAGCTCTTATAGTTTTTGAGTTATCGTGCTGACGGACGGACGGACACACATAGCTAGATCGATTCACTTTTCGATGCTGATTCGATACGTACCCTTGACACTATATCTAGCTCTTATATTTCGATGCGTTACAAACGGAGGAGTAATTTTAATATACCAGATGTTCATATATGTATGCACGGGTATAAATACAAATTCTTTTGTCGATAAGCATAAACTAATTTATTACTTATATTGTGTGGTGTGAATAAAAATTGAGTGCCAGTTTTTACTCAGCTTATTTGAGTGAATGATGCTCAGTTTGGAGTGAATAGATAAAATGTCGGTAAACTTTTGACATTTGAGAAAACTCTCCGTTTTGAGAGAATGATATAAAAAGATGACAGAGTGAGTAAGTATTTAATACGATGATAGTTGAGGATGCTTATTAGGAGTATTGTAAAAAGCTCAAATTTTGGCTCAACTCATCTCTCAACTCATATTTTGAGTCCGCTCAATCTGTGAGTGCATGTGTATCGCTCATAGTATGATTGGACTCATCATTTAAGTTGAGCTTGAGTTGAGTTTGGCATTTTAGTCCGCCCATTTACAACCCTGCTAGCACACTCTATTTTTTAAATTGCAGTTGTAAAATTATATAATTATAATTAAAATTATTGGAAAAAGGGAGAATTTACAATTTTTTAAATGATGAATTAGTTTTATAAGTTCTAAGAACGTTTAGAAGATAGAAGTTATCTTAAATTAATATATTTTTGTTTCAGAATGTACTTAAAAATTGCGCTCATACTCTGTTAACACTTTGTGTTAAATTTAATTGTTAATGGAGACGTAAAAAAAATGAAAAATATATTAATAACTCCGAATTCTAATCAATTTAAAAATTGAATACTTTAAAATGCACGTACAAATTTTCTTTTATTTCAACATGTTCTTTATTCTGTTGATATTTGTCAATATTTAATTGGAGGGTCTGAAAAAAAATAAATGTAATATGTCAATGAATTTGTTTTTGAAAAATTTATTAAAATAATTGTTAATAATCAATTATTTGATATACATTATATTATTATGACATGAACAAACTTAAATAATTTGCTTTTACATATGTCAGCTGTTTAAATATTTGTTCAATATTTCTTTGAAATATTTGCCAGACGTCTGTAACAAAACGTGTTGTTCTATTTTTATTACAAAAAGCTTTAAATTAAATTTTTGCCAATTTTTAGATTAATGGAAATTGATTTTGATAATTTTTTTTCGAAATGCAAAAAAACGTCAAATAAGTAATAATTTATTTGTCAAACCGAATATGACGCCATCTGTTGTTAAAATTGTAGAAGAGTAAGATTATAATTATATTATTACATAAATATGTTAGTGCCATTAACAGTCACTTTTTAGTGTATGTACAAAAAAATTTGAAAAAAAAGTGGATAAATAGTTTCACTCTGTTCATCCGTCTGCCTTTCCGTATGTTTACAAAACTTTTACACCGTTTGAAATAAGGTAAAGAAATTTTAACAGAGGGTAAGTTTTAAAAAAAAAAATTATTTCATGGGATAATTTTTTTCTGTAGCGATACCAGTTTAGAAAAGATAGAAAGCCCCCTATCAAATATAACATTAAGGGAGTAGAGCATGTTTAGACTAGATTGTAGATTCTGAGTGCATCTTCAAGGGTATAAGTAGTCCTAAAAATTTGTTTTCGAATTGTGCTTCGACGTCGACACGGAAAACTTCGACCGTTATATTGAGGCCTCTATTAATTTTTATAAACATCATGAAAGTATATTGAACCAAACGACACTTTCTTATATGGCATTAATACACTTCCACAGAAATTAAAAAGGTTCTATCTCGCTTTTTAATTGCCATAATCTAATAAACCTTAAAAGATTGTGTCACAAAAAAAGAAGGGATTTGTGTTTTTTTTTTTTATGTCCTGGTGGAACTAATTTGTTTGGTAAATTTTAATATTCATTTGATCCCAAAGAAAATATTTCATAATAACATTTTAAATTACGTTAATTAATTTTATTTTTATGATCCTAATTTAATTTGAGGTAATTGTAAACAACATTGTGTATTTTTGGGATTTCTTTTGAAAAAACAATCTAATTATAAAAAACGCTCAAGATATGAAACCATCAAAACATTTAACAAAACAATTTATTTAAAAATTTTTTAACAAGTGATATTTAAATTTCCCTGTTATGGGATTGAATGCCAAACAAAGAACCCAATTGACAAACATTTTCATTTAAATACCAATAAAAGGAACGGAATCTAAAATCCATTTTTATTCAAATCAATTTCCTATTTAAAATGTCCCAATAAAAAGTATTTCATCAATTTGCTATTAAAATATCTCGAATTTCAATATGATTAAAAAAAAAGGATACAAAGGATATAAAAAGTATACAAATAACAAACAATCAATACATCGTATTTATTTTCATCTAAAAGATACCTATATACTCACCCACATTTCCATCTAAATTGAATCATTTTGCAAAAAAATTTATTCATCAATATGGAGGGGTACTATTGATGAATAAATTTTTTTGCAAAATGATTCAATTTAGATGGAAATGTGGGTGAGTATATAGGTATCAATATGGAGGGGTACATTGGCATGATCTGACCAATGGCGTAGTGGTAAAGACGCCGCCCTTCATGCGAAAGGTCTCGGGTTCAAACCCCGGTCAGATCATATCTAATAAAAAAATATCGTAAAAATTATATAATTATATCGTAATAGTTTATATCGTAAATAAGATTTAATAAAAATATATAAATAATTCTTGTGTAAGATAAGAGATGGCGCACAAAGTTAACATTTGCGCATTCATATTACATAACCTTATACAATAGCTACAGCCGAGTAATCAACGGCTTAGTGAATATTATGATTAAAAAGAAACTGAAGCCAAGTTTAAAATAAACTTGGTGAATGCCCTATACTCCTTAAAGGAGTGGAAAAGGAATAAAAAAAAAAAAAAAACATTGGCATGGCTGTAATATGAATCTGATCAATATTGTGATATAAGGAATTCAAATAATAGGGTACCAAACAATTTGTAATCGGAATTGAAAAAAAAACTTTTATTTAAAAAAATAAATTTTTTTTAAATGTTCGATGCTTAATATAACGAGTCTGTCGAGTACATAGACTCATATTTTATATCCTTCCCTACAACACAGATCCTGGAGTGATTAATACATTTTTAGCAAAGATTTTCCATTTATGTTATTTTTTCATTGTGGTTTTTTAAAAATAAAATTTAAATCAATCAATAATGGAAAAATCGAAAATAGATACTTTTTCCAAAATCTATAGATTGGGCCACCAATCCACCATAGCTATCAACAAATGATAAAATAAAAAAAATAAATCATTTTGAAATAGATTCTTATAAAGGATCATTTAGTTAGAGTAGGTAACTAAAAATGGGTTCAAATTAAATAAATTGGAATATATATGTATATGCATATGTTTGCTTATATATATATATATTTTAATGAGAGTGAATGTAAGTATCTAACATTTAACAAAATAATCTATTACCAGATGATTCTTTTTCAGATAATATTTTTTGGGTTTAATTGAAGGGACATGATGATATTTCAGATAGAAAAATTTTGAATGAACTATAAAGGACATTGAAGGATCCCAAATATAACAAATAAATAGATTTTTAATTTTGTGGTTAGAGTTAAGTATTTACTAAAAAATAATAATTTGATTTTATTGATTGGAAAAAGTTTTTTTTATGAAGAATTAAAAATAAAAATGGTTTTTGAAATGGTAGAAATGATGATGTGTTGGTAATTATTCTTGGAGGTAAGGTTGTGTGGATAAATAATTGATTAAATATTAAGTTTGAAGAATTATTGAACAATATGAACTATTAAGAAGCAGTTTTATCGATTAACAATTTTAAATAGGTTTTTATTCAATATAAAATGGAAAGAGGATTTACAGTAAATAGGTCGATGTAACTCTCAAAATATTTGATTCCCCTTTTATTTTAGGAATTAATAGAGTACATATTCAAGATATGGGCTTAGTAATAAATTTATCTATACTTACCAGTTTCTATTTTTATACTAATATAACTTTTATTTAACATGAGTGACGCTACCACATCTTTCATATTTTTTTTTTTTAATATTCCATATTATTGATATTAAGTTCTGATACAGCACAGCTAGCGTGGTATATTAATTGTCCTTATCTAATTTTTTATTAAATAAATTGGAATTAAACAAATTTCATCAAAATTTACAATTTAATTTAAAGGAATATTCAAATTACCAATAATTAAATTTTACATTCAAAGCATCATTAAACAGTCTCTTGTTCTATTAATTTGTAATTTAGAATCTCTAAATGGATAATAAATTTTGATGAAATCAATAAATTATGATTTTCCTCTTTATGTCTAAAAAACGCATTAAAGTAAAAATATAAATGAACCATTGATGACAATTAGGTCGAAGTAATATAATTCATCCCATTCTGTTCTCATGTTACTTCTTCCCATTCTCGTAATTTAATTTGAAAAAAAAATTAAATTATGCCTAAAAATAAGAAGATATCGAAAAAAACGCAAATTTGGGGACAAAAGTAAGAATTTTCATAAAAAAAAAAAATTTCATTTTTCGCGAATTTTTCCGAGAAATAAAAAAAAAACTTGTTGAAGAAAAAAATAAAACAGAATATATTAGGGATATGGGAGTTGGGAGTTTTGTGTTGAATTATTAACAGATAACATATTCGTTAAATATGTAATAAAAAAATTAGTACAGAGTGTTTAAGTTTTAATTTTTGACTATATTTTGACCCAATTAGTTTAAATTACTTTATTCTTTTATATATATATTTTTGTTTTTTAAGAGCTAACTGTTCAACTGTTAGGCTAATAAGCCTGTCTATTCCATAGGTACATTTTGGAACAGGGGGTCATTTTATATTCGTGTTTTAAAGATATATAAATTATTGATTAAGCTATTAATTTGAACACAGTGGCGAATGGTAGCTGAGACGAGTCGTAAACCAGAAAGTTTTTTTCACTTTCACTGGTATTCGAAACCCGGGCCTTTCCAATGAAAGGTCGGCACTCAACCACTGTGCCACCCAGCTGTTTTAGTAATTAAAAACGGTTTATTTTATTAGTAGTACAACGTTCAAAGAAGGGTTTGAGGAAAGACTTAGGAATTGCCGGACGATGTGAATTCTCTACTATTGAGCAACTAATAAAGGGGGTGAATAACCAAACTGCAACTTAATTTTAAAACCAATATAACTATTTTGAAAGGTGGAAAATTTTAAAGCAAATTGTAAAAAAAATATAAATTGGATCTAATGTTAGGTACATAGTTTTTTTTTTTTTTTTTTTTCTTCCTTTACATTTATTTCAAAACACGAATAATAATTAGAGATTACAATTACAAGTAAAAATAAAATTACAGATACAACTATAAACTCTACAATACACGTCTTTTCAATAAATGCCACTCCTGTCGGAGCATAGGGCGGAAACAAACTCCTTTCATCTATCTCGATCCTGCGCTATTCGCCTGACATCTGCCCAACTCTGCTGCCGGGACTCTGCTAAAACCGTTCTGACCCAGGTGTTGCGTGGTCTTCCGCGTCTTCGTTTTCCCTGAGGATTCCATTGAAATGCCTGCTTGCCAATATCATCGTCCGGCTTCCGCAGGGTGTGGCCTATCCACCGCCATTTTCTACATAGGATTTCTGTTGCTATTGGTTGGCTGGCAGTAAGTTTTAGAAGATCCTGGTTTGAAATTGTATTAGACCGAAATATCCTACAAATTCTCCTCAGACACCTATTAACAAAAGTCTGTAGTTTTCTGGATATGTTATCTGTGACTTTCCAGGTTTCACAAGCGTATAGTAGAACTGGTTTAAGGCTCGAGTTGAAAATTTTTAGTTCGGTTTTTCTACTAACGTTTCTACAGCGCCAAACGTTACTGAGTTTATGATAAGCATGCCTGGCCTTATTTATCCGGGACGATATGTCCTCCTCCGCGCCACCGCTTTTTGTTATCATGCTTCCCAATTAGCAAAATTCATCAACCTGGTCGATTACTATAGATTTGTTTTTAATATCAATTGTTAGTGGTGTCTGAATACTTGTTTCTAGTCGCATTAGCTTCGTTTTGCTAAAGTTTATTTTTAAACCAACATTTTTAGCATTAATAATAAGTTTTTCTAATTTTGAGCTAATAGATGGTAAACTGTGCGACATGAGGCAAATATCATTAGCGTAATCAAGTTCACCTAGTTTTTCGAATGGGCGCCACTGTATTCCATCAGATGTTTCGGCGTCGGTTTTTCTGAGGTACATCGTACACATGGTTTAATAATTTTTGTCAAAAAAAAATGGTTTATAGGTGAGCGTTTCATAATCTCGGCTGAGTAAATCCGTTTTTTAAAATCTCGTGTTTAAAAATTCTCGTTTCAGGAAAATATCGTTGTTTATTGAAAAAATAATTACAAAAAAAGAGATATTTTCTTAGACAAGATTACTTAAAACGGATTTACTAAAACGAGATTTCAAAAACGATAGAATGCGATAGCTATAAATAAACTTCTTAACTTTATTTCAGAAATATCTGTATTGTAAAACGTTTGTTTGACACTTAGGAGTTAAAAAACTTCAGTTCAGACTAATATTAAAATAATAATACTGCTTCTTCTCCTTCCCAAAATTTTAACCAAAAATTCCAACGGTTAATGTCAACATATTCCTTCCCATTGTTCGAAAAGTTTCACGCAGAGCACTGATTTTTTTTCTTATTCAGAACACTGGTTGCTTTATCCAATTCTTGGGAGAGAGTAAAACAGAATGCTTTTACCAGAATAAGCACAAAATAAATCTTCAGCTTTTCCCAAAAAATACGTGGTTAAAAAAAATTTTCACTGTACTTGATTGTAAGAGTGTTTAACTGATTCAAGATTTTTTTGAATACAAGTACACCAAAACCAATGACAAATATGTGAAGTTACTGTGCCATCTCGCTTTCCCTACATTTAAAATAAAAACACACTTAAAGGATCATTTAAGATATTGTCTTCTTACCTGGTGGGATTTATTATTTTTATTTCTCCCTAAATTCGTTTTTCGCATTTTTTTTTAAACTTTTATGACTCTAAAAAAATGTGTCTTTTGAAAATTTTGTACATTTTCCTTTTGTGCTCATGTTTTCCGTTACAGAACACAAAAAGTTACTCTTCCATAAAATTTTTCATTAAAAATTAAATAAATCGTTTTTATTTCCTTCCTCTTACATCCTGACTTCAAAAGATATTCAACAGGATTGAAAACCAAAATAAAGTTAATGTTCCCTGACATTTCCTTATGTGTTATTACAACTTCATGCAATACCACTTCAATTTTGCTCTAACCAAGATTGTGTTAAGGAAGTTTTGTAAAAAAAATCTGGAATTTTATGATTTATTTATTAAATTATTTAAACTTCTACGTTTGATAATATCAGCAAAGTTCCTAATGTGGTAATCTAAGATTCAAATTTTGTCATGAGCAAATTAAATATTCATTTTGTTTTTTTATTTTTTTTCCTGTTACTCCACTAGGGAGCATAGGGCTTCAACTTGAAGTCTTCATTCTTCTTTGTTTGTAGTTGTTTCCTCAATTTCGTTCCAGGTTCTCGCATCTATTTATTTCATCAAGCACTGTTCTTTTCCATGTTGTTCTGGATCTTCCTCTTAAACTGGACCTATCTTGAAGGTTCATCACCATTTCTTACTAATATTTCCTTCTGGTGATTTGCTTAATTATTAGTTCTTCATTTGTTAACTCCCACAAGTCTATATTCCTAATTCTGTTAGGTTAGAAGTCTTCCGAAGGCTATTCTGGCTTTATCAATTCTGTTTTGTATATCTTCAATGGTTCCGCCTATTGGCGTGGTGATACTACTCAGATAACAGAAGTTAGTTGTACATTCTATATCGCGACCATCTAACTTTATTGGATTATTATTTGGATGGTGTATGTACATTATGTACATTGGATTTTGCTGTTGTTAATTTTTAATCTACTATTTCGCGATATTTGTTGCAAGTGGTTCAATTTGTACTGAGCATCTGCCTGGCACCTAGAAGATGCTTTGTAATTTTGCAAGACTTTTCCTACGAAGCTTAATTTTAAATAACTGGGAAACGAATTACCTCTGTCTATTAAGTTGTTTTAAAGGGCTATATGTCAACGGAGGTTGAATCGAAATATTTGGTTTCTAATTCTAAGGACGATTCCTAAATTTAAGCTCTTAAAAATTTTTATGTCAATTTTTTAGAATTTTTTTTCCATAGGTATTCTAAAAGAAATCGAAGTTCTTTTTTTTTAAATTGCAATCATTTGAATGGAACTCCCCAAATGGTTTAGGACCAAATTGGAAAAATACAAGTCTTTATACCCGTATGACTATATAGTCAAAGGGTATAATAAATTTGCCATTACGTTTGTAACGCAGAGAAGGAGGGGGGGTAGATATATACTCAAGTGTATGGATAGGATCAGAATCGAAAAATAAATCGATTTAGCGATGTATGTCCGTCCGTCTGTCCGTCCGTCCGTCTGTCCGTCCGTCCGTCTGTCCGTCTGTCCGTCCGTCCGTCCGTCCGCACGATAACTCAAAAACTAAAGGAGCTAGGATCTTGAAATTTTCGCAAATTCGTTTTTTTGCAATAGCCGTCATCGTTATTTAAATCCAGCCATTTTGGTCCGTAGGTTCGGGTAGCTGCCATACAACTTCTTTTTTTATATGAGTATTACTCTGTACCTATTACAGCTGCGTGTCTGAAATTTTCCCAAAAGTAGTTTAGTTTTATGGCCAAAGTTTCTGCAAAATTTGGTTGGTCTACTGTACTGGGTTCGAGTAGCTGCCATACAACTTCTTATTTTATATGAGCATTACTCTCCACCTAATTAAGCTGGGTGTCTGAAATTTTGCTAAAAATAGTTTAGTATAATGGCCAAAGTTTCTGCAAAATTTTGTTGGTCTACTGTAGAGGGTTCGAGTAGCTGCCATACAACTCCTTCTTTTATATGAGCATTACACTACACCTAAACAAGCTGCGTGTCTGAAATTTTGCCAAAAATAGTTTAGTGTAATGGCCAAAGTTACAGCAAATTTTGGTTGGTCTACTGCAGAGGGTTCGAGTAGCTGCCACACAACTTCTTCTTTTATATGAGTATTCCACTACACTTAATAAAGCTGTATGTTTGTAATTTTGCCAAAAGTAATTAGCCGGATGATATAATGTATATGTTACGGTCATACGGGTATCCCAGAGTTGACATAGTCTACTCTACTACACTCTTCCTCGTTTTGATTAGTCTTTAAGAATATGAGTGTTTGTGTACTGCTCCTTATATGAAGCTTACTTTCGATATTAATATCTTTGATTATAAATCTAATTAATAGTTCTTATAATTACAGTAAATTTTGAATGCGATTGATAAAATTATTCCAGCAGTACTAATATCCTCTTAGTGTCTTTAGTCAAAGTATATATTTATTTAGAACACTAGATTTTTGAAAATCCAAAATTAATTCTTAAGTAAATAATCCATCCAACTGAAGTTATCTCATCTCAAAAAACAATTTTTTAAAGAAACATTCAGTGATAAAGACCTATAATCCATTAAAACATCATACAATATGATGTCTTTTAAAAGATTAATAATTTTTAAAAATTATTAATATTTTTTTTAAAATTTTTCATGATTTTATAAGAATGTGAGTGATTATATTTAAAACAATGTCATCAATTCATTATAAATCCCTCTCCAAAAATTGTCAACATATTCTTTGAAGGACTTAATTTTTAATATTATACCCACGGGGCTCTCCTAATTCTTTATAATTCCTTAATCCATTAAAAAAAATTAATTTTTATTTAGAAAATAATGTAAATATCCATAAGTTCAGATTAAAATGAAAATTAATTTTGATAATGCGTTTCCTAATCCATTGTTAAATTTTTTTTTTTTTTTTTTAAATAAGTACAGAGAAAGAGGAACTTTTAAAGATTAAATTTTTTAAAAGTATGGTCATGGTGACCTAAAACCTCATTCTTATCCAATTCCAATATCTGATACGCAAAAAACCAAATGTCTCTTATACGACTTTCCTTAAAGACTTTTACCCAAGAGCTTTCGATGCTTTCCTTCAACCCTCGCAAAAAAAAAACTCTAGTTCAATCCAAAAAAAATTAATAACACGAAAATCCATACTACAATTTTATGAAGCCTATAAAATTTTATGAAACTTTCATTTTCCAATTGTAATTTTCAGGGTCCTGATGCCAACCATTCATCTCAAATACCTATTCAACTTACAAAACTAAATTACAAATATAGGAACACACACACACCAGCTAATAAAATGCCAAGGAATACAAAATACATGTTCTACTTCTACACCGAAAGTAAAAACAATGTTTACCTGTAACACCATTTTCTTCATCAACATCTGACTTATCTTCGGTGGGACTGCTGATATCTCTTTAATAATTTCTGATATTACAAATTTTCCCATGTTGATTGTTTACCTTATGTAAATGATGCGTCCAAATGATGATTTTTATGAGAATTCCCTGTAAACAAACAAAACTTTAATAATCCAAAAAAATAGCTTTAAGCTCTCAAGGACTCTATTGTATAATACCCAGGCTTGTGTTTGTTAAATTTCGTTATTATTATAATAGAATGTACTTGTGGGTTGTAGTATCCAAAATAAAATGTAACATTTATCTGAGGAGCTTTTAATACAATTCTAAGCACTTGTTTTTATTTTGTTAAGGATGAAGTGTTTGTTGGGGTCTTCTGCCCTTCTTTTGTTTAGTTTTTGTGTCACTTTTGGTGTTTTTTTTTTCTAACTTTTTCAGATTTTTTTTTTTTATTTATGAGTTTAATTTTTGTTTTTATTATTATTGTGTTGAGGAAGGTTTGATTGAGTATTTATGTATGTATGTACAAGGTGCTATTCCGATGAAAAGTCGTATGTGTTACGAAAAAAACAATAAAAAAATAATAATTTCCTATGAATTGTGAAAGACTAATGCCACCAGGATATTTCTAGGACATATGAAGAAAAAAAAAAATTTTTTATATGTTGTCATGTTGTTTCCTTCCTCAGGGTTGACGGGCGGAAAGATTCTTAGAAATTGTGGTGAAGTGTAAAATTGCTTTCTGGTGATTAAGTTTATATACGCTTATCTGTCGTTGTCCCAAATGTGTAAGATATTTGCTTAAAGTGTTAGGCGGGATGTTTATATCCTGTAAATACAAAGAAACTACATTACTCTGGAAATGTATATAGGTCAATAATTTCTATTATAAAAGTTTATAGGAAATATTTCTTTGTATTAGTTAAATCCCTAATAACCAAAGAAAGCAAATTAATATTTATACTTTATCTTTCATTGGAATTGGATTAAAATTTTATTGTTTCCATGGAAATGACAGATTTTTTTCATTTTCTTAAATATTTATTTATAATGTGATTTCATATCAACTAGAGTCGGTAACAACAGACGAAGAGGTGAAAACTGATGTTGATGACACACTTGGTGGAGCAATGGAAGTATTTGGTTTGTTGAACATAGTATGGTGTAACACTCAAATCTCCAACAGAACAAAATTGTTTAACTCATTTCAAGTTTTTTCTCACATGTGTTAGTGAAACCTGAACTATATCTTTCATTGAGATCTATAAAGATCTATTAACTAGAGCTGCTTTTTTATCATTGTCTAACGCATCACCTGCAGTATATTCTGTTCTCCCAGAATGAGTAACGAGGTTAGAATAATTGATGAAGGAATTATCAAGTGTGAATAAGTTATAGAAAAATTAGTAATTAATACTATCATAAGAAGGTATTAAAGGTATCTGGGAGGTATAAAAAGGAGGTGTCGGAAGTAGATAGTTAAGGAAAAACAACAACAACATAGTTGAATGGAATTGGAGTATAATTATTTGAGGTAGTAGGTGGGAATTCTTATATTAAATAATACTTTTGTTCTCAATAACAGGTCTTAATGATTTTGTATTTTCATTATATTAAAATTTTCTAAATTTATATTATTAACCTGAAACACTGAAGGACTTTGACGTATAGTAATTGTGCTGTGATTGCTATGAATTCAAAGCATTCATTAATTCATCAAAATGTTTTATTAAAATAAGTTTATATTCGTCTGCGAGCCCATTCCAATTATTCAAAAAAAAAACAGACCATAATGGTCTGACGTTGAATAAAATTAAGTTTTTCAAATTCACTTTTTTATTTTGGTGTTCTTCAGAACAGAGCAAAGAATAGAAGAATTCGAGAATAAACCAATTTTTTGTAGTTAAAGCAGATTTATGAAGGCAAATAAATTGTTGAATACTTGTACTAGTTGAATAAAAATAGCTCTATATTATCAATTGTGATTATCAGAAAAGTTTCATTATTGTTGTTGTAAACTATGATACTCAATTTTTTGGGTATACTTTAGATTAAAGTCCGTGTCCGATTACAATGGAATTTATTCTAACGGTACTTGGTAACGTCACAAACATTTTATAGAAGACAACTTCATCAAATGCAATATTTTGTAGTATTTTACTATAACAGTTATATGTTTACGCCTGCCGACATTACACTGAAACCAATTTCCACTATATCACCGGTCAAAGTTACCATTTATAAAATATGGTGACGTTTTTAAATACCGTTTCATTGCAATCGGACGTGGTCCCCAATTCAAAGTATTTCCAATTTTTGTAATTAAATAGAATTTCTGCTTTTAAAATGATTATATCAGGACTACATTTTATATTTGAAGGTTCCTCAAAGTTAAAGCCATTGATACATTTGTTGGTGTATAAACTATTGGTATAAGAAGCTTTTACCTAACAGCACTCGATTTCGGTAGCTCCAAATTTTTGAAAAATCGATTAATACAGAGAATATAGACTAAAACATAGACTTAAGTACGTAAGTTCACAGGCAAGTTCATTTAAATTCTTAAGTTTAATGTAAATTCATTGAACTTTTTAATATTCACAATATTTCAAGGTTTGATGGAATAATTATATACATATATTTTTAAAATTTTATAATTCTTATTTAAATTTCAAAATTTTATTCTGAAATACAAAAGAATAAGTTTAAAATTTAGTCTCAATTGTTTAACGTTCGTGACCTCTATATTAAAAGAATTTTAATATACTGCCATGTTTAAAGGAAATTAATCTACATATATTAAAAATTAAGAGTATACCTGAGAGAGAGTATAAAGAGAGGGAGTGTCTATGGAGTTATTCGTCTAATGATAAGTGATTATTGTTGGCTGTTTGTTATTTTCATGATAAGACGATTTTATTGTAAATTTTTTTGCATTAATTTTTAATTAAAGATTATAGATAGTCTAGATAAGTTTTATTTTAGAATTTTTTTTTGAAATAAATTAATAGTAGACTGTTTGTTGATTATTTAGTTATATATTTGTTTTGAGAAAGATTCTATTTAAAAATAAAATTTTAAGACTAGACTAAAAGACAATGTTTTTCTCAGCTAAAAAATTTTTATTACATGAACATTTTCCGTTCCGTTTGTGATACTGGAAAGGAGTTGATTTAGATATAGACTCAATTATATGGATCGGATTAGAATCGAAGAATGAGTCAGTTTCAAAACCTTTCTTACAACTTCCTGGTTTTTTAGCACATTTTCAAAAAATTTTGTAAAAATGTGCCTATATAGCTTCACTCTGCCCGACAGTCTGTCCGTCCGTCTGTCCGTACCTTTTTACCTACGACTGACTAAAAAATATAAGCAACGGGTAGGTATTGCAATAAAAATAATTTAACTTCTGAACGGCTTAATCTAGAAAGTTGAAATTTTGGGACAAGTTAGATCTTCAGAAATAATTTCCTCAGATAAGAATTTTTTTTGTCACGCCCCCTGTTTAGGAGCTGTAAAGGGTCGAAAATTGAAATTTTGCTATAAATTTAGCTTTTAAACACCTATAACTTGAATACCTGTCAACATTTTTTTTATTTATATACAAAATTGAAAGTTCCAAAACAAAAGTTTCAATAAGTGTCAAAGGTTTTTCTTAATTTTGACTTTGTCCGTCCGTCCGTCCGTATGTTTACACAAACTTTTACACCGTTTGAAATAGAGTAAATAAACTTAAACCAAGGGTAGGTATTGTAAAAAAAATAATTTCGTAGAAGAACTTTTTTCTCTAGCCCCACCCGTTACGGAGCTGCAACCCCCGAAAATTGGAAAAAGCCCTATATTTAAATTGTCATAATAACAGTTCTGTTGTATTTTCAATAAAAAACGGTAAAAGAGAGCTGCTTTTATAGACTTTACAAAAATATATTGCTAAAATTTATAGAGTTGCCATACGGTACTTAAATTTACCACTATGCAAAACTCAATTTTTGCAAAATTTGTGGCCCCACATGCCTTCTAAACGGTTCAAGCTAGAGTCTTGAAATTTTAGATCCTTAGAGATTAGTAGGAGTCGGTTTACAAAAGTTTTTTCGTCACGCCCCCTGTTTAGGGGCTCGAAAATTGAAATTTAGCTATTTTTAAACACCTGTAACTTGAATACCTGTTCAAATTTTTTTTTAGAAACACAAATTATAGAAGCATTATATTTCAACATATGTTAAAGGTTTTTACGAAATTTAAAAGTGGTTCTTTAAATCGAAGAAACTGTCTCTTAGTTTTACACATTTTTGCTTAAATAATAAAATTCTAGGTAAAATTCCAAAAAAAAATGGTGGAGTTCACAATTGATTTCCTAAAACCAATACAAAAGGAATGGTGAGGGCAGGAAGAGGATGGGCAGATCCTCGAGAATCATCATAAGTTTGCTTAGCAAAAATTTGGGAACCTTCCCCATTCATGGGCTATTAGGACTTAAAAATTAAAACTTATGTTTTTATAAAACAGTAACTTATTCACTAGGGTATGTTTTTCCAAAATTAAACGTTAACATTGAAGCTCCGACATTATATTTCCCACTTGTTAACAAGTTTTCTTGAGTGCATTTGGATTATATTCTAAGTATTGATTTCACTATTATTCATAATTATTAAATTGATGAAATAACTAAATTATAAAATTATCATTTATTTTTATATGTATTTTTATAAAAATAAATGACAAAATACTCAGTAAAAAACCCTATGTACAAATCAGAACCTAATTTATGGCCAACGTCTTCACAGAAATTTGGTTCGTCTTTTACAAGATGTTCGAATAGTTGCCACACAAGTTCTTTTTTAATATGCATACCTTAGAGTCTAATTAAGTAGGGACTTTGAAATTTTGAAAAAATAAGTTAAGTTTGTTTTTTTTCAAGATTATGTTCGTGCGGCAATACCATTGCTAATACAGTTATTCTCTACTTTCTTCTTCCTTCTTTTTTCGATAAAGTCATTCTTAAGAAAGTTATAAACCGATATCTTTTAAAAATATGAGAGTACTGGAGTTAAAATTGCATATAAAAACTATCTACATAAAGGATATCATAATACTGTTGTAATAATATGCAAGAATTTGATAACAACATTTATTCTATTGAAAGGCAAATTTTCTTAAAAAAAAAAAAATTTCCATTTAAGCAGAAACTACTTCTTCCATTCAATAAATTTTAATTCAAAATTTTTTTTTGAAATCTTCTTCAAACATCTTAAATCTACTGAGTACACTTTAATGCAACCAATTTACATAATCTTAAAACTTCTTTATTTCAATTCTTTTATTGGAAATGTTTTTAGATTTTGATAGTTATTTGCATTTTAATTGAAAATCTCTTATACTTTAGTTTTAAATCATCGGATTTAACAAGATGTGACAGGATATTTATCTTGTAGATTTTAACTTTAAGACTTATTAATCTAGATAACATGTTCTTGACTTTAAAATAAGTTATAAAGTTAAGAAAATATTGAAAGATAAAATTTCAAGAAATATTTTAAAATTAAATTTGATTCCATTCCATATTCCATATATTGATTCCATCTCTCGTTTCTAAGCAATAAAATTTTAAAATTGAAATTGAATAATTTTAATAATTTAAACTCAATAGATCCGTTCAAGAAGTGTGTGAAGTATCTGTATATATATCAATAATATGACATACAATATCGCATGTAGCATCTAAGGGTACTTATGGGATTTCAAAAGTATGTTTAAGTTATGCAATCTCTCCATAAATAGACGATGGTGAAGGATCAATAAATGTAATATTGAACTTTATATTTGAAAAAAATTGAAATATTATAGATATTCGATTATTAAAATGTAGGAAGGAATTCATATTAAAAAATTTATTAGTAATTTAATATTGTAAATATAAGTATAAAAAATCAATATGATTCAAGATTTATATTATATTGTGGTATACTTGTTTAAATTTCAAATAATATTAAGAAAATTCAATTATAAAATGTTCTTTAAGCAATTTTGGTTTTTGAAGAAGATTAATAATTTAAAATAGGTATAATCATGCCCAATGGCCTTCAGAGACTTGTAATTTGGAACTAGGAAGTTTATTAATTAATACTTTATTATAGTATATAAAAGTGAACGTCCTAAACGGAATGTTGTATTTAAGATTGTAAAGCTCATATTAATTGAACAATGCTCATGTTAGTCTTCGAATTGAAGTTCTTTTTGCAAAAGGAATTACAAAGTCTGGCAGTTAATATGGAAGATAAGTCATCGCCGAAATGTAGGATCTGCTTGTCCATTTCATAAATATATTCTATAGTTAGTACTTAAAAAAAATCCAACCCTACCGCTGCAGTACACGCTTAGCAGCTAACCTCATTTATATACAGTAAAGCGTTTCCGAACAAAAACTCTAAAATATTGAAATTCTTTTATAAGTCGCACCACTAAATTCTGGGATACATTATCCGCGTATGTGTTACCCAATACTTATATATTCGAAAAGTTTAAGAAGAAGTCAACCAAAATCTTTTGGGTTATCCATTCAATCTTTGATGAAATAAGTATCTCATCGCTACTCTTCAGTCTTTATACTGCGCAAGCGCAAGCAGGTTGGGTGCTTATCCAATTATTTTTAGGTTGGCGGATTCAATTATTTTAGCTATGGGGGAGGTTTTTTTTGTGTTGCAAACATGAGTTGTAGGACCTTATGTTTTATTAATGTTCTAAGATTCGGTAATAATAGCACAACAGTGTGAATTAAGAACTGTCCATGGTATAGCGTCGAGTCTTAGTATCCAGCTTTAAAAATCCGGAAAGTTAGAAAACTTATTTACATCCTGCCCTGAAATCCCGCACGCCTTCAATAATTTCTGTGCTTAACTCCTCTGACATTTAAATTTCTATGGGATATTTTAACCCCTGATCAATTCTAAATTGTTTTACAATTATTTTCTACCTAACAAATTATAATTGATTTATAATTACTAAATAGTTCAAAAACTAACTAAACCCTTAAATCTTTTTTTTTTACCATTCTCCTTATTTAACTTTTTTACTTTTTAAAGCTTAAGGACCCTAGAGGACTATTGACTCTGGCACTTTTATCATATCGCCAATATTTTTGAATTTACCATTCTTGCAGTTATTCAAAATAATATTTTACATCTAAATGAATCTTATATCTCTAAAACATTTTACATCTAAATGAATTTTGTTGTTATTTATTGCATGCTCTGTTTAAAAATAATAACTTGTAACAAGTTCCATTAAAGAAATTTTACTTTTACATAAAATGTATATAGAGCTTATCATTCTGTTCAATAAACAAAAAAATCTAGTCTTTTAAAAGTTTCCAAGAACACAACGAACAACAAATATTTTCCAAGGGATACTCTTGTCAAAACAATTACATAAGTAAAATTTATTGAGACATGAAACTTTCTAACACTTTCATAACTTTTTCTTCAATATTTACATTTACTCATACTTTCTTCGTGTCTTATTATCATGTCTTATTCTTACCCATACTTTCTATGTTTTGTCTTTTTCAGTAAAAATATCCTTGACAGATATTATTATCTAGTAAAAACTTGACCTTGATTAAAAAAATCCTTGTTTTACAAAATAAACACGAAATAATAACTAGGATTCTGATTACGCCTTAATGTATGCAATCATATATTTTTTTCTTAAATTTCTAAAACTAATTTGGAAATGCAAGGAAATATCAAAATAAAACCTCTTGTAGTTTATTCAATTTTATTATTATATATGTACATAAGTACTCTTGGAATATTTATTTTTTAGTAAATTAATTCTAAATACCAACCAAAAGTGAATGTGAAGAATTAACTCAACATAAATCACAATACCAAAATCATTAAAAATTAATTTTATTTCTTTTATAATATACTTGACATTTCTGCATCTATGTTATATTGCAATTAGATTCTTATTATACATTACCTACTCTTTTGTTCGGCTGAAAGACTGTTTAAATTAATATTCCATTCATTAAAGATCCCATTCATGAAGGAAAAGTTTATTTTCTATAGCCATTCAAAGTACTTGCAAGGGATGTGCATTATCAAGCTGCACAATGTATAAAAAGGATAAGTGATAGTTGGAATAATTTTGAATGTTACCCTTATAATGCGTTAAAGAAAGGTCCTTCAGAATTTGAAATAAATGATGAAGCCAAATAGTTATAATAGGGGTGACATTAAATTTTTAAGATTTTATTAAGAGTGAATTTTTAGAGTTCAATACTTAATAATTCATAAAGTTCGATTCTACCTTTAGTGCCATTGTGACCAGATGACTTTATTGTCGCGATAAGTCGCGATTACATTTAATATTAAATAGGTTATTTATAAAAATAAATTGCGAATTAGATTTTATTTTTCATTCCGAAGTGAAATAAGGCCTACTTATTTTTTTAAAATAATGAAAATAAAGCCTAATTGTAATTATTTATTCTTTCAATAATAAGATTTTTTTTCATATTCAGAATATCCGCTTCTTCCAGAATGTATATTTGTGAATATTCTGGAAAATGATGCAAAACCATGTTGGTTTCGTAATATAAATGCCTTTATTTTGTAACTAATCAAATTTTGTAAATATTATATTATTTGATAATATATTTATTTATTCATAATTAGTACCAGAACAATAGTAAATATTGCCTGATATTATTATAGGCCTTTGCCTATTCCACTTTTGGGGTTTTTTAATTAAATACTTTCTATTTATTTATGATTACAATATTTATTATTTTGTTGAAATTATATTTGGTAACCATGGGGATTTGTAAAAAACAATTATTTTTTCAATAAATTTTTTTTTTAATTAGAAAAATTCATGAACCGTACGGGAATCGAACTCGAACCTCCTCAGTTAGTAAAACAAATACTTACCCACTAACCCACCCAGACTTCTTTCATAATATAATATTTCTAAAGTTAGATTATGGAGACATTGTAATATATAATATTTCTTTAATTCTTTTATTTTAATTAGGCCTTACTTCTGAACTTAATTATTAAATGCTACCTACTAGGCATTTTTATACGATCGGCATATGATACGATCGGAAGGAACGAGCTTCTGCAGGCCATGACTGAGCTAAATATTCCGCCAAAACTCGTCATTTATGTAGAATGACCTTGGCCTGTACATTGTGTGCTGTTAAAAGAGATAATCGTACCTCCAGCAGCTTTCAAACTCACAAAGGCTGTAGACAAGGCGATGCACTTTCCTGTAATTTATTTAATATTGCATTGGAAAAAGTTGTGCGCGATGCTGGTATTGAAACTAGTGGAACAATCTTTTTCAAAACAGCCCAAACTTTTGCATATGCTGACGATATAGATCTAATCGGGTAACAAAAAGAGTCAGTATATCAAGCCTTCACAACACTGGAAGAGAGCGCTAAGAAAATAGGATTGCGGATCAACGAATCCCAGACCAAATATATGGTGGTAACAAAAAATAACGCTCTAGCCCACCGAAGTGGCCAAAATATAACTTTTGGTGATTACAACTTTGACGTGGTGAAAAATTTTATATACCTTGGTTGTATGATAACAGATGATGGCGATAACACCAGCCATGAAATCAAACGTAGGATTCTTCTAGCGAACAGATGCTGTTTTGGGTTAACCAAACAAATGAAATCCAAATATATCAGCTATAAAACGAAGATAACGCTGTACAACACGCTCATTGTTCCAGTATTGCTTTATGGCTCAGAATCATGGACAATGTCGAAAAACGATGAAAATTTGTTAGATGCATTTGAGAGGAAAATCCTACGAAAGATCTTTGGTCCTGTAAATATAAATGAGTATTGGAGACATAGATATTACCAAGAACTATACGCACTCTACGACAATATAAACCTAGTCAGGAGAGTAAAAATACAAAGACTGCGTGGGCTAGGACATGTTGTAAGAAGGGAAGAAAATTGTCCGGTGAGAATTGTTTTTGAATCCAACCCATATGGTGTACGTAGCAGAGGCAGACCAAAACTAAGATGGAAAGAAGGAGGAGAACAGGACTATCGAAATTTGGGTTTGCCGGGCTTATGGAGAACAGCTGCCCAGGATAGAGACCAATGGAGAAATTATCTGAAGTCGGCCGGAGACTCTAGAGTCTCGTAGAGAAATTTATATATATATATACTAGGCATTTTTAATCTAGGCTTTATTTCCCCCTGCTGTTTCAATTATATTGAAGTTGTAATTGTAATATAAAATTTTATTCCTGTAAATTCAGATAAAGGAATTCAGATTTCTGCCTGTTAGAAGTGATTAGGAATTATAATCACAATAGAAACAATTACTTAAATTGTTTTAAAAACCTTTTTTTTCATCATAAATTCCATCAAAATTATAAAAATTTACAAAGAAAAGCAGAATTCAATTTGTTAAAAGCAAAAGCAAAAGCCAAATCATAATGTTTCAACAAAATTTTTGTAATGAAATTTACAAATAATTTCCATTACATTTTTGTCCATAATTAAAACTGACAATTTTACAATTTCCAGATGATAAAATTTTTAAATTAACAGTTGAGTGGAATTTGATATTATTATATGGTAATAACCTAAATTATGTGACAATTAAGAGCCTTCTTGGAAGAACCCCACTTTTTTGTAATCAAAAAAATTGCGTTGACTAAATTATGTAGGAAAATAATTATGATAAAATGTTGACAATTGTTTTTATCCCATTTTAGTAAAAATAATCCAGAAAATAATTAATGAAAGTGAAAATAACCATGAATTAGAAAATTTATTAACTGTTGTCAAGTACTTATAGATAAGATGTTTTTAGTTAATTAAATTTCTAAGTCAATTGGAATCAAAAATTAAAAAATCTTAGGAACTAAATATTTTAATTCCTGGATACATTTCAGTTTATCCTAATCCATTTCCTGAAATATTTAGTAGTTAATGAACACTTAAAAAAATAACATTTACATAGTCAAAGTTCATCATGAAATTGCTGTTTATTATTTAATACTAATATAGTTCCGAAATATACAATGTATAATATTATTTTATTGTAGCCTACAGGATTAACAAATTCCTCTCCCCATTTTTAACACACTATCTTTTAAATACCAGTATGGATTTTATTTAAAATAAAAATAATATTGATCCATAGTTGTAATTGAGAATAAACTGAAGGGTATCTAACCATTTAATTGAAGTTCACCGACCTAAGTAGAATTATTTTATAAATATGTACTTATTTACTATGTTATCTGTTACTTGAAGTGTTAAATAAAATAAATAAAAAGAAGTCCTTAAAATTTTCTTATAAGCCCTTTACAGTAATTTACGTGTTCTACTTTCCTTGCTTTTCTTGATTACAAAACTGTATACCTTCATTAACCTCAAAAAATAGTTTTATCTTAAATGGGTGTACACACTATATTCTATGAAAGAGTTAGGATGATAATAAAAAGATAAAATAACCGTAATGATGAATGAAAATGTATAGAAGAATAAATATGTAGAAAAATTACCTTTAGGCTTTGCTAGGTTTTAATTACATTCAGTAAATTATTGCAAAGTTTTATTTATTTTCGATTTTCTTAAGTCAGCATTTAATTTTAGAATTTTGTAGTAAAGAGTCTCTTTGAAAAGTTTACATTTCATAAACTGTGTATGTATGTTAATTATTTATTTTAGAATTAGCCTGTAATTTGTATCCACAATCTTTAATAATTCAAGAGCAAAAATAATTATAATCTATCTTCTATCTATATATATATAAGCGAAAGTTTGTTTGTTTGTTTGTATGTATCGAATAGACTCCCAAACTGCTTAGCCGATTCTCATGAAATTTGTAAATAGGGGTTTTTTGGTACAGAAAGAAATTGTGGACTAAAAATTTTGCTCTAACGAAACGCCAAGTTGGGGCTGTGGTGCAAGTATTTAAATTTTTTGTTCTAAAATGAAAACGTTTTGGCCAATTGACTTCAAATTTTGTATACGTGATGGTCCTTGAGAATTGAGTTGACACTATTAACAGTTTTGGAATTTGTTAACCCATGTTGGCCCGTCAGTTGGTCAAAAAGAATTTTGGGCCCAATTTTTGTCCGATCTTACGAAATACTGCCTTTGGGTAAAAAGAAGCCTAAAAAAAAATTTTGATGAGTTCCATTACCCATTGCGGCCCAACAGCTTATTCACATTCGACATCACACTGTAGATCTTATATATTTCAAATAAAATTAACAAATCACTGAGTCTGGAATCCAAAAAGAAAAATTTAATACAAAAATTGTTTATAGGGATAACACATATATGAAACTGTCAAAATTAACCCTTGAAACTCTAAGTGACGTGATCTGACTTTATTTTCTTTTAATTGCTTTCATTTTGTTTTGTGCGTACGCCCTGAATATTCTAAAAAAAAAAATAATAATTACTTTTCAGTTTTATATTTCATAATATATCTATCTCTATCTGTCTAGTTTGCAATATAAAACGGAAACTAAGTATCACTACAATACACGTGTACACAAATCCTACAATTTATTTTTAGGTTATCTTTTTCTTGTGTTCATTATGCCAGGTTTGTATAAGTGCCCTCGTTTTTTATTTTGTTGGAAATCACATAGACGTGATGTAAATAAGAGAAAGTAGAGAAAATATTAACGGTAATTAATACAGTATTTTTAAGCTTTTTTTTACAAGATTGTGGTGGTTTTGTAATGATGTTTTACCTTTTATTTAAAGGTTTGTTCTATTTTATTTAAAAAGTGTTTTAACTATATTTTGTCGATTTAATTTTAGATAGAATTTTTAGTATATAAAAATTTAAAAATTTAATAATAAATTACAATCATTATATTGAAAGTAAAATTACTTACCTATACTTTTTCAGTTTAAAAAAAAATAAAGTATACAATGATATCAGTAATAATTGGTTTATATAATTTATTAAAACAATAATTTTTTTCAAATTTGACAGGTCATAACCTTGACCTTTGATCACGTGATAAAACAATTTAATTGATTATTTCATTTATGACTTGGAAAAAATAATTATCATCTTCTTGATTTTTATTTTTTCTTTTGAATGTTCAATTGTTTTCTTTTGAAAACATTTCCAGTATAATGGACAATAAAAGTATTATACGTTATTTTTAAATAACGTAATAATATATAAATCTTAAATAGAGAGCAATTTAAAACCAAGAGATCCAAGATTCAAGAAAAGTTGTCTTAACTTTGTATGAACAATTACTTTCCGTTAATCCTTTTATAGAAACATATGTACTGCAAACTCTCCACTGTTTATCAAGCATTAGAGAGCATTTATATTGGTACTGCGATAAGTGATAGGAGCATTGATAAAAGCATATCGTAGAAAATGATTTACATGGTCTTAATAACAGCTGGGTGGTACAGTTGTTGAGTGTCGACCTTTCATGCGAAAGGCCCGGGTTCGAATCCCAGTGAAAGTGAAAAAATTTTCTGGTTTTCGACTCGACTCAGCTACCATTCGCCATTGGGTTCAAATTAATGGCATAATTAATAATTATATATCTTTAATAAAAAATACATTAATATAACAATATAATCAAATGCAAAAACAGGGTGGCGCAAAACGACCCATATGGTTTGAATGTTTAATAACTTTTTAATTAATGGTTGATTATTATTATTTTTTTGTTATACAGTTTGTTAATGGGGAATATTTTTAGCTTAAGTAGAAAAATTATATCTCGCAAGTCACAAGTGGTGACCATTTTTGGCTTTGCACATTCGTGCTCTTTCCAGTATATTTACCATAACTTTTCCTAATTTTTGATCCCTGTTCTGTTGTGTAGTGTTCCATTTCCAATTCCCCAAGTTGTCTTCACAAAATTCTGAAATAGAAATAAAAAATATAATTAAATTTTGCGCAACCCTGTATAAACAAAAAATATAATTGTAACTATTGAAAATCTAAGACGTTATTTAGTTATATGTTATAAGGCCTAGTACTATCTTATGTTTAAATAGTATGTGTAATTCAATAAGACCAATTCAAGCCTTTTTGGCCTAAAAGTTGAACAATTAGCACTTAAAAAAAAAAAAAATGATTTGTTTATAATGGAGCATCGCTTTGATCAACAAAAGATAATATATAATTTTTTACGCTATGTTCTTATCGACGCTCTTATCACTTATCGCAAATCCTATATAAAAATACCCTTAGTTAACTACACTTTGTAATTGACTTCTGATGAAAATATCACATTTCCGAACTCCTTCGTTTAGTATTAATTCTAATGCTTCACATTTATTTAGTATTACATTTCACTCGATTTTGACATTACAAATAACAAGTGATGAAAAAAAACCAAGGGTTTTTAAAAAAGCACATTTTCAAATTTATATTGTATTACATACTGAGTTTAACTATGGAAATATTTACTTGCTAATAGTTACTGCTTACTTATAAAATTTACTGCTAACAGTAAAGTTTTTAATTTAAAGTTGTTATAGCCCTTCAATGGTGAAGGTTACCAAGTTTCTCAAGGATCTAACTTCATCTAACTCCCCCCTCCGTCCCCCTCCATTTTTTTAGGTTCTAGGAATTAAATTGTGAATTCCACAAAAATTTGCAATTTTACTTAGAATTATACAATCTAAGAAAAGATGGGTAAAACTGAGAGACACTTTCTTTAATTTAAGGAACCGCTTTTAAATTTAAGAAAAACCTTTAACATATGTTAAAATATAATGTTGGGCCTTTAAATTTTGTATATTAATAAAAAAAAATTGGACAGGTATTCAAGTTACAGGTGCTTAAAAATAGCAAAATTTAAATTTTCGAGCCCTTATAGCTCCTAAACAGGGGGCTTGACAAAAAAATTTTATTAACCGACTCCTACTAATATTTAAGGATCTAACTTCTCCCAAAATTTCAGGATCCTATCTTAAACCGTTTAGAAGATATATGGGACCAAAAATTTTGCAAAAATAGAGTTTTATATAATGCCAAGTTCTAGTACCATATGGTAACCCTATACATTTAAGCAACATATTTTTGTAAAGTCTATAAAAGCAGCTCTCTAATACCGTTTTTCGATTGAAAATAAAACTAACAGAACTCTTGTTATATCAATTTAAATATAGGGCTTTTTTGGAATTTACAGGGGCTGTAGCTTTGTCACCCTTCAAAATTAAGAAAAACCTTTGACACATGTTGAAATATAATTATAGAGCTTTGAATTTTTTATATCACTAAAAAAAAATTTGGACAGGTATTCAAGTTACAGGTGTTTAAAAATAGCAAAATTTCAATTTTTGAGCCCTTAGAGCTCCTAAATAGGGGGCTTGACAAAAAAATTTTGTTAACCGACTCCTACTAGTTTTTTAGCATCTAACTTCTCCCAAAATTTCAAGACCCTAGCTTAAACCGTTCAGAAGATATGCGTGGCCAAAAATTTTGCAAAAATTGAGTTTTGTGTAATGTTAAATTTTAGTACCGTATGGCAACCTTAAATATTTGCCTTTTAAATATTTATAAAGTTTATGAAACCAGCTATCGTTTGCCGTTTTCACATTGAAAATATATCTAACAGAACTCTTGTTATAACAATTTAAATATAGGGCTTTTTCCAACTTTGAGGGGCTGTAGCCCCGTAACAGATGGGGCTACAGAAAAAAATTCTTCTACGAAATTATTTTTTTTGCGAAAACTACCCATGGTTAAAATTTCTTTACTCTATTTCAAACGATGTAAAAGTTTTTGTAAACATACGGACAGACGGACGGACGGACGGACGGACGGACAGAGTGAAACTATATAGGCACATTTTTACAAAATTTTTTGAAAATGTGCTAAAAACTGAAATTGATAATATCCCTTAATATGGCTGTTACATTTTTCAATAAAAGCTTTTCAATTATCATCTCACCCACCAAACAAATAAATATAATATAAATAATATTCAGAATCTACTATATATTTGATGATATCTTAATTCAAACGTATAAGAAATGCTACAATAAAACCATTAATATTTACATTTCGTCTTATTTGTACAAATGATCATGTCATTTGACAACATATAATAACAATCAAAATAAAAGAAAACGAGGAAGATTATAGTTGCCCTTGTCAACTTTTAGATACCCGTGCATACCCACTATGGTGTATAAAATAAACCGTAATTTACTTCCCTTATACATTTAACTCATTACCCCATAATTTTGACGTAAAAAAAAAAAAAAAATTAACAAAAAAAAAAAAAAACCACAAAACAAAAAACAAAATTTTCATTCATTGTCCCATAACTTTAGCTTAAAAAAAAAAAAAAAAAAAAATTAACAAAAAAAAAAAAAAATCACAAAACATAAAACAAAATTTTCATTCATTGTCCCATAACTTTAGCTTAAAAAAAAAAAAAAAAAAAAAAAATAAATCACAAAAAAAAAAAAACAAAATTTTCATTCATTGTCCCATAACTTTAGCTTAAAAAAAAAAAAAAAAAAAATAAAAAAAAAAAAAACAAAAAAAAAAAAAATTGGCCCACTCTAAAAGTCCGAAGGTCCGAGTGATGTCCAACTTTGCCAAGTAACTTGCCCTATTAATTTATCTGCCCAATTTTAATTTTAACCTTGTAGCTTCATTAGATTCAAAGTTATTGAATTGAAAACTTTGTATGGCAGCCCCCCGAAAATGGGGCCCTAACATTTTGAAACTTCATATAAGTGCTCGATTCATTATATAACTAACCGTGTGTAATTTTCAGCCTCGTAGTACAATTAGTTTTGAAGGAATTCATATTGGTGCAAAGAAGTTGTATGGCAGCCCCCCGAAAATGGGGCCCTAACATTTTGAAACTTCATATAAGTGCTCGATTCATTATATAACTAACCGTGTGTAATTTTCAGCCTCGTAGTATAATTAGTTTTGAAGAAATTCATATTGGTGCAAAGAAGTTGTATGGCAGCCCCCCGAAAATGGGGCCCTAACATTTTGAAACTTCATATAAGTGCCGGAGACATTATAAAACTAACCGTGTGTAATTTTCATCCCCGTAGTATAATTAGTTTTGAAGAAATTCATATTGGTGCAAAAAAGTTGTATGGCAGCTCCCCGAAGCCTTGGTCCGATTTTAACCAAAAACAATAGGGAACCTAGAAATTGTCTAAAAATGACTTTGTGTGAAATTCAAAACTCTAGCCCTTTTAGTTTTTGAGTTATCGTGCTGACGGACGGACGGACGGACACACATAGCTAGATCGATTCACTTTTCGATGCTGATTCGATACGTACCCTTGACACTATATCTAGCTCGTCTAGATCGATGCGTTA
Source organism: Dolichopus griseipennis (assembly GCA_963082915.1). Lineage (NCBI taxonomy): Eukaryota > Metazoa > Arthropoda > Insecta > Diptera > Dolichopodidae > Dolichopus > Dolichopus griseipennis. Next base: position 81,575,262 of record OY720443.1, read on the forward strand.
CAAACGGAGGAGTAATTTTAATATACCCGATGTTCATATATGTATGCACGGGTATAATGACTAAATTTAAATGTAATAAATTTGTATAAATTTAAAATTAAGATGTCAATGAAACATATATGTATAATGAAAAAAATTATTTAGTATTTGTTTAATTATATGCCATACGGCAACCCTAAAAAGAATTCGCTTGCAAGTCTTTTGCACGCTCGGAACAAAGGATGTACAGAGTACGCTCAAAGCACTCAGTTTAAATAAAACGAGGAAGATTATAGTTGCCCTTGTCAACTTTTAGATACCCGTGCTTACCCACTAACCGTTATTTATTTTCCACATGCTATTATAAATATTACAAAAAAAATATAAGAAAGTAAAATAGTTAAAAAAATTTAGCTTATTATCCCATAATTTTTGCTTAAAAAAAATTAAATAAAAAAAAAAAAAATTAAATTTTTAATTCATTATACCATAATTTTTGCTTAAAAACAAAAAAAAAAACCTATAAAAAAAAATAACCATAAAAAAAAAATAGCCCACCCCAAAAGTTGGCCCGAGCGATGTCCAACTTTGCCAACTAACTTGCCCTATTACTTTACCTGCCCAGTTTTAATTTTAACCTCGTAGCTTCATTAGATTCACAGTTATCGAATTGACAACTTTGTATGGCAGCTGCCCGAAAATGGGGTCGCAACATTTTGAAACTCCATATTAGTGCTCGATTCATTATATAACTAACAGTGTGTAATTTTCATCCTCGTAGTATACTCAGTTTCCAAGAAATTCATATTGGTGCAAAGAAGTTGTATGGCAGCCCCCCGCAAATGAAGCCGTAAAATTTTGAAACTTCATATAAGTGCTTGATTCATTATAAAACTAACCGTGTGTAATTTTCGTCTTTCTAGTATAATTACTTTTGAAGAAATTTATATTGGTTTAAATAAGTTGTGTGACAGCTCCCCGAAACCTTGGTCTGGTCTTAACCAAAAAGAATAGGGAACCTTAAAAATGTCCAAAAAATGTTTTGTGTGAATTTCAAAACTCTAGCTCTAATTTTTCAATTCTATCTCTTTTAATTAATTTTTAATTCACGAATATATTAAACCTAAGCAAAGTAAGCATCATATAATCATACTGATAAAATGATTCATTCAAAATATTACACATATACATATTATATGAATATACATACATAAATTATTTATGAAGCCATTTACTTAAAAAAAATCTTTGTCTTCTTTTTTGCTTATCTTAAATAAACTACGCATCATTTAAATTATATGAAATTCTAACTCGTAATCGTACAAAAAAAAATTAAAAAAAAAAAATAAACAAAAAAAACAAAAAACAAAAACAAACAAAATTCATATAATTTCATGTTACAAGGTGCATAGCTATATTTCAAATTTTTGTATGAAAATATTGGAGTTAAAAAAGTTAGCTGTTCGAGAGCTACCCGAAGTTTTGGTCCGATCTTAACCAAAAAAAATAGGGAACCTAGAAATTGATTGAAAAAAATTTTGTGAAAATTTCAAAACTGTAGCTCTTTTAGTTTTTGAGTTATCGTGCTGACACACAGACGGACGGACGGACGGACGGACGGACGGACGGACGGACAGACACACATAGCTAGATCGACTAATTTTTCGATTCTGAGCCGATACGTACCCTTGACACTATATCTAGCTCGTCTAGATCGATGCGTTACAAACGGAGGAGCAAATCTAATATACCCGATGTCATATATATATGCACGGGTATAAAAATGCAATTTTAAAAAACTGTCATTTTTATTTTAGTTACGTTTTAAAGTGTCAACAAATTAAATTAAAAATGGGCAGCCTAAAATAAACAAAACATCTTGACTTTTATTTTACAAGTATAATCTTAAACAAACGTCAAAATGTTTTTGTATTTTATTTTGCTCAGTCGTACTCGAAATATTTGAACTTAGCATGTAGTACACTCTCTGAGCGCGCTTTGATTTAAAAAAAAACACAAATCACAAGCTCTGAGCGCTCAGATCTAAAAAGAAACACATTATTTTTTTTTGACAGTTTATGCTCTACTCAGATTTAGAAAAAAAGCGCCGATGAATAAAAGAATCTGATATGTAAAATTTATTATTTTTATACTGAAAAACCAGAATGGAGGGAACTGAACCCCTTTTAAATAGCTTTTAAATTCATTATTATTAGTGCCAGATATTTAATTATTTCCCTAAATATTTCCCTATTTTCCTAAAGTATTTGATGATTAAGACAAATGAGTTTGATGAAAATTATTAAATGTTTTATTTGCAGATAAAAAAGAACAACATAAGCATCGGTAATTAGTTAACTTATCAGTAATTTATGTGATTCTGAATTAAAACTCTATTAAATCCGTGTTATCTAGTAAAAAATTACGATAAAACTAATTGTGTCGGCTTCATAATAAATTCATATCCAATCAAAGATAAAGATGTTGATTGTATATCAAAATAATAAATTAAATTTTGATAAAAAATGTTTAACAATTTTTAAAAAAATTTTATTAAACTTTAGAGTGATAATAATTTGATTAAATACAAAGAAAAGTATTTTTGATATTTTAATTTGATTTCATTCGAAATTGACGAAAAAAGTACCCGCCACAATGACTAACTAGAACTTAATTATACCCGTGCATACATATATGACATCGGGTATATTAGATTTGCTCCTCCGTTTGTAACGCATCGATCTAGACGAGCTAGATATAGTGTCAAGGGTACGTATCGGCTCAGAATCGAAAAATTAGTCGATCTAGCTATGTGTGTCTGTCCGTCCGTCCGTCCGTCCGTCCGTCTGTGTGTCAGCACGATAACTCAAAAACTAAAAGAGCTACAGTTTTGAAATTTTCACAAAATATTTTTCAATCAATTTCTAGGTTCCCTATTTTTTTTGGTTAAGATCGGACCAAAACTTCGGGTAGCTCTCGAACAGCTAACTTTTTTAACTCCAATATTTTCATACAAAAATTTTAACATGAAGTATTTAACATGAAATTATATGAATTTTGTTTGTTTTTGTTTTTTTTTTTGTTTTTTGTTTTTGTTACAAAAAGTAGATAAAAATTTCGAGTTAGAATTTCATATGATTTAAATGATGCGTAGTTTATTTAAGATAAGCAAAAAAAAAGAAGACAAAGATTTTTTTAAGTAAATGGCTTATTGATATTGATAGATAATTATGAATATATATGATGAATCATCTGATGATTATTATATGAATAATGATCATATGAAGTTGATTTGGCTTAAGTTTAATATATTCGTGAATTAAAAATTAATTATAAGAGATGGAATTGAAAAATTAGAGCAAGAGTTTTGAAATTCACACAAAACATTTTTGGGACATTTTTGAGGTTCCCTATTCTTTTTGGTTAAGACCAGATCAAGGTTTCGGGGAGCTGCCACACAACTTATTTAAATCAATATGAATTTCTTCAAAAGTAATTATACCAGGAAGATGAAAATTACACACGGTTAGTTTTATAGTGAATCAAGAACTTGTATGAAGTTTCAAAATGTTACGACTTCATTTTCGGGGGGCTGCCATACAACTTTTTTGCACCAATATGAATTTCTTGAAAACTGATTATACTACGAGGATGAAAATTACACACTGTTAGTTATATAATGAATCGAGCACTTATATGAAGTTTCAAAATGTTACGGCCCCGTTTTCGGGCAACTGCCATACAAAGTAATCAATTCGATAACTGTGAATCTAATGAAGCTACGAGGTTAAAATCAAAACTGGGCAGATAAAGTAATAGAGCAAGTTAGTTGGCAAAGTTGGACATCACTCGGACCAACTTTTAGGGCGGGCTATTTTTTTTTTTTTTTTTGTTTTTAAGTAAAAACGAGGAAGATTATAGTTGCCCTTGTCAACTTTTAGATACCCGTGCTTACCCACTAACCGTTATTTATTTTCCACATGCTATTATAAATATTACAAAAAAAAAATAAGAAAGTAAAATAGTTAAAAAAAAATTTAGCTTATTATCACATAATTTTGGCTTAAAAAAAATTAAATAAAAAAAAAAAAATATTAAATTTTTAATTCATTATACCATAATTTTTGCTTAAAAACAAAAAAAAAAACCATAAAAAAAAATAACCATAAAAAAAAAATAGCCCACCCCAAAAGTTGGCCCGAGCGATGTCCAACTTTGCCAACTAACTTGCCCTATTACTTTACCTGCCCAGTTTTAATTTTAACCTCGTAGCTTCATTAGATTCACAGTTATCGAATTGACAACTTTGTATGGCAGCTGCCCGAAAATGGGGTCGCAACATTTTGAAACTCCATATTAGTGCTCGATTCATTATATAACTAACAGTGTGTAATTTTCATCCTCGTAGTATACTCAGTTTCCAAAAAATTCATATTGGTGCAAAGAAGTTGTATGGCAGCCCCCCGCAAATGAAGCCGTAAAATTTTGAAACTTCATATAAGTGCTTGATTCATTATAAAACTAACCGTGTGTAATTTTCGTCTTTCTAGTATAATTACTTTTGAAGAAATTTATATTGGTTTAAATAAGTTGTGTGACAGCTCCCCGAAACCTTGGTCTGGTCTTAACCAAAAAGAATAGGGAACCTTAAAAATGTCCAAAAAATGTTTTGTGTGAATTTCAAAACTCTAGCTCTAATTTTTCAATTCTATCTCTTTTAATTAATTTTTAATTCACGAATATATTAAACCTAAGCAAAGTAAGCATCATATAACCATATTGATAAAATGATTCATTCAAAATATTACACATATACATATTATATGAATATACATATATAAATTATTTATGAAGCCATTTACTTAAAAAAAATCTTTGTCTTCTTTTTTGCTTATCTTAAATAAACTACGCATCATTTAAATCATATGAAATTCTAACTCGAAATCGTACAAAAAAAAATACAAAAAAAAAAAAAAAATAAACAGAAAAACAAAAACAAACAAAATTCATATAATTTCATGTTACAAGGTGCATAGCTATATTTCAAATTTTTGTATGAAAATATTGGAGTTAAAAAAGTTAGCTGTTCGAGAGCTACCCGAAGTTTTGGTCCGATCTTAACCAAAAAAAATAGGGAACCTAGAAATTGATTGAAAAATATTTTGTGAAAATTTCAAAACTGTAGCTCTTTTAGTTTTTGAGTTATCGTGCTGACACACAGACGGACGGACGGACGGACGGACGGACGGACAGACACACATAGCTAGATCGACTAATTTTTCGATTCTGAGCCGATACGTACCCTTGACACTATATCTAGCTCGTCTAGATCGATGCGTTACAAACGGAGGAGCAAATCTAATATACCCGATGTCATATATATATGCACGGGTATAATTATGGTAGTATAATGGAATTAAAAATTTAATTTTTTTTTTAAGCTAAAATTATGGGATAAAAAGGTAAATTTTTTTTTAACTATTTTACTTTCTTATATTTTTTTTGTAATATTTATAATAGCATAGAGGAAATAAATAACGGTTAGTGGGTATGCACGGGTATCTAAAAGTTGACAAGGGCAACTATAATCTTCCTCGTTTTTAATATAAATTTAATAATTTATTAAATATGTCTACCCAATTTGAATTGTTCAGATCAATGGAAATTTTACGATTATAGAAATTATAATTCAAAAATTTTATATTTATTTGTATTTTCAATCAAATTGAGACAGAAAAGTGTATTTACATGTTAATAATGACAATGGAATTTCAAGTACACTACTTTCATGTACTCTTTTTAAGCAAACCGGTATAATACTGAGTAAAATAGTACTTAAGTACAATTGTAAGTACCAGTTGCTGATACTCATCACTTTGTCAATTATCTTTATTAGTTTAGATTTCAATACAAAATTTAAGTAAAAGAATTAAGTATTTTAAGTATATTACACTTGTAATATCTAGAAAGTAATTAAATTTTGAGTTAAATTACTTTTGTAATTATTTTTTTACATTTCAGTGTTTTCGAGTAATTAAGTACTTTTTTAAGTGATTATTAACTATTTATTTACAATATTTTTTGAGTAGGTGTATTTGAAATATCAACTATAATTGAATTTGATTGCCGTTTAAATTTAACACAAAAAGGGTTTTTATACCCGTGCATACATATATGACATCGGGTATATTAGATTTGCTCCTCCGTTTGTAACGCATCGATCTAGACGAGCTAGATATAGTGTCAAGGGTACGTATCGGCTCAGAATCGAAAAATTAGTCGATCTAGCTATGTGTGTCTGTCCGTCCGTCCGTCCGTGTGTCAGCACGATAACTCAAAAACTAAAAGGGCTAGAGTCTTGAAATTCACACAAAGTCATTTTTAGACAATTTCTAGGTTCCCTATTGTTTTTGGTTAAAATCGGACCAAGGCTTCGGGGAGCTGCCATACAACTTTTTTGCACCAATATGAATTTCTTCAAAACTAATTATACTACGGGGATAAAAATTACACACGGTTAGTTTTATAATGACTCCGGCACTTATATGAAGTTTCAAAATGTTAGGGCCCCATTTTCGGGGGGCTGCCATACAACTTCTTTGCACTAATATGAATTTCTTCAAAACTAATTATACTACGCGGATGAAAATTACACATGGTTAGTTATATAATGAATCGAGCACTTATATGAAGTTTAAAAATGTTAGGGCCCCATTTTCGGGGGGCTGCCATACAACTTCTTTGCACCAATATGAATTTCTGCAAAACTAATTATACTACGAGGCTGAAAATTGCACACGGTTAGTTATATAATGAATCGAGCACTTATATGAAGTTTCAAAATGTTAGGGCCCCATTTTCGGGGGGCCGTCATACAACTTATTTGCACCAATATGAATTTCTTCAAAACTAATTATAGTACGACGATAAAAATTACACACGGTTATTTATATAATGAATCGAGCACTTATATGAAGTTTCAAAATGTTACGGCCCCATTTTGGGGGGCTGCCATACAAAGCTTTCGATTCAATAACTGCGAATCTAATGAAGCTACAAGGTTAAAATTAAAATTGGGCAGGTAAAGTAATAGGGCAAGTTAGTTGGCAAAGTCGGACATCACTCGGACCATCGGAATTTTAGGGTGGGCCATTTTTTTTTTTTTGTTTTTTTTTGTTTTTTTTTTTTTTTTTTTTAAGCTAAAGTTATGGGACAATGAATGAAAATTTTGTTTTATGTTTTGTGATTTTTTTTTTTTTTGTTTTACGTCAAAATTATGGAGTAATGAGTTAAATGTATAAGGGAAGTATATTACGGTTTATTTTATACACCATAGTGGGTATGCACGGGTATCTAAAAGTTGACAAGGGCAACTATAATCTTCCTCGTTTAAATCAGAATTAAGTTCAATTGATTCATAATGTTATATGAGAAATATGGCATATAAAATTAACCTGACATGAGTTGCATCTAGAAATTCACATCTGTTTGCAAAATGAATGACACCATTTTTTATGTTTATAAAAAAAATATATTTTAGCAAAATAATATTAATTAAGATAATTAGAACCTAAAAATAAACTTACACTATTTTAAAAATTATTACTTCATTGTAATTTTGATCAACATATGTAATTGAAAATTTTTTATGACAATAATTTCAATAGATTTGATACTAATGTAAGTGGTTCAAAAACAAAGTGGCCTAACCGTCTAACAAAATACTTTTTTTGTAGATTAGGACACTTTGGTTCTGAGCCCTTCATATTAAACACGTAGTCAATGCAATTTCTAAAACACATTTCTAAAATTGAACAATATCCCAAATTAATTTAAAAAAATTTGGACAATTATTCAAGCATAAGTACAAGTACAAGAACAAGTACAAGAACAAGTACAAGTACATGTACAAATACAAGAACAAGTACCTTACCCGTTAGTCAAGTACATGTACAAGTAGAAGTAGAAGTACAAGTACATGCACAAGTATAAGTACAAGTACAAGTACAAGTTTGAAATGACTGTCAGAATGGAATGGAACTAATAGGCACATTTTTTTTCGAAATTTTTTGAAAATACGATAAAAAGGAAGGTATGGTTCTCTAAAACGACTTAAGGGAATGGTTGATAACCACCTTAGACAATCTACAGTATTCTCAATAAATACAATAATGTTGAGAACAAAGATTTTTAATTTGTAACAAAATCAGCTGATTTTCAAGTATGTTGTATTGCAGCTCTAACCAGCCCCGTAGTTATCATAGCGAAGTATAGAGAGAATTTTTAATTTAAAAACTTTAAAGCTTATTGGAAAGAACAGTTTTCCATTTACTAAAATATGTGAAAATATTAATTTTGCAATCAGTAAACCCGATCTAGTGTCCGTAGTATAACTTTGAACTTGTAGAATTTATTATAAAAAGTATTCACAACATATTCAGGGATTCAAAATCTTCCACTGCCTTGATTAGTAATCCACATTACATCTAAAATTCATAATTAAAAAATTAAAATTTTTACTTCTAATATGGATTATAAATCCAAAATATCAAGTTTAAAACCATTTACAACATTATATACTTAGATAAAGTGTTAACTCATTTGTTGTCCAATGAATCACCAGTAGCTCAAAAGAAACCAGTAATTTTTTTTAATTCACCTGAACATAACTGAAAAAAGTTTTAAATTTTAATTACGTTTAATAAAATTTAATTATTTTATTTTTATTGAAAAATTATCGAAAAAAAAAACAAAAAATACAAAAACACTAAAAAATATTTCGAAATTAACACAAATTTTATATTTTTAGAAATCGTTTTTAATTTTGTAACACGATGACTTGCGATTGCATGACAGCGACTAATTTAAGTTTTAATTAATATTATTTAGTAGAATACCCATACAGTGTATTGTCCAGTTAATCATTATTTTTAATATTTGTTAATATTTTTATTTACTTTTTGGATTAAATTTGTTTTTAGCTGACTTTTATTAGAAATCGACACGAATTACAAATTGAAAAACTTTTTGAATAGAGGAATGGTAGAAGTAGGAAGTCTTATTCAGAATTCTATTTTTATAGTTTAATATTTTGATAAAGTTTATATAGATTGCGGGAGGTAATGGAATTACTTGTGGGTACGTAAATACGTAATGTTAAGGAATTTGAAGAAAGTTTGGTTTGAGTTGTAAAACAAATCGTAGGATCCTTGAAAAGTTTTTTTTTTATAAGAATGTTTGGTAATGACTACTTAATACTTCTATGTACATAATTATAAAAAAATACATATTTATTTATTTATTACAAATTAGGTTCGACAAAGTTTTACAGAACTTTTTGTAAAAAAGATTTCCCCAAAGCATTTTTTTGCAATCAATTGACACAAATTAAATAAAACCACGATTTATTTTTTACGAAATAAAGATTGAAAAATAAAACAGCGTTAATAAAATCACTTCATTGACACAATGAATTACCTATAATCAATCAATTAAATTCCGGGACATCAATTGTTTAATCATTATTTAAAATTTCATTAATTTTTATACCCGTCCATACAAATAAGGCCAAGGGTATATTAGAATAGCTCCTTCGTTTGTAACGCATCGATCTAGATGAACTGGATTAGGATTCAAAGGTATTTATCGGATCAGCATCGAAAAATAAATCGATCTAGCTATGTGTGCCTGTCCTTCCGTCCGCCCGTCCGAGTGTCAGCACGGTAACTGAAAAACTAAAACAGTTTTGAAATTCACACAAAGTCATTTTTAAACCCATTTCAGATTCCCTAATGTTTTTGGCTGAAGTCGGAACAAAATGAATTTGTTCACAACTAATTATGCTAAAAGGATGAAAACTATACACGGTTAGTTATATAATATTACAGCTCATTTTCGAGGAGCTGTCATACAAAGTTATCAATTCGATAACTGTGAATCTAATGAAGCTACGAGATTAAAATTAAAACTGTGCAAGTAAAGTAATAGGACATTAGGCGGACCAAATTTTTATTTATTTTTATGGTTTTTTTAAGCAAAAGTTGTGGGATAGGATTAATAAAATCTTTATTTATTTTACTCCTTTTTATCTTTGTTTTTTAATTAAGTAGGGATAAGGGAGTTAATTAATAGTTTATTTTATTTTATACATCATAATGGACATGCATGGGTATCTAAAAGTTGACAAGGGCAACTATAATCCTCCTCGTTTAATAACAAAATGTCATTAAAATTGAAAGACTCCTATAAAAACCAATAATTGAACAATAAAAGTACGTATATGTAAAATTTTAATGATTCCTTTAGTAATTTAAATTGAAATTATAGATTGCAAAAAACATTCAGGATATTCATGGTCAGGATTTAATTTAAAAATGAATGACACATATATATTATATACATATATTAATGTGTGAAATATAACAATTGCTCTACATTGTTCATATAAAATTGAATCAATATGTCAACATATGATATTTTTCATGTTTATAAATTAATAATGAAAATGAAAATTGATTTTTCAAATTAAAAATAGAAAGAAAATTTTGTAAAACAATTGGATTTTTTATTAAAATATAATTTAGTGTCAATTTTTTCGTTGACAAATTTTATGCATTCTGAAAAAAAAGACTTGAATTTAAATTTTGTGGACAAAATTCCGAATGTTACAAAATCCTTATAACCAAAAATACCGAATTTAAATATTTCGAAAAAAACCATTTGAGAATTGGATACATAATAATTTTTAAGAAATAAATCCTAGATGAATTTCTAAAATACAAATCTTTCATGATTTATGACTACTATCTTTGTACTGATTTTCACTCTAATCAATTTTGTTAAAATATGAATAAATATTCGAAATTTAATTTTCAATAAATTTTAAAATCAATTAAATAATTGCAATATTTTAATTTATTATTAAATTTAATTATTATTTTATAAATGTTTATCCATTATTACATTATAAAAATTTAATTGTGTTTCTAATAAAAATTTTATTACTAAATTGTAATATGATGTTTATATTTAAATTTTTCAATAAATTTATTTTATTTTATAATTATATTTTATATTTATATCTTTATGTTAGCATTTTTAAATTTTAATTTAAACATATTTCAATTTTTAATTTTACACAATAATAATTTCTAGATAATAGAACTTAATTTAATAACTTATGGTCAATAATTGACCAGAACATTCTATAAAGTAAACTTTTTTTTCACTTCCTTTCAATAAATTTCTAGATTTGTTCCTTTTATATTAACCCTATTCGTCCGTCTCTCTTTCCCACTGACGAATAACAAAACTTTTTCATCTTTCAAAGATTAAGTTAATAAATTTTGAATATAGGAAAAATTTAGATTTATAATAAGGAGCGGTGCTGCAATAGTAGAAGTTTATTATTTTAACCCCGCTGTAGTAAATATATAGTAACTGTTGTAAGTCCCCAAATTTTAAAGAACCTAAATAGAGAAATGCCTATTAAGTTAATTTTTCACAGGATATTTTTCAATTAAAAAAAAAATGCAAAAAATAGGAAACTAAAATAATTGGAGCTTCAAAGTCATGAGGTGAATCACGAGATTTTCATTCATGCGATTTTAATAAGCTCTCTAGGTTTTGCTAGTATTACAGTGTTGTCGTTATGTAACCCAAATATAACATTTAATGTCAAAATTGGTTTGAGTAGGGGTAGAGAAATTTTACTTTGAGAATTTAAAACGGCATTTGTTTGGCAGCAATGAAGGGTTGGTTTTTTATATATATATTTCAACGACAATGAACTTGAAATAGTGATGGCTGCCGTCCCCAAACTACCGCTAAACAAATTATTGAAACCCGGATTTTGTAATCATCTCTAAAATCTTTTCTAATTCAGAATAATTTATATATATATATAAATTTTCTGTAAAATGCGTATAACTCTGATTTTGAATCCAACTCTAAAATTAATATTTATGGTTTGCCCACAAGATATACCTATTCCTGGGATTTTGTAACATTGAGATTTTTTTTTTGGGATTTAGGTGGACTACCAGTAATGAAAACTGAAAAAGTAAATATTTAATGAACTGAGGACATTTAAAACCTGTAAAAATTTAGTTAAAAAGTGATAAAAAATTGAATTTAAAAATATTTACAATTCTTTAAGTTTGTTTTTTGCTTTAATAAACTCGATTTTGTCCTTAAAGATTTATAAGTTTACAAACTGCCTTGTTCCTTTTCTTTCGATTAAACCTTTTACATTCTTCTCAAAATTCTATTTCCTTTCAGTACCTACTTAGAATTTCAAGTTTATCCAACTAATTTATGAATTTATTTCTTTACATAAGTAGTTTTTAAACTTTTATAACTTTTTTTCAATTTTGGTTGAAATTTTGACATGCCATTTTCTTATTCCGCTTTTACATTCAATTTCTATTAATAAATTTTATATTTTTTCTTTAAATAAATTTCATAATTTATCGGAATTTCATATTTTCTGTCAATTAAATAAAAAAAGTTATAAAAAATAAATCTTACATGTCCAAAATTACATTTACTTACTTATACATTAATATCAACAATCGCCTAAGGTCAGAAAAAGCACGTAGATAATTTTCTAAATTATTTCTATTCAAGAGAGCGAGAGGGAGAGAGAAAAATAAAATATAAATAAGGATTAAGGAAATAAATTCTTTAATATAGTAGCTTAATGCCCTATAAATCAAGATTAGAAAACACAAAATACAAAACAGCAATAAATTGTATTTCTTCAAATACTTATTCAAAGACTTTTAAAATTTACAAACGTTTCAAAGACTGTCTAAAATAGAAAATTTTACAAAATTACAATAATAAACAAAAATATTTTAAAAATTTTATATACTTTGTTGAAATTTATATTGTGTCAAAATTTTAAAATCTTTTAAATTAAATAAAAATTTCACAGAATTAACAGACGTGCACGAGTTAATTAAATAAATATTTACTTAAGATTTAAATGTCAAACATCGATATTCGAAATAGAGGAAAAAACTTCAATAATATCGAAAACATGTGAGGTGAAATAAGGCCCTAGGGAATTATATATATAAACATTCTAAGAAAGACCTAAAACCCTGCTTTTGAATCCAACTCTAAAATACCACCCAACTCATAATCTAGCATAAACATATATATAAATATTCAGGAAAAACCGTTAAACCCACATACACACATATGTAAATATTTTGGAAAAGCCGAATGATTTTGAATCCAACTCTAAAATCTCTCTTAATTCTAAATGCCATATATACACATATATAAATATTCTGTAAAAGGGGAATACCCTAATTTTGAATCCAAGTCTAAAATTTCTCTTAAGTCACCCCTATTCTCTCATATTGGTAGCTGGCCATACCATTGCGAATGATTGGTTTAATTTTAATAAAGAAACCGTGCTTGGGCGTTATAGCGCTTTGAAAGTGCACTAACGCCCTTCGGGCCATATTGCATTGCACATTATTTCACCTTACCTCGAAACCATCCAAAGCAATCATCCAAAATATTTAATATTACGAAAGTTTGTGTGAACGGCAGCTTATTAATGTTTCTATAGTGTTTGTGAGTACTAATCGTTTACTCTTAATTGAAATTAATTAAATTAATAATTATTGTTAATTATTTTATTTTATTAATTTTAAAATTCATTTTAATTAAATTAAAGAGATTCATTAAATTAATGAGACCTATTTAATAAACAAAAGCAAAATAATCGCAAACAATGTTGGGTCATAGGAACTACCAATTTGTGATTTAAAAGAATTTTTCGAAATCTTCTGGATTAAAGGTTCAGTCTAATCTCTGGAATCCTAAAGACTGAACAAAGGACAAAACAACTTCTACTTTGGTTTAAAAGTTAAGACAATTGAACTAGCGAATTTAGTTCAAGGCAATAAAGCAATCATCTGCGTTGGGAACGGTTGAACCCCTTTGCTTAATTCTTATAAATAAAAAGTAGTTTGCATTTACAAATGCCTTTGAACTATTGAAGTATCAGAAAATGTCTTTGCGTTAACACTATTTTAGTTTATCACACTAATAAAATATAAATTTTACAAAAGAAATAAGTTCTAAGCAATTTCATTTCACTAAAAATAGAATTAATCTAAACAAAATCCAATGTGTTGACATTTGTTTTTAGTCTTTAAATAAAAAAACATTCCGTTTTTCTTTATGTCACATTTGAAGGTCAAGAAATATTTTTTCTATTCAAAACAATTTAGAAGACACTTACGAAACACTTAAGTTATCTGAAATACAATCATCAATGATAGATTGTATTTGGTGCGTGAGGCGTGAGTTAATGACCCTGAATAGAAGTTCTTGACAAAATATTTAAGAAATTAAATGATTGAAATAGTGTGAATGGAATGTTAGTTTATATAGAAATAGGAAGATGAGTTGTGAATGAGTGTGAAGTATCAAATGTGAGGTGTTAGACTTTGAACACTTATGCAATACACTTACGAACATTATTTACTTTATCTAATCGATGGCATCTAAAAATTCAATTGGTTTGTTGATTTTAAATTTAATTTAAATTTAAAAATAAATATATTATTAAATAATGGCAATTCATAACTTTATAGAAATGATTTATAGTTTTTATAGATTAAATTTTTCATAGGTTTAACAAAGAGAAAAAATGGCGGAGAAATAGAGACAAATAGATAAATTCATTAGTTTATTAATTTTTATTATTTTTGAATTATTGCCAAAGAAAGCTTTTTTTTAATAAACGGAAAATTTAGATTTTTTTAAAAACAGAATACAAAAATTTATTAATATTAGATTCAATAGACTTTTGGTATTGAATTCGAATTGTTTAAAAAATCTCAAAATATTGAAAAAGTTTCCATGAAAATATGTTCCATGGTTAATTATTGCTTCCTAAATAAACTGTGAAATTATAATCATTGCGTGTTGAATTTTTTTTTTTAATTTTTTCATATAAGTCACATTAAAACAAGTAGAGAAACAGTCAGTCGGTGCAACCGACTTAGGAATACCCTACACCTATTTAGTTCAAATTTAATGACATATCCATAAGTCATTTTAACACCATAAAAGGTGTTATTAATTTGATCGTAAGACATAGCTAACCAAATTAACTGTATAATACTAAAAACATTTTCTAATTACCCTATCTATTAAAAAATACTACAAATTCTTACTAATTTATCTATTTAAAAATATTAAAAAACAAACAAACTTGAAATAAATAAAAATATATTTATTCCAATTCAATTACAAAATGAAAAAATTCTAATTATTAAATTTTGTGATAAAAAGATAATCAAAGCATAATATATTTAATAATCCAAATTTTTAAAAATTGCAATTATTTTAAATGGTTAGTTTATATACCTAATAGAAAAGCTTATAAACGCAAAATATGCAATAAATGTATTTCTAAAATACAATTAAAAATTTACACCTTTTCATATAATTCATTTAAATATAAAAATAAATTTTACATAAATGCAGCAAGTACCTTTGAACATAGCTGAACCACTACAATTAAGTCTAGATTTCGGAGACACATAGGACATAGGAAATATATTCTTTGGCTTCGAAATTAAACTCGACCACAACCAATTCCCATGGTACTTTCATTACTAGTAACCTACTGTTAAATTTCATCAAAATACCGGCATTATTTTTTGAGTTATGGTGTTTGTAAGATATATGTTTGTTAGTCCTTGAACTTTTCAAGGGTTCCAGGACCCGAAATTATGGTACGATTTCGCCCATATGCAGTCCCGTCATACTTTCAATACTAGTTAACCCTTGTACACAATTGGAACGCTCTATCTTAATTTTAAGTTACTAGTTTTATTAATTTCGATGATAAGCTTTTACACATTGGGAGGTCTAAGAGAGGTTCTGAACCACCACTCCAATTGATCCCAAATTAGGGGGGCACGCAAGAAATAGTAAAGAACACCCTTGTGGCAAATTGGAAGCTTCTACATTTGTTTCAAGTTACTATCTTTATTAATTTCGAAAATATGCTTTAAGGGCCTAAGAACTGAGTGGCTGGTCCCCGATCCACTACTCCAATGGGGCCCAAATTTCAAAGACACTTACGAAATAGGAAGGGACACCCTGATACCAAATTTGGAGGTTCTATCTTCATTGGTTTCGGAATTATGCTCGTTTGGCCTAAATTCGATCAAAAAGTTCTAAGTTCCGAACCCATTGTCCAATCCTCACCGTACTTAATCACCGCCGTAGTTTCGCTGCCAATAACCTACAGCACAAATTTCATGAAGATAGCCTCATTAGTTGTTGAGTTATCGTGTTTTTTTATATATGTTCCTTAGCCCTGACATCAATTAAAAGGTCCGGAATCCGAACCGTTGGGCTGATTTCGCCCTTATATAGTCCGCGCTGTACTTATAGTACTAGTTAACCCTTGTACACAATTTGAACGGTCTATCCTAATTTTAAGTAACTATTTTTAGTAATTTCGATTATAAGCCTTTAAAACTTGGGAGGTCTGAGAGGGGTACAGAACCACCACTCCAATTGATCCCAAATTAGGGGAACACGCAAGAGATAGTAAAGAACACTCTTGTGGCAAATTGGAAGCTTCTACATTTTTTCAAGTTGTTATCTTTATTAATTTTAAAGATATGCTTTAAGGTCTTCGGAAATGTGTGGCTGGTCCCCGACCCACTACTCCAATGGGACCCAAATTCACAAGACACTTAGGAAATAGGAAGGGACACACTGATACTAAATTTGGAGGTTCTATCTTCATTGGTTTCGGAATTATGCTCGTTTGGCCTAAATTCGATCAAAAAGTTCTAGGTTCCGAACCCATGGTCCAATCCCGACCTTACGCAATTCCCGAAGTAGTTTCATTACTAGTAACCTACAGCACAAATTTGATGAAGATAGCGTCATTAGTTGTTGAGTTATCGTGATTTTTTATATTTGTTCGTTAGCCCTGAAACCGATTAAAAGGTCCAGAATCCGAACCCATGGGCCGATTTTGCCCATATGCAA
Source organism: Dolichopus griseipennis (assembly GCA_963082915.1). Lineage (NCBI taxonomy): Eukaryota > Metazoa > Arthropoda > Insecta > Diptera > Dolichopodidae > Dolichopus > Dolichopus griseipennis. The sequence goes on from OY720443.1 coordinate 81,592,284, forward strand.
TCCCCGCCGTACTTTCAGTCCTAGTAACCTACAGTTAAAATTTCATCAAGATAGCTCCATTATTTTTTGAGTTATCGTGCCTACGGACGGACGGATATGGCTATATCGACTAAGGCGGTCACGCTGATCACAAATATATATACTTTTCCATATCTAGCTCGCTTCCTTTAGGTGGTTACAAACACCATACCAAAGTTAATACCCCTTTACCTATTCTATAGGTGTAGGGTATAAAAATAGCTAATAAGGAAACTAAAATTCTCAAAAAACAAAGTTTTTATATTTTGCTCAAAGCATACAAACTCGGTTTTCATTCAAAACTTGAAACATCGAAAATTTCTGAATTATGAACTTGAAACATTGGGATACTTGTAAAATTTCTACTATTTAAAAGTTTCTTCTATCTTCTAGAAGAATGTTTTTATATCTAGGGTGTCGGGACCTCAGTGGTGCCTATAGATCTAGAAGTTAAAGAGAAAGACGACACGACCAAAAAAAGGGAGGCTATATTGTCTTTGGATGGAGGAAGACCTGTTGATTGTTGAAATTTAAATAGGGTATCCAAAAGTTGAAGTTCTAATCTGTGTTCTACTTTTATAACTAAGGTTTGTATATAAGCCTTCTTGAAACTTAATAAAAGATCGCCTAGTTATCTGAAAACTCCTTTTCATTTTATTTTAAATTTGGCAGTTCAAAAACGTTTTCGTTTAAACTCAACCTTGGTTCTCGTTTAAAAATTGGATTTAATATTTTTGAGTAAAAATAACAAGGAAGTGTTCAAAAATTTATAGAATTTAAAATTTTGTTTTCGTTTATGAGACTTTGATCTCATTTATGAATTAAAGAAATATAAAAATTATAATTTTTTGCTCAGGGAGTGGAAAAATTTATTATAGGAGGGTAGATATTTTCTTTAATACGAGATAACGTTTAATAAGATAAATTTTAATAGAAAATAATTAAATTATTTAAAAAAATTTAATTTAAATTTTTTATTTTTAATTTTCCTTTGTACAAATTTAATTAAAATCAAGAACAGATTCTTCTTTTGCATTTTCATATTTTTTATCTCCTTTACGCATGCATGGATTCATTGTCTCTTATATACGAGTATATTCTGATTTTTATTCTATATTTTATGATTAACCTAATTTCCACCACCAACGGAAAGTTCATTGCTCTAATATTTCATAACCAATGTCTATTTTATAAAATCGATATTATTATATAACTAATATATATGTACACATGTATATAAGTAATATATACACCGATATACAATAATTCGTTGAAATATATTAAAAAAAAATGTGGCAGACATTAATAGATTCAGTGAATTTTGATATTGGATATCCCTTTTAGTTAACTTTTAACATCTGGAAAAGAAATGATTTATTTGTTGTGAAAGGTGTAAAGAAAAATGTTTGTGAAAAGTTAAAATAAAATAGAAATTGAATAGCTGTAACAGTAGTCCGAATTCTAAAAATAAATATTTTAACTTTAAGTACATTAACTTGTCTCAAGTCTGCATTAAAAATTACTTTATATGCACTTTGAACATCAAATATATGTTCCAAATATACTTATTGCCTATTTGCTTTTGGACGCAACACTGAGATGATATTAATATTTTCTCATTCACGTTTAGTTCTAAATGCGTTCCTGCAATATATCTAACGCAAAAGTGTTGTTATGTTGGTAGTACCTATGATTAAATATTTTTTTAGAAGAGGAATACTATTGTAAAGTTTATTATCTTACCTACTTTTCGACCTTTTTGATAATTTATATCACTTAAACTACACGGTTTCTCTAATATAATGACAAATGTCATATTTAAAATATTTGAGTAATTTACGTGACAACTGTTGCTAATTGTCAATTTCTGTATAATTACAATACAATTAAAGAATTTTAACAATTTTTAACAATTACATGTAAATATGCCTTGAGCAAGTATGTAAATAGAATTTAAACTTTAAGAAGTATTCTTACTGAGTATAAAAAATTGGAAGTAGATGGTAACACTAATGTTAAACATATTGCTTTAAATGCCATAGTGGGCAGAAAATATATTTAAGTCAGCCATATTGAATTGTTAGACAATATCTAATTGTAAAATATTAAAGTTGTTAAAATTTTGATGTGCTCAATAAAGGAAAGAAAAAAAAATTACAGAATTTGGGTGTAGGGCTAATGTTTTACATCAATAATTGCCTTAGCTATCAATTTGCTTGTAATGAATAAAAATTCTTCTTAGGAAATAAAGCGTCAAACTGTTCGGACGCCATCAATTCCAACACGTTGTAAATCCATGTAGTTATAATTAAACCGAAAATTAAAAGAAACGCTAATTTTAAGAACAACAAAAATATATTTTGAATTAAGATGTTATTTAGAATTTCTATTCACATTAAAATCGTTCTGGATTATATAATTATTGATATTAAAAAAATGCGGCCAATTTATCAATTATCTGACATTTTTATACCCAGCATGACATTTCCTTCAACTCATACAAAAAAAAAAACATCTAAATGAGCAATTACATTTTAAGAATAAAATAAACCTATAAATTTATTTTAATTAATCTAAAAATAAAATGAAATTTTTTATTATTAAATTTTTTTTCAGAAAATAAAACAGATTTAAATTTGACTCGCACGCTTTCTTTAAATAGCTCAAAATATTTCATGTAAAAACAACCGCCTAATCACTATGTAATTCTGTACACAACTTTGTTTTTTGTACCTGTCATTTATTTCGAATTATTTTTATTTTACATTCCATGAATTTATATATATTTTTTTTAAATTTTTTAAAAATTTCATTTAATTCGCAATGAGATCAAACGAATATTTATAAACCAACCGTCAATCATAAACAAGAAGTCATTTCCTCCCGTCTTTTGTATTTTATTATGGCACTGCTTGGGAATTTGTTCTTTTTTTAAATTCAATTTTCGAAAAATTTATTTAGAAAATTTAAAATTTTTTTAAGGTAACCTTGGCATATAAATTCTCTTTGGTCTATCTTAAATTACAAGATTTATAAGAAAATATAGAATAACCCGCGGAAACATTGATATCTAAAATTCCCGAAAATATCATTTATTAAAAAGAAGAAAAATTTTAGTTTCGAAAAGTCTAATTAAAATATTGTTTCCTACATTCAAACCTTATAAACTGAGTGAATCGCGTATGCTGTGTGATTGTATACATTTTTTGTATAATTTAATTTATAATTTGTTTTGATTCTTGATGTGATGCCATGTTTTTTGCTTTATTAAAGAGATTTACAATGTACAGAAGCAAAAATATGAACGCAAAACACACTAAAATGTTTATTTAATTTCTTTTGCAACATCAATTAATTTTTTTTTGTCCTAATTTAAATTTTTCGAAATGTAAATAAACAAATACAATTAAAAAAAAAAGTCTTTTACTTTTAAATATTAATCTCATGTTTTAAAATTAAATGAATTCATAAACTTTTATAGTGTGAGTGCTCGGTAACAAGGAAGATTTTACTTTAGCATTATTTTAAATCAATCAGCTGGACATTATAATTATAGTGATAGCTGACATTGCATGTAAATTGGTTAAACTATATAATTTTTTAAGTGCTAATTGTTTAACTTTGAGGCTAATAAATCTGTCTACATCATAGGTACATGTTGGAATAGGCGGGACATATTATAATTCATATTTTTAGAATTGATTTTGATGAATCTCACATATATGTTAAAAATGAGGTCGTATTAGGCCTTATAACATGTAGAAACGTCTTAGATTTTCAATAGATACAATTCTGTTTATTAAAAATTGTAATAATTTTATATTTGTACCTGTGAGTTATATTATTAAATTAAATCATTTGTTTTTGTACTGTATATATAGAAAATATGCAATTCGAAATTAGTATAGATTGTAGGAGATATGGAATTCGAAATTTCAAATTTTGATTATATATTTTTAATTCTATAATTTTGAATAAGTAATCATCGAAATAAGTATAAGTGCAAAACCTTCTAGCTACGCTTGGACACATTTTCATCACAAGCCGAAACCATTTAATCATTTTAAAAATTCATGCACGAGTCAGAAACAATAAATTATAATATAAATAAAACTCGGTATATAAATCACTTAAAATACCTTATTATTTATTTTAAACTTTCGAACGAACAGCACGCTTTCATTATGCTACTATCATTTTACTAGTCTATTTAAATTGGGAATATCCGTGATTTATTTTTTTTTGAGTTAGACTTAGTCTATGTACATAATAAAATGCAGACGCATAATAAAACAATCAAATTTAATAAATTAATCAAACTATTGTAATTGCAACATGTGTCTTATACATGGAAAAAGTATCTACCTGTGTCCATTCGTGTTTATGTATTAATTTGGAATAAAATATCCAGCATTTCATTTGATTCTTAAATTTAAAATATTGAAATTAAATTTTAAATTTTAAAATTTCAGTTTTTAAAACATATTTCAAAATTATATTCCCAAAAAAACACAATAAAAATTTCAAAAAGAAACATAAGAAGTATGCCCAAAGAATTTATTGAAAATTTAAAAAAATAAAGAATAAATTAATTTTATTATTCAAAATATTTTGAATATTTATTTCATTTTCAAAGAAAAATCATTATTATTTTTCAATTTAATTTTATTGCCCTTTTTAATTCAAATAAAAATTTGTTATTTGGTTTTATTTCAAATTTATAGAGAGAAATTTAAATTTGAAAATAGTTCGAAAAATATTTATTTAAAAATATGTTTATATTTATTATATTTTAATTATTTTTATTTTATTTTTATTGTGAAAATTAAAAATTCTATTAAAATTACAAAACACCGTTCTTCTAAGTAGATTTTAGATATTATACACTCTTACTTAAATTTGGAGCTTTTTTGTGAGTCTAATACAATAAATAAAAAGATTTGCCAATTCTACTATAAATCCTATCTTGTTATTAAATAAATAAATTTATTTATTACTTAGTAAATATACTTAGTTAAAATTTTGAACTCTCTCATTAGGTGTAGAATTAATTTTTAATTTCCTCTTTTACTTCTTATTTATTTTATTATGTACAATCCCCAACCACATACAATGTGACAATTGTGAGGTTCCGTCTTTAATAATCAGGTAGGACAGATATATTTTTTATATAATATTTTTTTTTTCTTTCTACTCTCTTTGGGAACATAGGGCTTCCACAAAGCCTTTTCACCTGTTTCTATTTAGTGCTATGACTTTCATTTGAGACCATGTTTTATTTAGTTCTGTTATTTCTCGCTCTACTGTTCTACGCCATGTATTTCTAGGTCTACCAACATTTCTCTTTCCTTGAGGGTTCCATTCCAGGACTTGCCTGGCTATGCAGTCTGGGGGTCTTCTAAGAATGTGACCTATCCACCTATATTTTCGTTTCTTAATTTCTATTTCGATAGGTTCTTGACCGGTAGCTTCCCATAGATCTTCATTTCGTATTATTCTTGGTCAGTATATTCTGGATATAATCCGGAGGCACTTGTTTACAAATACTTGTAGTTTATATGTTTCTTTCTTATTAACTAGCCAAGTATCACTACCATATAAGAGGACAAATTTTAAACATGCTTGGAATATTTTAAGTTTGGTTTTTCTTGCAATTTGGGATGACCTCCATATTTTCCACATTCTTCCAAATGTTGCTCTGGCTTTCGTTAGTTTATTATTAATGTCCTCTTTTGTACCGCCTTCTTTAGTAATAATACTGCCTAGGTAATTGAATTTATCTACATCTTCTACTAATGTATCGTCAATTGTAATTGGTCTTGTGTTGTTTGTATTCCCTCTTATAATTTTTGTAATTTTAATAATGATATACGCTATTATAATATAAATTATAAGTTCTATTTTTTTTATTAGATAATTATTTGACCTGGGTTTTAACCCGAGACCCTTCGAATAAAAAGCCGACGCTCTAACAACTTCATCACTGGTCTGATCTTTTATTTTCATATTATTTGTTACTGTCTTGCAGTTTTTTAGCACTTAACACATGTTTCAGTTAAAAAAAAATTATAACATACACACGACATATTATTTAATTTGTGTATTTGGTCACAAGTTGTAATGAACCAGGGCCTGTTCGAGCTGAGCTCAGAAAAATTGTCCTAGATCTAAAAAAAAAAGTATTTTGGTACTAAAATTTTCAAGAACTAGTCTTCTTTGTAACATTATTTCAATATTTTTAATTTAGAAAAACACTGAAATTTTGACACATACTTCTTTATTATTTTTTTATTTAAAAATTTTTTATTAATTTTTTTTAACAATTTTTTATACTTAAAAAATATTTTTATTCTATTTTTAAAATTACAATCAAGAAACCAAAAATTATTCGAATAAATAAAATTTTTAAATTTATTTTAAGAAAATATATTCCATATAAAAAGTATTTAATATTAAAAAAAAATTAAATTAAAATTAAAACCAAAAAATAAAAAGAAATTAACATTTAATTAATATTAGAAATATTTATTGAATCATAAATTAAAAATTATTTTAAAATAATAGTAATAAATAATCATTTTTATTTTTTTTTATAAAATAAGCCTTTATTGATCTGTAGTTAAACTTTGAGTACCTATCATTTGTTGCTAAACATTGTATATTAAATGCAATAAATTGAAGCAACATTAAAATGCATCTGATCCATATAATCGTTTTTATATTTAATATTTTGTAATAAAACAAATTTATAAGTATAAATAATATAAATTATAAAATAAATTTTATAAATTCAAAAATGTATTTTCGAATAATTAATTAAAATGTTTTATTTGAATATTATAAACTTCAATATTTTATTGATTAGTGAACATTTTCATTTAATAACAAATTTTGATTTTTATACCCGTATGACTATATAGTCAAAGGGTATAATAAATTTGCCATTACGTTTGTAACGCAGAGAAGGAGGGGGGGTAGATATAGACTCAAGTGTATGGATCGGATCAGAATCGAAAAAAAAATTGATTTAGCTATGTATGTCCGTCCGTCCGTCCGTCTGTCCGTCCGTCCGTCCGTCCGTCCGTCCGCACGATAACTCAAAAACTAAAGGAGCTAGGATCTTGAAATTTTCGCAAATTCGTTTTTTTGCAATAGCCGTCATCGCTATTTAAATCCAGCCATTTTGGTCCATGGGCTCGGGTGGCTGCCATACAACTTCTTTTTTTATATGAGTATTTCTTTGTACCTATTACAGCTACGTGTTTGAAATTTTGGCAAAAGTAGTTTAGTTCTATGGCCAAAGTTTCTGCAAAATTTGGTTGGTCTGTTGCAGTGAGTTCGAATAGCTGTCATACAACTCCTTCTTATATATGAGCATTACTCTATACCTGTTAAAGCTGGGTGTCTGAAATTTTGCCAAAAATAGTTTAGCGTAATGGCCAAAGTTACTGCAAAATTTGGTTGGTCTACTGCAAAGAGTTCGAGTAGCTGCCATATAACTTCTTATTTTATATGAGCATTACTCTATACCTATTGAAGTTAGGTGTCTGAAATTTTGCAAAATTTGGTTGGTCTACTGCAGAGGCTTCGAGTAGCTGCCATACAACTCCTTCTTTTATATGAGAATTACACTACACCTAATAAAGCTGGTATGTTTTAAATTTTGCCAAAAGTAATTAATGTTTATAATAATAATGATGTAATGTTTATATAACGGTCATACGGGTATCCCAGAGTTGACACAGTCTACTCTACTACACTCTTCCTCGTTTTATTTTAAAAGTTCAAAAATATTAATAATAATATTAAAACAAAATATATTTTATAATATCTATATATATCAGCTATATATACAGAGTGTTTCCTAATTAGATGCACTGCTATATACCACTTAGGAGTAGGCACATTTTTTGTATTGAGGCTAAGCTGGGCCACTTCTAGTTTCTAAAATATGGGGGCTTAAATTAAATTTAAATATTTTTTTTAGCTTCCATAATGTTAATCTTAACTCTGATTATAGACTACTTATGAAAATTCTGTAAAATTAATTCTAAAGCTTAAGAAATTCTCTTTTAAACATGCACTGAATTTTCTATCTTTTACAGTTTCAAGCGAGCTTCTACATTTAAAAAATGTTTGGTGCGGTGTCTAGCTGTGCACTTAATAATGAAAACCCCTGTTTATAATTTTATCTATTTGCAGAATACTACAAAAAAATTATTAACTCATAAGTACCTATGCAGTGGTATATAGCAGTGCACTGAATTAGGAAACACCCTGTATATATTATCTATATATAATAGCACAATACTACAAAAAAATTATTAATAATTTCTTAATTTTTTAGATAGCATATGTTGTGTTTTTTTTTTTTAAATAATTTCGACCTTTATTTTACATACACAGTCACACATATGATTGACGATATTTTTACTTTTAAAGAATAAAAAAAAAAAAATAATAAAAAATTTAAAACAAAATATAAATAAATTTTAATAAAAACTTAAAAAAATTTTTAAATTCAAAACAAAAAAATAAGAAAAATAACTAAAAATTAACACATGAGTCTTAAATTTTATGACATATTAAATAATTTTTTTTTGTCAAGTTTACTTTAATTTATAATTTTCTTTGTGTATAAAAATATAAAAATATACACACACAAAATATTTATACACAAATTAATAAATTAATTTTGTTTTTGTTATTGTTTACTTTTGTTTTTGTTCTAAACTTGAACTGTGCTTGTTGTTGTTATCACTTTGGTTGTTTTGTTTTTTTTCTCTTAATTGGTGGAATTATTTTCTAAGAAATTTTTTTTTCGTAAATAAAATTTTCTGCCGATTACGGTAACCGCGTCCGAAAGAGTTGGCGCCCTGAAGAAAACTGAATAATACTTTTTTTTTAATTTCTTATAATATTGTGTGCTTACTTCATCATATCATTGTACACTAAAAGTTTTGTACTCTTCGTTAAGTTTCAAAAAGTTTATTAAGCAAACATTGGTAATACAATCTGCAGAATTTTTATAAACAACCCGTTATTTGTATTTTAATATGTGTATTGTGGTCGTAGTGAATATCATATTTATTTGTATAGTATGTCAGTTTTATGTATAACTGTAAAGCAACAGTTTGATATTTAAAAATAATGAAGATAATAGCGTAATTATATCGAAAGTAATATAAATTGGAAAATTTAAAATTACGGTTATTTCAACTGACATCTCAAAACATGTGTATCAAAAATATTGCTAAATGCAAAGTCATTAAATAATGGTTTGTTTATTTGGAGTCGTTGGCAGTTGGCCCTTTGCACAAAAGAATACAAGTATATGTATTAAATTATCATTTCAATTCAAGAACTTAAATTCTCTCTGCAAAATAAGAGCTTTCATTTCGTTATGTTGATGAGATAATAAAAGCTTTCATTATTAAATGTTTTGTATCTAACATAATATTTGTATGTGTTAGATAATTGAAGCACGTGCGATTTGTTTACAATTTCATTTGCCTTTTGTTTGTTTTTGTTTTTATCCAACATATTGAGTTTTCAATGATTTAATGTTTGAGTGTTCAAATGTAAACAAATATTTTTTTTTGCACAATATTCTTAAAGCTTATTTATGCAATAATATAAAGTATCTTGAGATAGGTGCTCATGATATTTTATTTATAATCTTTTTAAAACTTTTTATATTGAATTTAGAAAAACTTTCGTAATTATTGAATAGTTGATTTTCAGATAATTATTAAAGCTTCTTAAGAGTGATGGGTCATACTTTAAATGAAATTTAAAATCAGGTTAAAACAGAGATACATAATAGAAGAATCAACAAGAACAATGTTATATTTGTAAGCAAATTCATATATGTATTTTCATGGTGCGGGGTCATAACTCCCAGGGTCATAGTTCTCTAAGGGACTTATGTATTCCTTTTCTCCAAAATTAAGAAAAACTACATTTTCAAGACTGTTTAGAAAAAAGGGCAATCCTAATTTTGTAATCAAAATCTCGCATAAATGAATTCATAAATACTCTGAAAAAAGAGCCAACTTTTTTAATCAACTTAAATATGCTTCCTCTATGTAATATTTTACTTATATATTTTTATATTATTATCATAATTAAATCAAAAGATCGTAAAAGACTTTCAGAAATTATTTCAAAATAAATTTGACTTAAATATATTAGTATATGAATGCGCTCAATCACACAATTTTAGTTGTTATGATGTTATAACTAAAAAATTAGTAAAGGGAGTTATAACTAACCTAATGGATCATAACTTCCAAAAGGAACTTTTGGCTCAAGGGAGTTATGTCCCACGTAAATATTTTAAATTGAATAAAAGGTGCTAAAACTCCCATTAAATAAGCCATAAATTCCTAAAGACATATTAGCCTATGACTCTGCACCTTTTTTGGCTGTTAGGTTTTTTCATAGGGATTTCTAGACAAACAAAAGATAGACAGTAAAATAACTAATTTTTAATTTTACGAGTAGTACCTAGACGTTTTTAAACAAATTTTTTACTTTAATTGAGGAAATTGTTTTGCCCATTAAACTACATGTCTTCTATTTAATCTTTAGTTTGTTTTTCAAATTAGATTAATAATAATATTTTATTTTAAAAACTGCATCATATCATTACGTTTTCTTGCACGAGTTTTTAAAGAAATCTTATATTTAGAGAGAATTCATATAATGGATTAAAATTTAAAGAATTTAATAATTTTCTTTTGATATGAAGGACGGAATATTATTTTTTTATGAGATTCTTGAAATTTTAATTCTCTTTGTGCTGAAAATCTTTGAAAAGACTCTTGTGATTACTTTGTCTATAATTATTAAAGTCTAAATTAAACTTAATACGTACAAAGATAAGGCAAAAAAATAAAAAGACTGTCTATGGTTAAAGTTTATGAGACATAATTAAATAAGTGAACTCTTTGAAAGTCTGATAAAAATTTATTCATTTAAAAAATTAAGTGAATGAACTATGACAATAAATTGAACAGTTTTAAAGCTTAAAATATTTTAGCCAACATCTACAACAGTTGCTAAGTGTATTTGGTTTCTAACAGAGAGGGTGCGGGTTCGACTATAGTCAGATCATAAAATATTTAATTGAAAAATAATGTTTCCTTAAAAATCTCCATGGTGACAAAATATTTTAAGGAATATCACTTGTAAAATTAATACATAGTACATAGTATTTCACTACCTTATCACATTGCACGAGTAAAGGGACTTTTTATAAATAAATAAATAAATTAATTCGTAATATTAGTCTTTTACTCTTTATACTAAATGTTTAAATCACATTGTTTATAATTTGAATATAAAATAATTGGATTCCTGAAACCAGACATGCTCGGTAGCAATATATTAAAATTTTTCATCCCCTGAACCCTTTAGAATGCTGCTAAATCATTGTAGTTGATTATACGATATTTACTAAAAAATATTTTTAAAATTTTAAATAACTTTTTTAAATAATATTAAATGAAAAAAATAACTTTATAAAATTTATTTTTAGTATCTAAATAATTTTGAACACTATATTTGAAACATAGACACTTAAAAAATTTCATATACATAACTTTTAACACATTCAATTTTCTTTACCAAAAAAACTCATTCAAGAAAATTAGGTTTTTTCCAACAATATCTTCAATAATTTAAAACACTTTAATCTGGTATGAAATATCAAACATAAAATAAATAATGGTTCATGTTTAGTGGTGCGGAATCTGGTATAGAGAATGAACAATCAATATAATAAGGAATCTTCTGTAGATTATAAAAACATCTATAAAATTATATAATAAAATACTTAGGTACTGGTACTGTATGTAAACGATAAATATATAAATTTCATTTACGGAAGGATATCATATCCTTCTTAATAGAAGTTTAATGTTAGAAATGTTGTTTTCATTCCTTCTTAGTATCCTTGCAAAATTTAAGGATATTCCATTATTTACATTTCTGCTAAGATCCGGAAGACTCTTAAAATGCATCGACCGGGAATATTCTATTCAACTTTTCTATTCTATCTTCTATGGTATGCAATTTTTAGAGCTTTAGGAAAATTAAAATTGAAAAGAAAATTTTATTATATTTTTTATGAAATTTTCGAAGAAAATGAAAGGAAATACTCTTTAAGGTATTATTTATTATATATACGTATATATATATTTATAGGTAGATAAGTATATAACAACATTATACATAAATAGAAATATTATTTAATTTTCTCAAGAGATATTTTTGTAGTTTCACTTTTCATGAATCCATTCAAAATTAAAGAATTTTATAGGAATAATTTTTTTTTAAATTTAATATAAAAAAGATTTTGTTTAATTTTTAAATATAAGATTTCTTTTAACCTCATCTTTAGAAATTATAAATTTAATTAATATAAAAATTATGAAACCCATCATTTTGAAACATTGAGAGGGATTAAAATTCAAAAACTGCTCTTACTTAATTTTTGTAAATAAATGGAATAGACGTATAGAGTACAAAACATGCTCTTCCTTAAATTTTCTAAATAGATGCTATTCTTAAGAATTAAGTGAATTTCCTTCAAAATATATTTTACGGAGTTCATCTTTCTGATACCACTTACTTTAATTAATTTAAACACAATAGAGATGACAGTCATTGTTCCAAATGCGGTTTAAAAAAATTTTCTTTGTCCTTTCACTCTATATCTTTTGACTTGATATCCTTTGACTTAATATTCTTTGACTTAATATTCTTTGACTGCATATCCTTTGACTTAATATCCTTTGACTTGAAATTTTTTTACTTCATATTCTTTGACTTAATATCATTTATGTGATATGTACTCATAATGTGTGATATTAAGTGCAATATTTAATCATTTCCATCACATTAGTAATTAATTACATTTATTTGAAAAATATGAATAGTTTCATAAATAGTTTTGCAGAATCTTCAGGTGTTCGTGTTATGCAAATTACACTAAAATTTTTTTTTTTCAACAGAAAAATTATTGAGTAAAAATCTTGTAAGGGACTTGTTTTAGAAAATTTAAAACATTAATTCTAAGAATTCTTAATCATATATTCCTTAAAAATTCCTTATAAAATCCTTAATCATATTGAGGTGAATTTAATGATAGAACGAAAAATTTTAAAACTCGTTTATCTAAAGGCTATTCACAAAAGAGTTGTTTTTTTTTAAAATACTGTACAAACCGAATTAACTCATTTAATTTTTAAGTGAAACTGACTTTGCAAATAGGACATTTGGAAAAGATCCATAGGAAAGATAGAAAATCAAAAAGTTTCTTATGAGGGATTTTAGAATTGATTGCTTAATTGCAGTCAGTCGGGATCTCGTCCATCAAACACTATTGGACTCTTCAGTATGTTATATTAGAATTGGACTACCTAGACAACTCCAAATATATTTTGACCTAATAAATTCTTTTATATAACAAGTTATGAACATCATCTGTAAGTTGTAACAAATAGATTAAAAATTTTATATCCTATAAGTATGCAATTAATATAAAAATAAGTAAAATTTTAAGAAATTGAAAGGACATGCTTGTATACTGATCTTCTTTTATAAAATAGTTAAATAGTACTTATTGGTTTAGCGAAAGTAGTATTGGGATGATATTGTACAGTGTGATTCTCAACTTTATATTTAAAACAGAGGTGTTACGATATTAAATCATTGTTTTAATTTTAGTTTTTTTTTTAGGATTCGAGTTTTTAACGCGAAAGTGAAAGGACGTATCTTAACTAAAATCATTAAAACAAATAAAAATATCACAAAAATAAAAGAAATTATTTTTCTTTATTTTTTTTTTTTTTTTTTTTTAATCATTATCGTAAAAATTAAAATATAATAACACTTGCTATATTAATAACTAGCGAGTTTCCATTTAATTGGACTCCTTTAAAAAAAGGATATCAATTATGGAAAATGAAATCAATTTAACTGGAAATGAGCTTAAAACTTCTATAAATTCAAAAGTCAATTTATTGCTGAAAAAAGGTATATCCAAACCAAATATTAAACTGAAGAAAAACAACGAAATCCGTGAATTGAAGTTGATAATTGAAAAGTTGCAAATCAAAAACAACAAGCTTGAAAAACTTTTGAAGGTCAACAAAGGTGATGAAGAAACTTGCTCAAATGAAAATTTTTTTCTTCCTTTAATGGATGTGACTGATGATGATTTCGGGATTAACGATTCGGCTAATTCAACTACCACAAGCGCCAATGAGCCTGATACTGACGCATTAGAATCAGGCATAAAGGAATTGGCTAGAAAAACAAAAGAAAAAAAAATATTATCACAAAAACCAACCTGTGAAGATGCTCCACGTGCTCAGCACAAGCCAAATGAAGGTATTCTAAATAGTAAAAAACGTATGCCACCAATAATTTTTGGAAAAACCGATATAAAAATGTTGAAAGAATTGCTATCTAAAAATCTAAAAATTAAAGATTTTTTAGTTAAAGAAAAAGGCGATAATAACAACATCCTCTATACCTTTAATATTGAAGAATTCAGAAAAGTACGTGAACTTCTAGAAAAGTCTGGAATTAATTACTACACGTTTACGCCGAAAGAAGACAAAAAAACTACACTTGTGCTCAAAGGGTTAAGCAACAACTACTCGTGCGAAGAGGTTTTGGCAAACCTGAAAGAATATGAAAATGATGATATTAAATTTGAAAAAGTATCAAGACTTACCACAAAAACTACAACTGCTAAAGGTATAATCCTACCCCATTTTATTGTGCAGGCATCACCTCAGAGCTCAATAAATGTTATATGCAAAATAAAATCTATTGATCATCAAATTATAAAATGGGAGCGAATCCACAAACCGAACATAACCCAATGCACGCGTTGTCAACGTTTTGGACACTCGGCTTCAAACTGCATAATGGACTTCAGGTGTGTTAAATGTGGTGATAACCACCTACCAGGGCAATGCACCATCAAACCGGAGGACTCCAGGGAAAAATTATTCTGTACCATGTGCAAGCATTTCGGCCATCCATCATCATATAGAAACTGTCCGGTTTACCAGGAAAAAATAAAAAAGCAGCAAGAAAACAAAGAACTTCTCAAAAGACGCATAGCAACTAAACACATGGCATCGAACTTTGTACAGCCAAATATGTCATTTTCAAATGTAGTGAGTAGAAATAATAACATTAGTAGTAGTAATAGTAATACCAACAATATTAATAATATTAACACAGATATTTTATTAGAAATACGCAATAGTATTGCAGATTTAAATAAAAAAATTAACACTATCGAGAAAAATATTAATACTAACACTAATAGAATTAATATATTATTCGATTGTATGAACATTGAATCCAATCAGCAATATGTCTAATCTAACCAGTACTTATAAAGTCATCTCAATAAATGTTAACTCTCTTATCTCACACAGTAAAAAATATGCACTTATGCACTTTGTAGAGAACAACAATCCAGACATTATTTGTATGTGTGAAACAAAATTGAAACCATCTGATCATATGTCATTAGACAATTATGATTTTATTAGAAAAGATCGTATGAATGCTATTGATGGTGGCGGTGTTGCCATAGCAATTAAAAAATATTTTAAATACCAAATTGTAAATAACTACATTTTCGATCAATTTATATGTATCGAAACTTGTGTTATATCTCTACAATTAAAACAAAACAAAAAATTGTATATAATTTCTATTTACGCATCAAATAGAAATTCACCTAATTTTTTGACAGAATTGGAAAAAATTTTTCAAACACTAAATTTATCCAATATTAACAATTTTTTTATATTAACTGGCGATTTCAACGCCAAACATATATCTTGGTCGAACACTGTTAACAACTCTCGTGGTACACAATTATATAATTGGATGCAAAATAATTACATATTGTATAAAATGAAACTACACGTATCAGATGCACCCACACTACCACGAGCAAATTCATACATAGATTTAACTATTGCCGATGTAAGAATAAATGTAAGCTTCTCTCAAATCTACAACAAACTTACAACTTTGCCATATGATAGTGACCACAATGCTATTTGCATCCCATTCCACATCAAAAATGAAGAAGTTCTAAGTAAAGAGTTGCCACGCGAAGAAATATTTAATTTCAATAATACTAATTGGAATAAATTTCGGAGGAAATTAGATCAAAACTACGATATTGAATATCTTAACATGGAGAACAAAATCTTAGATAATTGCAACATTTCGTTACAAAATATAAATTTTCATCTTCTAAATTTAAACAAAATTATTTATAAAACCATGAACGAAATAATACCATAAAGTAACATATATATAGAGTATTCACGTAGAACAAAATTCGTTAGTCATTTCTTTTTAAAAATCCCGTCCCATTTTACTCAA
Source organism: Dolichopus griseipennis (assembly GCA_963082915.1). NCBI lineage: Eukaryota > Metazoa > Arthropoda > Insecta > Diptera > Dolichopodidae > Dolichopus > Dolichopus griseipennis. The sequence continues at coordinate 81,608,736 of OY720443.1, forward strand.
TATCCCGTCCCATTTTTACTCAACACTCAAAATTCATTTTAAAACTCAAATATTTTTACTTAAAAATTGAGAAGAGTTTTTTTTAAGCTCTAGAAAAAAAAAAATTCTTCATAATTTGAGTATTATGATATTATATGAAGAGTAAATGTATATGTATGTACATATTGACATATTTACATTTTTATGCATATTTTTATGAATGTTAAGAAAAATGTATGTGTGTACATATTTTTTTGTAATGTAACTTTTTTTATGTGATATTTTTCTCTATTTTTTTTTTGATGTATTTTTTATGTATTCTTATTTTGATATTAAGAATTATAATCAATTTAATAAAGGCGCGCATTTTTAAAAGTGTCAAGTGTTTATTTTGTTACAAGTGTTTATTTTGTTATGAACATATTATTAAGTATTAAAATTTGAATTAAAAAAATTGAGGAACAAAATTTACATGTAAGTATTAATTTATAAATTTTCTATTAGAATAAGTATTATATTTTAGACAAAAGCAATTAAAAGAGAAAAATAACATTCGCTACATGACAAGTTATCACTATTAAAGGAATTACATATTTTTACGAAATTTTTTTTTTACAAAATTTGAATTTCCAGTTAAAATTTTTTTTTCATATCCCGCAAAATTTCGTGTAATTACGAGGTATAACTTGTCACATCATAGCTTATTGCTTTTACTATAGCTTTTCTCTAAATTTCATTGCATTTTTCTTATAACTTATCATGCAAGATGTTACATTAGAAATAGTAATCATAATAATATGTATGTACCTACATACATGTAAAAAAAAATTTGGATTATGAATTTTAAAAGATAAACTTAATTGCTACATGTATTTAGGAATAAAAAATATTTTACTCATGAAACACCTTGCATTTTTATACGTTCTAATTTTCTTCATCTGAAACAATGCGGTATATTTTTATAAAGCCATGTAAAAATTTTGTCTATTAATCTTCTGAAAAATATTATAATACTTTATGTCTTTTATGTAATAATCTTATGATTATTATGTATTTGATGTATTATTATAAAATAATAAACTTTTTTTTATAAATATACTTAAATTTGGTTAAATTCTGAACATCAAATTCGGCCTGATAGATATATTCCGCATTGTCAGAAATATCTATTTTCTCTGCTTATTCCTTTTGTCATTCCTTCATTTTCTTTATGCATGTTTTAAATGAAGAATGTTTAAGGACGTAAAAGCAGATTACCGTAAGAATGGTACCCCTTGCATAGTGTGCAATAGAAGTAGACGTAATTTTGACGGTAGGCTGTATGAATTTCCAAAAGAGAAAAATTTATTCGAAATGTGGGTATCGGCATGTAGTGTAAGTATAGAAAATTTAAAAACAAAAAAATTATTTATTTGCGAAGACCATTTCGAGAAAAAATTTTTAGGGAGAAAACTAAAAAAGGGAGCTTTTCCAAGTTTGTGTTTGCCACATAATAATATTGAAATCAATCCTATAACTCCACTATCTAATTTAAACTTTCAGTCAAAAGAGTTTTCAAATTTTAATAAAGAAAATATTTTTTCTAAAACATTTAATAATAACTCAAATATTAAAGTTTATAGTCAAAAAAATCTAGAAAATTTAAAAGTACCCTTAGAAAACATTCGAACGGTGTCTCCAAATGAATTGTCGATTAATTTTTGTAGGCATTGTTTAAAATTCCAGAAAAAAGAAAATTTTTATTTTAAAAAATTTTCCACATGTCATAAAACATTAGGTCATATAAAAAAAAAAAATGTTTATTTAAAAAAAAAAATTATATCTTTAAAAATTCAGAATAGGAAATTACAATTAAAAATAAAAAAGGAAAAGCAGGATTCTTTATCTAATACAATTGATAGGCAGTCTCATTTAGCAAACGATGCCAAAACTTTTTTAAAAATGAATTTCAAAAATGGAAAGATATGGTCAAAAGATGAAAAAAAGGTAGCTTTAAATATACATTTTAGTTCTCCAAAAGGTTATTTATTTTTAAAGAATGCGATAAAGTTAAATTTACCCCATTTTAGTTCCCTTAATAGGTGGATCCCTATTAAATATTTAAATGTAGGTCTTAATGAAAAGAATATTAATGAATTAGGGATTATATTTTCAAATAAAAATTCTCTTGAAAAGGAAGCAGTATTAGTTTTCGATGAAATTAGTATTAGAAGGGATCTTAACTATAATAGTGCATTGGATCAAATTAGTGGTTTTTCGGATTATAGCTTTAAAAGAACGAAAAGCGTTGCAAAATACGTTTGTGTTTTTCTCCTAAGGGGATTAATACATAATTGGAAGTATGTTCTTAGTTTTTATGCCACAGAGAAGGGCATTAGTGGCGAAGATCTTAAAAACATTTTATATATTAATTTAGGTGCAGCTTTTAATTTAGGTATTAATGTTAGGGCCGTCATATGTGATCAGGGTGCTAATAATAGGAAGTGTTTTAATATGTTAGGCGTTTCAAAAACAAAACCCTTTTTTTATTTTAACTTCAATCAAGTAGAAAAAAAAATTTTTGCTCTTTACGATCCAGTGCATTTAATAAAATCGCTTCGCAACACCCTTCTTAAATATGACCTTAATACAGATGATGGTGAGGTTTCTTTTAAAATTATTCGTTGCCTCTATTTCCATGAACAAAATAATAATAGAAAAATGTGTCCCAAACTTTCAAAAAAACATATCTTTCCTAATTCATTTGAAAAAATGAATGTGCGATTGGCTACTCAAATTTTCAGTAATTCTGTTGCTGCTGCAATTAAAACTCTAGTTTCAACAAAAAAATTTACTGATAGGATTTCTTGTGCTGTATCAACAGCAAAATTTGTTTCAAAAATTAATAACTTATTTGATTGTCTCAATAGTAGGAAATTATATGAAAAAAATCCATTTCGTGCAGCATTGCAGCAAGATAATCATATATCCAAATATCTTTTAGAAATGAAAAAATATTTTCAATTAATAAGGCCAATCACATCTAAAAAAGTTTATTGTATCGACGGTATGATACAAACTTTAACAGGCATTACGGAACTAAGTTCCGAAATATTTTCAACTTATAATAAACACGAATGTTATTATTTACTGTTAGCTCATTTAAATCAGGATGTTTTAGAAAATTTATTTTCTTTGATTCGGTATAGAAATGGATGTAACAATAATCCTTCCGTCCATGAATTTAGTAATATTTTAGCAAAATTAATGTCGGTTAAGTTAATTAATTATAAATTTGAAAGCTCTAACTGTGAAGAAGATGACGCTGAATTTTTAAATATAGACGATTTAAAGGATTATCAATTAGAACAAGATGATTCGGATTCAAATGATCAAATTGATGACGATTTAACTAATTTAGTTAATAATTATTTAGAGGGATTTCAATCTAAAATTTTAGAGGATAATCAAACTGAAGAGTTAAATATTGTTTCAAATAACGCCGAAAGATACATTTGTGGCTACGTTATCTTTAAATTGATAAAAAAAATTTCTTGTGATCAATGTACTTCTTCATTTTTAAAAAATTCTAATGATATATTATTGCTTGATTCGGAGCAATTTATTTATCAAAAAAATTATAAAAATGAATCAGAAATCCTGAACTTGAAAGCTCCAACCGAAAAAATTTTCGAAATTACACAATTTCATATGAGCATATTTGATCACTATTTTTATGAAAATTATCATGAAAAAAATTTAAGGAAAAATATATTTTTATGTTGTTTAGAAGCCACAAAAAAATCTGATAAATATCCTACATGGTTTAGGGAAAATGATGAATGCTACACGCATAAAATAAAGTTTTTAGAGTTACTAATTAATCTTTTGCTAAAAAAGCAAGCAAAATGGTTAAGGGAAAAGCTTTTAAAAAATGACGAAAAAAAAGCTGAGAGTAATCAAAGTAAAATTAAAATATTAAATGCATAACTTATTTTTAATATATTTCATAATATCCGTCTGTCTGTCTATTTGTCTGTTTATTTCCGTCCGTCTGTCTGCATATGTTTGTACGTCTGTCTGTCTATTTGTCTGTTTATTTCTGTCCGTCTGTCTGCATATGTTTGTACGTCTGTCTGTCTATTTGTCTGTTGTTTAAAAATTTTTTCTCATTATAGATTTAGCAAATAGATTTTTGTATGTAATTTGTAATACTTATTTATTAAAATAATTTTTATTTTTTGAATAATTTACTTGATACCTATATTATTTTCTTTTCATGAACGTGAAAATTGGATGAACACGATTGAAGTACCTAATCATAATATAATTTTGTAAATATGGAATGTAAATAACTAAATTTAAGTTAATGAATATTTTTGTTTGTTTTCGATAATTTTTTTTAGTCAATGAATTGTTTTGTTTTGTTTATACCTATGTATATATTTTATATTATATTTTTTTTTTGCTATAAGGGTTTTTTATGCCGAATGGAATATAAAATATTAAAGCTTTTTTATATATTTTTCAATAATGTAATGCAATACTTATTCCATTTGGCTTTTTCCTTTATTAACTAACTTAAGAATTAATAATAAAACAGAATTATTTAAAAAAATATTGAAATTTTATTAAATTTTATATTTTTACCTTTCATGTCCATTTAAATTTTAAAAAAAAAAATTTGAGTCAATCAAAATAACGAACTAAATTCTTCTTAAACGTAAAATTCTTATATATACTTATTAAAATGATAAGATTATTTATGATTTTACAAGCCATACAACTTTTAATAATAAACTTGCTGTCGCACATTCATTCAACATTAATATCAAAAGTTACAAATAATAAATATGAAAATAAATTTTTCTATTTTGATTTACAAGAAGAACGAAAAATACACTTAGCTGTTTTAATTTCATATTTCACACATGCATCAATAAAAGATGTAAAATCTCTATTTAGTTTTTTTAATTTCAAATCAAAGTAACGAAAAAAAAGTAAAAAGACCTTAAATATTTTATATGTGTTAATATACCTATACACTATGCATGCAGTATAGATTTAGCTTTTCATACTTTTATATGGAATAAGAAGAATAATGTATAAAAATAAATATGTATGTATGTATGTATGTATATACCCTTCATATAGTTTTTTAAAGGTATATTAATAAATACTAACAAGAAATTGAGAAGAATTTTTTTTTATTTATGAATAAATACTAACAAGAAATTGAGAAGAATTTTTTTTTATTTATGAGTTTAAAAACAAATTATTCTCAATTTTTAAGTAAAAATAGTTGTTATGAGAATAATTTTTGAGTACTGAGTAAAAACGAAAAATATTTTTTAAAAAAATTGGTAAAAAAATTTTACTCTACGTGAATACTCTATATTATATGTTACTTTATGATAATACCTAAAACACAATTTTCAAATAACCTTAATAAATTTAACTCCAGAAAACTTAAACTACTTTTGAAAAAAAAAAGTTCTTTGTTAAATGACATCCACAAAATTTACAAACAAAGACTAGATTTCTCTTCTCATGATATTCAATTACTTAAAAGTTTACTTAATAACATAAACACATTAATTAAACAACAAATTAAAATTGAAATAAATAGTTATTACAAAAACCGGCTTCAAAACATTTCTCCACAAAACAATATGTTCCCACAAATCAATAAAATTTTTCGAAAAAATAAATATAACCAAATCACAAACCTTCATATCGATCCAAATGATAATCATCTTCTAACACAAAATAACATTAACATCAACAACCTTAAAAAAACTAATTCAAACAAATTTATTTTACAAGACTCAACACATATTTATAATTTCATGGGCTCTCACTTAGAACAAACTCATAAAATAAATATTCCAATTAACAGCAGATTTCACACTATAGTAGAAAACAAAGTCCAACAATTTAAAAGTAATGTGGAACAATTAAGATCCAATAATATCACTTTATCCACATTTTCCAATATAAATAAATCATCTAATCAATACGGCGAAAATAGCAAATTCACAAACCAAGAAGAAATTACAGCAAAGCTTAAAACCTTAAAAAATAAAATTTCTTGTGGAAACGATAATATACCAAATGTGGTACTTAAAAATTTAAGTAATTTTATAATAAATAAATATGTTATAATTTTTAACAATGCAATTAACAATTCGTATTTTCCAAATATATGGAAAACTTCGAAAACAATATTGCTAAAAAAACCAGGCAAAGATCCAACTAATCCAAATAATTATAGGCCTATAAGTTTAATGCCTAACATAAGCAAAGTTTATGAAACTATTATCAACGATAAAATTTCAAAATTTGTTAAAAAAAATAATCTAATACCACAGAACCAATTTGGTTTTAGATATAAGCATAGTACCATACATACGATAAACAAACTTACATCAGACATTTGTTGGTTTATTAATAAAAAATTTGCTGTTGGCGCTTGTCTAATTGATTTAGAGAAAGCTTTTAATACTGTGTGGCTAGATGGCTTGATTTACAAGCTTATAAAATATAAACTTCCTAATTATCTGATTTCTATAATTCATGGTATGTTATATAATAATTCTTTTCAAATTATTAGTAAGGCAAATACGACACATAAAACATTCTATATCGAAAATGGACTTCAACAGGGTATAGTCAACGCACCAACGCTGTTTTCGATTTATATCTCAGACCTGTTATTTTTATTAGATAGATTTAAAGGCAACAATTATACACTAGCTTTCGCGGATGATATAATAATTTATTCCGCGAATGACACCGTAAATAGCATTCAAACCAAATTACAAAATATGTTCAATACCGTGTTGGATTATTGTAAAGTTTGGATATTAAAAATGAACTTTAATAAATGTGAAACCATATTATTTCGTAATACGGTTGATAAAACAAGTTCAGACATTAGAAAAAATTGGAAAAATTTCTCTATAAAATCTCCAAATTTAACTCTCAAAAACAGTAAAGTTGTCAAATATCTCGGAGTTCATTTACATCGTAATTTGAACTTCATCGAGCATATAAAATATACAGTTCTTAAAGGTAACAAAGCATTTATGGCAGCCAAAAATCTGTTCTATAACAAAAACATAAGCAATCGGGTTAAAATAATATGTTACCAAACATTAATAAGGCCAACACTTACATATGGTGCACCCATATGGTACAACATAAGTGCAAGCCTAATGGAAAAAATACGTAAGTTTGAAAGAAAGTGTATAAGAGTATGTATTAACAAACACCGAAAGCCTGAAACCGACTACAAGCATTTTTATTCCAATAAATACTTGTACAAGGAATCCAAAATCATAAGAATCGATAATTTTATTTTAAAATTAGTTCGAGATCACTATGATAGAGCACTAAAAACTCCAGAAAATGGTTTAATATCACATATATTTTACCACAATGAGGAGTACATTAAAAAGACTCTGCTCACTGGCTTCATAGCCCCCGAGCATTTCATCTTTTTAGATAAAAATGGTTTCATTCAAAACCAATCGCATGTCCCTATATTATTTCACTATAATAGACGGGCCACATGCAAAACAATTGAATACGATCCAGGCAACATTAATGGAGATAATTTAAAATACGACATGTTCATACCGGACAAAGACAAATTTGTTAATAAAAACTATTGGTGGTTGGATGTTCTTTGACATTAAGAAATTGCTTTCTAGTTTAGGTTGTAAGTAGGATAAGTAGGTTAAGTTAAGTTAAGCGAATTTTATTAAAACAAACAGATTTAATAATGATTTTTTTTATAACTTTTTGCATTATGTACTGTAGATATAATAAATGAAGGAATTTAAATATATAGATTAAGTTAAATTAAATTTAGATAAATTAACAATAAAAAATATGATTATTTTAAATGTTAATAATAATTGAAATTAAGCCGTTTTGTAAACTTTTTTTAGGTTTGTACTAAGATAACAAAAAAATAAATAAAAGTTTAAAACAAAAAAAAAAAAAAAAAAAAATAGTTTTTTTTTTAAAACACAATTCAATTCTATTTTTCCGTTCGTATAAACGTTCGTACAATAATTTTCTTAAATTTCCAAATTTTTATAACATTATCTCATATAAAAATTTGTAAGGAAATTCAAGTATATATATATATATATATATATATATATATATTATATACTTATATGAAATTGAATATAGAAGAAAAAGCTTCAAATAACAGTCTATACAAATCATTAAATTCCAATTAATATATCTATTATTTATATTGAATATGAATAGAACTTTTATATTAAACATAAGTTGGTTTTTTTAATACATACTCATATATACTAAGCATTTACATAATATATTATATTAAAAATAATTGAAGTATAGGATTTAATTTTCTCATTAAATATTTGGGTTTTCTTACATACTACAACAGTTGTAAAAGTGTACATATACATAATTCAATGATATTATAGAGTTCAATCATCATTATACTAAAATCAATTTGTATTATATTTTAAACTATATACATATGTAAAAATAAATTTCTATGTATATGTATAAGTTAAATATAATTTATTTTTGTATTAAAGACAAGACAATTAACATTAGTACAGATCAAGATATTTAATATATCATATGATTTCATCCTTTTTGTATGCAAACTTTTGTATTTTTTACAAAGGAATATCAAAAAATTTTAGAATATTAATTTTAATACATATTTTAGTTAGTAATTCTAAATGTAAATGTTGAATTTCGTAAAACGATATTTCGAATATATTGTATTGTGTACTTAATAATATTGTATAAAGTACGACTCCAAAACTTATTCCTACAAAATCCCAAAAAATTATTGAATATAACTCTTTATAACTGATAATAAAATCAAAATGAGCTTTAAATAATCTTCAGAACAATTGAAATTGACCTTTTCGAAATTATTTTAATATGAAACAACCTTTTTAACCGGATTTGAAAATATTTTGATTGTATATTGAATTATAAAATTTATATTTTATCAATTGAATTTCGCCCTTAAAAATATTATAACCTTTTTTTCAATTCTTTGGATCTATTTACACCATAGAATTAGGTGCAGTAGAATTTTAATTGAAATTGTTATAAAAAAGATTGTATAAAAGAGAGATTATAAAAATATAAAAAAAGATTTTAATTTAAAATTTAATTTAAAAATATCTACACAATAAGAAACTGTAATAATATTCAATTATTAAAATTTGACCCTTTTGAAGGACATATTAAGTTTTGAATAGCTATGTCAATTATTATTTAAAATTTAAAATTGTTGATTTTTTAAAAAAATGAATTCTATTAGCTAGTCGGTTTTCGAAGCTATCGAACAAGTTTAAATATATAAATATATATATCTTTAACTGTAACTTCTTTACTATTCATCAATTTGTAGTACTATGGGTCACAAGTAATTCCCATTCGGAAAAAAAAATTGTAACTGTAAATAAATTTTTAGAAGCTTTCGTATTTTAGAAATTAGAAGTTGGACCCCACTTCAATGATTATGCAGTAAAATTTAATATTGTTAAAAAGTCAAACAATATTATATTATTTTATAATCCTGACTTAAAATCCTTCAACTTTTTTAAATTCTATTTACTTTAAAAATATTGAGCTGTTAAAATTTTTCTTCCCTTCCTTAGTATTTGAAGAGCAAACAAGAAAATGAAGATCTCAAAAATAAATTAATTTTCATCTTAAGTACATTGGCTTCTCAAAATTTGCATATACAATTAATTAAATTTATTTGTTGAAAATTTCATCCAAAAAAAAATATTGACTTACCACATTGTTGAATGTGCTTGAGTAAAAATAATAAAAAAAAAAACCGTTCGTCCTTGAACGCTCAATAAAAATTCCATTTTTTTTTATAATTTTAACAAATTTTTCATATTGAAAATAATTTTTTAAAAGTAATAAAATTTTAATGGAAATTTAAAAAGTCTTCAAAATGTATAATGAAATATGATAATCATACCATAAAAATTTTATTTTAATTTTAAGTGTATTTTTTTAAGGACATTTGCATATTTAAAAATTCAAATTTCTATAGTTACCATGCTATACACAACTTCTTTTAAGAAAATTATTTTATTCAATGTCCTTTCAAAAAATTGTTATTCTACTTAAAAGACCATAAATTTTATCCGAAATTTAACCCTAACATATATATATTATACAATTATACATAATAGTATCCTTTATCCTTTATATTTCAATACAATAGCATATTTGCATATGAATAGTCTTTATATTCATTATTTTCACCACATTTCATGTTAAATAGAGAGAGAAAAAAAACGAATTAGAATAAAATATTATTCATATTGAATTTTGAATTTTTCTAAATTTCCATCATACATTCAATAATAATAAAAAATGTTTTTTGATTTCCCTAAGGAATTTTTTGGAGAATTACGAAAAAAATGGTTTAATACAAATTGGTTTCATATTAATGGGTTTTATGTTTACTACATGATCAGTTTTTAGATAAAGTGTCAACTTACTTTCAGGATTAAAGTACTGACACTTATTACATTCATATTTCATTAATTTGTGAAATTGAAGTATTAAACCTTGAACTCTAATTATGTTATTCTAAATATGCAGATACCTTTATCTGTTTTGAGAATGGCTTGTTTGCAAATAGAATCAAACCCAGATTTAGATTGCCGCAGATTATTTTCTTTTGTAATGAGACATAAATTTGTACTCATTCCAAGGAAAATCGTTCGTGAAGCACAGAGATCAATCAAAAATTTTGTAAAAATTGTTTAAACCTTCTCAGTTAGCATTGCTGTAACGCCATACTAATTTTTTGAATACAAGATAATGAATATTATATTAAGAACGACATAGTAGTTAGAGTTCCAACCTTTCATGCGAAAGACCCGAGTTCGAATCCCAGTGAAAGTAAAAAACTTTTCTGGTTTTCGACTCGACTCAGCTACCATTAGCTATTGGGTTTAAATTAATAGCTTAATCAATAATTAATAATATTATATATCTTTAATAAAAATACATTAATACAACAATTTAAACAAATAATTTAATTGAATAATATAACTCGCAGATATAGAATACCATATAACTCAAACACAAAATATTGCAATATAAACAAAAATTGAATTGTGTCTATTGAAAATCTAAGACGTTTCTATACATGTTATAAGGTCTAGTGCTATCTCATGTTTAAACTGTATGTGGAATTCATTAAGATCAATTCTAATAACACGAATATAAGATGACCCCCTCTTCCAACATACACCTATGGTATAACAGGCTTCTTATTCTAACAGTTGAACAGCTAGCGCTTAAAAAAAAACAAAGAAACTCTAACTAACAAAGTTCTTACTTTTAACGAATTTATTTTCGAAAAAATGTAAAATTTATAAATTAAATTTTATAATTAGTTATAAATTCGTCTCACAATTTCTTAAAACGATTTCCAATATTGCATTCATCATATAATAAAAAAAATATATTTTTTAAATTTTGACAATTTTGATCCCATAAAATTATTTATTTGATAAAAAAGTTCAAAACATAAAAGTTCGTATTGAAAAAGGTCACGTTTCAAATAAGGGTCAGACATTGGATTAAATACTTTTGAAAAATATTTTTAGATAATGATTTAGAAAGTTTTCATAAAAAAAATGACTCTTTGTTCTGTCAAAATATTTGAAATGAAAATATAAAATAGTTAAAAATTGAAAGTAATATTTTTCTATCAATAATAAAACAATGAATTATATTCTCTTATAAATGCAAATTGAATACAAATTTTGACCTTCAATAAAAACTTGAACTTTAATTTAATAGAAAATCGATACTAAAATGGTTATTGTATTGAAGAGTAAAAATTTATTCCATTATTCAATATTAAATATTTTTCATTCTTGATTAACTTCAAAATTTATAAAAATGATCTGTGCACATTCTATTGACTGTTATATATTTAATGGTTGAATTTTATTACATATTTATTTTATTACAATTTTATTTTGAATTAAAATTATATACAAAGTGTATGGACTATGCCGATGACATCTGCCAGCTATCACACACAATAAATAATATGCAAGCTAAAATATACCACATAGCAACATTAGCTCAAAGTGTGGGCCTGGAAATAAGTATCGAAAAGACGAAAGCGATGGCCATTAACATCAACAACCCACGCCGTCCGGTGATAAACAACACGCCAATCGACTATGTAGATAATTTCCACTACTTAGGCTGCATCATAAATAAGAGCGGTAACATAAACGCCGATATCGAAAGCAGAATCAAAAAGGCCAGGGCAATGTTCGGTCGCTTACAGCCAGTATGGAAAAGCGCACAAATTTCCAGGGAAACAAAATTGAGGATATTTGGAACCTGCGTAAAGACCACCTTAACATATGGAAGTGAAACCTGGTTAGTTACGAACAACATCACACAGGAACTACAGGTTTTAATTAACAAATGTCTAAGAATAATATGCAGAATATACTGGCCGAACACAATAAGTAACAAGGACCTATAGAAACTTGCCAAAATAGGACCAATTGGGCAAGAGATCAAAAGAAAGAATTGGAAATGGATAGGGCACACACTTAGAAAGCCGCAAGATAGAATAGAAAGGGAAGCACTAGAATGGAACCCACAAGGAACCCGAAGACGAGGCCGCCCCAATAACACCTGGAGGCGAACGATATCGGAAGAACTAACCTCAATTGGAAAAACATGGGAGGAAGCAAAAATAACTGCTCCGAATAGAGTTAGATGGAGATGCCTAGTAGATATTCTATAATAAGGACAAAAAAAAAAAAAAAAAAAAACAATAGTGTATCATAAGTAACGATTACGAAAAAATCTTATTTAACATTAACATAATATCATTTGTTGAAATATTGTGCGCCTGTAGTTATGCAAAATATGATGTAATTATAGAAATGTGTTAAAGGTTATCCATACTTCACATTTGTTATCTATGATAGATTAAATTTTATTTTATATCTATACTTTTATTTAAAATTTTTATAATAAATTTGAACAATTTGGGTGATTTTAGAACTGAGTGTAAATTTATTCATTACCACCAACCCCATGTTTGATTTATAAATTTAATACACGTTTTTTTTATAACTTATTCCAATAGAAAATAGTTTATAATGCATATACATATATATAAATATATAATAATACATAAAAGAATGTATAACAAAAAGAAATAATAAAAATTGCCAATGTCCTTTTCGTTTTTCATTCAAAGTCAACACAAATGTCGATAAAAGTGACATGATAATGTAAAAAAAAAAGAAAACAGATGTCATTTAGAATGGATAAAAAGAGGTTTGCAAAAATCGATTTTCTTTTGTTTTTGTTTTTTAAGATACAAAAATCTAAAAAAAAAAAAGAAAACAAGAAAAAAAATTGAATTTATTGGATATATTTATTTTTATTTTATTCTTTTATTTTTGCATTTAAAATAGATTTAACATCAATACAAAGAAACTGAGATACAACTGGACATCCGAACATGAATACATCAACACCATTTTTGTTTAAATTTAAAAGTTGCAAAAATCTTTTAATACGATTTTATTTTACAGATGTTAAATCCGCATGTTATCTTTTAAGTTCGAATAAATTTAGAATGAGACTTTATATTGTATTTTGAAAAAGACTTTGCTGTATAAAAGTTTTATATGTACTCGTATATATAGAGTGTTCTTTTCTTTTGTAATTTTTAAATTTAAAGTTATTGAACTGCAATTAAAGGGTTGATAATATTAAAATAAAATAAATAAAATTGTAGATTTAAATATAATGCAGTTTTTATTAAACAACTGTGCTTTTGAATAATTCAAATAAAATTCAGTTTTCTTGAGATCAACATAAATAACATTTAATAAAAATAAATTTAGTTTGACTGGCAACACACAATCCAACTTTGGAATTCATTTTAACGCTAGTCGATTGTGAGCAATTTGAAAGATTGGAAACCATAATGTGAATTTTTATTTTATTATAGAAAATTTTCTTATATATTTACATGCAGGGGTCCGGGACGAAATGGTATTGGAGTAAAATTCATTTGCTCTTTAAAATTTTGAGAGGAGAGAGAACTTAGGAGCTAAAAAAATAACATTTTTTTTAAATTTTGCTCGAAGGGAACGGAAAAAAAATTTGATCCAGAATAGATTAAAATTGAACTAAAAATGACGATATTTTCGGAACAATTCTAGTCCTTGTAATTTGAGACCAAGGAGTCGAATCGGATTGAATTAAAATACGTGGTCCTCGATTCTGTAGCAGATATTAAAAATGTGAAATAAATTTGTAAAAGTCCGAAAAAGTAGCACCATTATATAAGAGTAAAATTTTTTCAGTTTTTCTTGCTTTATTTAGGTTTTAGTATCTGTAATTACCTTTTTTTTAATTAGGTGGATCTGGGTACTGGATTCCGAAATACGAAGGATTTTAATTTTATGGTTTTTCAAAAATTGTAATAGAGTAAGGAAATTTGTTTTTTGGTTTTTGTGATTAAAGTGCCAAAAAGAATGTTATAAAAATTAATTTCGGAAAAAGTTCCCGAACGATATTTTAAATCTGAGTAATATTTTTGTTGTTCCTAAATTAAAATATCGTTCTGCAACTTTTAATTTTTATTTCGTTTCTTTGTGGACCCTTGGTTACTTGTTTAAGGTTAAACCATTTTTAAGCGAAAGTGAAAAATCCAAATATTTGTCATTGCTTTTTGGAACTATATACAATACATAATTGGAAATAATTCGTGAAACTTGAAAAACTTCGAAATTTGAAAGGTATCGTAAAAGTTGTTTTGCTATATTGAATATTTAAGAAAGGTTTACCTATTCTAGGCCCTGATGAATATATTATATGTGTAAAGTATGCCATTCTAAAAATAAAAGTTTTAAATTAATTGTTATAAATAAGAGTTATAAAGTCCACCTCTCACATCTTCCTTTCTAACTAATTAACTTACATATTATCAGAAAAAGTTCCTTTGGAAGTTTAACCGTCATTTTTGGAATTTATTTTTTTGTTAAAGCATGTTCGTGACCATGCATTATGAATTATGAGTTCCTATATAATTAAAGTCAGATATTAAAGTAATTTTCATAAATTTCTATATAAAGTATATTTTTAACATTCTATAAGTATATAAGAATATGTATAAACAATAATTACAGTAGTAAATATATATAATAAATCTTTATTAGAAGTTGTCATAAATAATAGACCCATTAATTGGAATTTAATTATATTCTTTTTATATTGAACATCCTGATATCCATCCAAGGTTTATATTTTCTATCAAAAAGTCAATTATATTTTATTGTCTATTCTTTT
This sequence comes from Dolichopus griseipennis, assembly GCA_963082915.1. NCBI lineage: Eukaryota > Metazoa > Arthropoda > Insecta > Diptera > Dolichopodidae > Dolichopus > Dolichopus griseipennis. Next base: position 81,624,087 of record OY720443.1, read on the forward strand.
GTGGCTTCTTATATAATTTTATATACAATAGATTACTTGTATTTTGTATATAAGTGAATATGTTAATGTTTATATAATAATATTGTAAAAATACATGATCTAAGGTTTATTTCTAACCAATATATAATTAAAAACCAATTGTTATTTTTTATATTCTAATTATATTGTGTTGTCCTTCAGTTCTACGAATTGATTTCATTTTCTTGACCTTTTAAAAATTATTATGCCTTATTATGAAAGTTGATGGTATTTTTAAATAACTTTATTCTCATGTTTCATATTTTTTAATGTTTGTTTTATTTCCATAAAAACGAGTTTTTAAAAATAAAGCATCTACCTCACAACTCAAAGAAACTAATTGAGCACATCTAAAATAAAACGTACGCTATTAGAGAAATATAACATTTTTGGGATATAGTTGGAGTAGTGGATTATGCCAGCATCTTTTTTACAGAAGCCAAAAATTTGGCCCACTTGACTCTAATAATTTTTTTAGAAAAACAAAAAAAATAAAAAGCTACAAATTTGGCGTACCCAAAAGGTTGGACATTTACTTTGCCAACGCACTTGCGCTATTACTTTATTTTCTCATTTTTAAGTTTAACCAGGTCTTTTCATTAGATTTACCGTAATTGAATAGAATTTGTATGCTAGCTTTCTAAAAATTGTTCAGTAATATTTAAAAAATTTGTAAGGCAGTTACCCGAAGCCTTGGTCTGAATTTAACCATAGAAATTTAGGGAACACAGAAATTTATTCCGATATTTTTTTAATTTAAGCTCAAAAACACCCGAGGTGTATACACAATTACATGTATATTGAAATGTTTGCCCACTAATTTTCTAACATCCGTTTCTATACTGTTCCAATTTCCATTATTAAATTTTACCCATTGTTGCATTACGTTATAATATGAATAGGTTGCTACTTGCTGATAAATGTCCTCTTGATATGAAATTATTTTTTAAATAAGTGTGTCTTCCTAAATAATTAAAAAATACTTTTCTAGCGCTTGGCACTTCATAAAAATGGTTCATGTCTGGGTTTTGCAATTTGAATATGTTTTGAATTTCATTCAGATACCGTGCCGCACATCTGAACTTATCAATTGAAGAGCTAACCCATAGATTTGTAAAACTTGCGTCATCATGATAAACTTCTATTAATGGAATAAATCTACTGGTTTGATATCCAATTATATTTTTGTGCGGATCATTAGTATTTATAGCATTAGCTATGTTGTTTTGATGGCATTTAAAATGACTAAAACCATAGGTTCTCGAACCCGGTGGAATTATTTCATATTTATTCACTTGGTTACTGCATTTGACTCCTAGTTGTTTTTGTCTCCGGCGGTTTGCAAAACTATGAACACAGTGAAATTCTATTGATTCAAGTACTCAAAGAGATAATTTAAGAACATCATTCACTTTAATATTTCGTTCAAAAAATTTATTTGAATTATGAAACCATATGTTATTCATTAACCAATATGCCATTGTACAATCAAAATTATGCATAAATTTAATAAAAGCAAATTGAATCATTTTATATAATTTAAATAGTACAATAGGCTTAAAGTTACTTTTTAAATTTAAATAAAAGATAATTAATATAGTATGTTAAGTTACTATATATTTTATAAGTTTAAAAAACTTTAACTAATACTACTTCTTCAATTAATCAAATGTATAAAAATTAAATTTACTGTTTTAGTTTTCATTTAACTCGCTTTACTTCTTTAAAACAAAATATGTCTATCCACGTCCACGTTGTTATTACGAGTGTTTTCAAAAATAAAAAGAGATGAGAATGTACCGCATTCTATACTTGTAAACTGTCAATTGTATGCAAAATGGTGTTACCATGTAGGGTCAGTAGAATAATTATATTTAACTTAAAATGTAATCCCACACGGAATGTAAAGATCTTGTTCGTCATTGTCGTAAGTAATCATTTTGTCGTCAGTACCAGTTACATAAAATGGCTTAATTTTTTCTGAACAAATACTCGATAAAAAAACAAAAAACCTGGCAAGATTATAATTATTATAGCCAGATCATTAATAAATTAATGAATTGTATTATCGCGTAATTAAAAGTCAACATTATGACCTGTCAAGTTTCAAATAAATAAACAAGCTGTTATTTTAATAATTTACAGATACCAAATAATTTTTGACCCCATTCCATTAAAAATTAAATTATTTTATTAAATCAACGACAAAATAATTTATTTCAATTATCTGGAAATAATAATTATCATCTTGCCTGGTTAAACCCGTGCATACAAATAAGGGCACGGGTATATTAAAATTACTCCTCCGTTTGTAACGCATCGATCTAGACGAGCTAGATATAGTGTCAAAGGTACATGTCGGATCAATATCGGAAACTTAATCCATCTAGAAATGTATGTCCGTCCGTCCATCCGTCTGTCAGCACTATAACTCAAAAACTAAAGGAGCAACATAAAATGTTTGGTTAAAATCGGACAAAGGCTTCGGGTACCTGCCATACAAATTTTTTGAATTTATATGATTATTTTCAAAATCAATAACTAATAATAGAAACTAAATAGAAAAGAAAACCAAATGTAGTTGAGTTAGTAATCCCCTTTAATTAAAACGTCTAGATTGAAATTCAGGTTGGGGCGAAACTGAATTTTTTTTTTTTAAATTCATCTTTTTTTTTATCAATTCTTTTGATAATTAAATATATGTATTTATTTGTATGAGAAATTCTTATTGTTTAAAAATTTTGACAAAAAATTCTTAATTATTAAATTTTTTTTTTATTATTTTTATAACAAAATTTAAAAAATTTTTTCAAAACAACAATTGTTACCATGGTTACTATATATAATAATTTTCAAAAAAAATTTAAGATAAACGAAAATTTGATGGCTTATTGGTGGTTAGGAGATTACGACTTCGGCCTTACATTTATGAAGTGTCGGTTCGAATATCGGTCAGATTATATTTATCTTTAAATACATATTTTTTTTTTCATTTATTCTTTTTTTAATCTAATACATAAAGAATAAAATTTGTTTGTTTGTTTGTTTGTTTATTTGTTTGTCCAGGATTCACGTGAAAACCACTGGTCCGATTGTCACAAAATTTTAAAGGAATAATTCTGAGAGCCCGGGGGTGACATAGGCTATGTTACATTTTTATAAGTCAACAGGTGACGGCTCCAGAGCTGTTTTAAACTTTTTTGTTTTTTGGATGTCGAGTCAAAACGGTTTGACCGATTCACTTGAATTTTTGCACGAATGTTCTTCTTATTACACGGAATTAATGGTATAAAACTGGTTGGAATAAATTAACCCCTTTCGGCCCGGCGGGCTTCCAAAAAATTTTGTGTTTCCGATTTGTGTCCAATTTTACAGGGTGGTTTTGTAGTCTAAAAGAGAGGCTGCAAAAAGTTTTAGTTAAGTTCGATTAACCCGTTTTCCACGACGACGCTATGAAGTTTTCTATAAATTTTATTTTCTTATACGATTAAAAGTATTTTATTGAAAATTTTGTACCAGCATTTTAATTAAAACCCACAGGGTTAATTTGATTTTGACCTGTTTGTGCGTTTTGAACAAAGATTCAATGAAATTTTCAGTTTTCTTCAAATGAAATCTAAAAATCAAAAAATTCAATTTCTTATATATAATGCTTAAATACATAGTATTTTAAAACAGTTTTTCCAAAAAATAAGCCTACATTTCTCTCATCAAATCATAAAAAAACGAGGAAGAGCGTATTACAACTTTCAGGTGAGTACTTAACAAAATATAAGTTGAAAAGCAAATTTTTAAACCTTTTCTAAACCATGGTCAAGGAGCACCAAATTGTCAAGAAGCACCATGTATAGAAAAATTAGAGATAATCGTTCAAATTGTTTTGCAAACTGTTTTTTAAAGTTTTTGTTTCGCAATCGATTAAAAGAACTCGACAAACCTTTTTTTTAAGTATTCCCCTAATTCAAAGAAGTTGTACCTACTTTAAAAAATTGAACGTAATTTACTTACAAATTTTTTTTTGAACAATCGTCGGGTCGGCAGGGGTTAACAACTTCCAAGTCTGTTAGTAAATTGAACTTCATTTTCAAAGAAGAATACATATACAAAATTTGAAGTTAATCGGTTAAATCATTTCTAATATATAACAAAGTAACGAAAAAACCTAAAAAAGCTGTTGGGCCACGATGGGTTTACGGAACTCCACAATATTTTTTTGTGGCTTCATTTATAAGCAAAGTAGTATTTCAAAAAATTGGCTGAAACTTGCTTTTTTACAATTTGCAAGCTTCCGGGCAACGCCGGGTAAATCTGCTAGTAAAAAATAAAATAAATACAAATATTTTTGAATTTTCTGTCTAACAGTTCAATTGCAAACCAAAATAGATAATTATATCGTAAAAGATTTGTTAATTTTTAGCACATTTTCAAAACATTTTGTAAAAATGTGCCTATATAGTTTCACTCTGTCCGTCCGTCCGTCCGTCTGTCTGTCTGTCTGTCTGTCTGTCCGTATGTTTACAAAAACTTTTACATCGTTTGAAATAGAGAAAAGAAATTTTAACCACGAGTAGAAATTACAAAAAAAATTATTTCGTAGAAGAATTTTTTTCTGGAGCCTTACCCATTACGGAGGTGCAGCATGTGTCGAAGGTTTTTCTTAATTTTGAAGGGTGACGAAGCTAAAGCCCCCGCAAATTCCAAAAAAGCCTTATATTTAAATTGGTATAATAAGAGTTCTTTTAGCTATATTTTCAATCTAAAAAAGGCAGAAGAGAGCTGCTTTCAAATATACAGGGTTGCCATACGGTACTAAAATTTACCATTTTGAAAAACTCAATTTTTGCAAAATTTTTGGCCCCACATATCTTCTAAACGGTTCCAGCTGGGGTCTTAAAATTTTAGGAGAAGTTAGAACTTTAGAAATTAGTAGGAGTCGGTTAATAAATTTTTTTTGTCACGTCCCTGTTTAGCAGCTATAAGGGCTCGAAAATTGAAATTTTGGTTTTTTTAAACACCTGTAACTTGAATACCTGTTCAAATTTTTTTGGTTAATATAAAAAATTTGATGGTCCAACATTATTCTTTAACATATGTTAAAAGATTTTCTTAAATTTGAAAGCGGTTCTTTAAATTGAAGAAAGTGTCTGTCAGTTTTAACCATTTTTCCTTATATAGTAAAATTATAAATAAAATTCCAAATTTTGGTAGAATTCACAATTTATTAATTCCTTGAACCTAAAAAAGTTGGGGGAAGGGGAGTAGTGAGGACTAGATCCTTGAGAAATCGAGCAATCTTCCCCATAGAGGGGCTATTAGGACTTAAAAATTAAAAAAATTACAGTTTTTATAAGTAATAACTTAGCCACCAACGTACATATTTCCTAAATTAAACGTTAACATTGAAGCTACAACACTATATTCCGATAAAATACTCAGTATGAAACACTATATTATTTTGAAAATGTGCTTTTTTAAAAACCCTTGGTTTTTTTCATCACTTGTTATAAGAGAAATTCTAATTTATTATATACTTTTATATGAACTTGCCTGTGTCTATGGCTTTATTTTTCATTCTGTCAGTTAGTGATACATTTATATTAGAATCTGACTATAAATATATAAGAATTGTATGGTGCAGGGGTTAGCGAAGTAGCTTCAAGTGGAATCATATCTGAGTTCGATTCTCGTTGAAATTTAAAATTTTTTTTTTTTTAATTCAACAGAAATAATAATAAAAATTAAAAATAAATAAATAAAAAATAATATTAATAATTTATTTGGACAGTTTCTTTAAAAATTTGTGACTTTGTAAATTTAAAAACTAAAATACTTCACATTGATAATGCAAACTCAATTCATAAACATTTATTTAATACATATGTACATAATTGATTACGCATGTATAGTAGGTACTTTAAGAACGTTGGCAACAAATATTTCGATTCGAATCTTAACAAAGGTTGCGAAACTAAATACATACATAATTTAGCATCATTTTTAGCACATTTTAAAAAAATTTTGTAATAATGTGCCTATATAGTTTTTAGCACATTTTTAAAAAATTTTGTAAAAATGTGCCTATAAGTTTCACTCTGTCCGTTCGTCCGTCCGTCATTTTGGTATGATTTACAATTTATTTCCTTGAACCTAAAAAAGTTGGGGGAAGGGGAGTAGTGAGCTCCCATAGAGGAGCTATTAGGACTTAAAAATTAAAAAATTTACTTTTTCTATAAGTAAGTAGTAACTTAGTCACCAATGTATATATTTCTTAAATTAAACGTTAACATTGAAGCTTCAACATTATATTCCGATAAAATACTCAGTATGAAACACTATACTATTTTGAAAATGTGCTTTTTTAAAACCCTTGGTTTTTTTCATCACTTGTTGTTTTAATATTGTATACAAAAAGTTAATAGGTGAGAAATAGATCATTATTGAAAAAAATAAAACTATACAAATTTTTAATTCTTTAGATTAGTTTATTAATTTAAAATTTGAATTTAAATTTTTAAATTTTTAAATAAATTTTTTAAATTTGAAATTAAAAAAAAAATTTTTAACATGAGCGAATTTGAACCAACGACCCGAACATTTTATAAAATACGGAACATACAAAAAGTAGACTACCTAAGCGTTTTAATATAAAAGTAAATTGCTGGATTAATTTTAACAAAAAGAAGAACTGTCTTTCATTTCAGCTATTTACTTTTATATTAAAACACTTTCAAATGCAAAAGATCTGCCATAAATTTTTGGTTTATGAAAATTTTAAAAATTTTAAACTTAAAAGTTTTCAAACATTAGAAGAACCAATATCCCCCCCCCCCCCCCCCCCCCCCCCCCCCCCCCCCCCCACTACCTTTTAGATGGCTAGTTTTATTTAAATCAAAGTATATATATTGAAAAAAATATTTTTTATACCCGTATGACTATATAGTCCAAGGGTATAATAAATTTGCCATTACGTTTGTGACGCAGAGAAGGAGGGGGGGTAGATATAGACTCAAGTGTATGGATCGGATCAGAATCGAAAAATAAATCGATTTAGCTATGTATGTCCGTCCGTCTGTCCGTCCGTCCGTCCGTCTGTCCGTCCGTCCGTCATCACGATCACTCAAAAAGTAAAGGAGCTAGGATTATGAAATTTGCACAAATTAGTTTTTATGCAAAAAACGGAATCGAGTTTTAAATTCAGCCATTTTGGTCCACGGGTTCGAGTACCTGCCATACAACTTCTAATTTTATATGAGCATTACTCTATACCTATGGAAGCTGCGTGTCTGAAATTTTGCCAAAAGTAGTTTAGTATAACGGCCAAAGTTACTGCAAAATTTGGTTGGTCTACTGCAGTGGGTTCGTGTAGCTGCCATACAACTTCCTACTTTATATAAGCATTACTCTCCACCTAATGAAGCTGGGTGTCTGAAATTTTGCCAAAAATAGTTTAGTGTATTGGCCAAGGTTACAGCAAAATTTGGTTGGTCTATTGCAGAGGGTTCGAGTAGCTCCCATACAACTCCTTCTTTTATATGAGCATTACTCTACACCTAATAAAGCTGAATGTTTGAAATTTTGCCAAAAGTAATTAACCGGATGATATAATGTATATGTTACGGTCATACGGGTATCCCAGAGTTGACACAGTCTACTCTACTACACTCTTCCTCGTTTTATTTTATTTTATTTTATACATCATATTTGGTATGCACGGGTATCTAAGTTGACAAGGGCAACTATAATCTTCCTAGTTTTTGCTTATCTTAAATTTTTTAAACTATAGGTCATTTAAATCATATGAGATCAAATCATTTCTATCATGAGAAATGGGAAAAACCAAATTTAAAATCCATATTATTAATAAATATTTTATTTACTTATAGACAGGCCACTCCGAATGTATAAAGTGATAATTAAGAACATAAATTTTGTTGATATATTAAGATTACTCCATTTATAACACATAGATTTTGAACTTATATAGTCTCAAGTGTTGAAATTGAAAATTGGTACGTAACAAGGCAAGTGTGTTAGGAACACTTAAAATAATTTGATTTAAGGTTTTTTTGTAAAGGGTCAAAAAATTCATTGCGTTGATATAAATGGTAAATGATTCTCAGAAAATAAATATTTCCAAATTTTTCAGATAGTCTTTCCTCCTTATTATTATAGAAAAGCTTCTTTTATAATACTTTTTCGTTAAGAGTTGCTCTTAAACTCATTTTCATATCTACTCCTATTATTAAATAATTATAGTCAAAATAAAATAAATATACTGGTAAATACACAAATTTGTGGTTTTTTTATAATTTAATTTGGAAAAAGTTAATTTATAAAAAGTTTTTATGTTTTATACTTAATTTAATAAACGAAAACTTCTCGGACTTGCATACTTTGCGATTTCATTTTCCAACGCTGCAAATTCATTTTGTCCCATGAGATTAATAGCTTTATTAAGAAAATCTACAATCTCACAAGCAAAAAATATTCCATTTTTTTCGATGTTTTGATTTTTTTTTCTTAACCATGTTATATGATTGGTAACTTTGTTTGTACAAATATTTGAAAAATCTTCTCCTGGTAATTTCTTAATATCATTAAGTCCAACTATAACAACTGACCGTGCATTAGTTTTATCAATTACTATTTTATAAAAAAATCGAAGTATTGGAATTCGTTTTGAATTTGCTTTGTCATCTAAATGTATTTCTTTAGATACTTGATTACCATTCTTTTTTCCTTCTAACATAAACTTGCCAAACACACCGGTAATAACCTGTATTTTTAACCCTTGATCCACTAATTTCCTGACATCATCTTCTATACTGTTCCAATTAGCATTATTAAAATTTGACCATTGTGGCATTACGTTATAAAACATATAAGTTGCTATTTGTTTCGCAATATGAGAATGATCAGAACTTGCGGATAAGTGTCCTATTGATACATGATTGTCGCTTAAATATGTCTGTGTTCCCAGAACAGTGGCAAACAAAGCTTTAACTTTAACTGGGTCGTAAAAATCATTTATGATTGGATCCATCTTTGCAAAAATATCTCTCGGTATTAGCCATGATGGCTTTGGACATCTAAATTTATCAACTGACGAGCTAACCCATAAATTTGAAAAACTATTCTTATCATGAAAAACTTCCATTAATGGAATAAATTTACTAGTTTTATATCCAATCTTGATATGTGATCTAGGAGAGTTCCCAATAAATTCAACACTGGGTGTGTTTTCGTTTTTACATTTAAAATGTGAAAAATCTTGAGCTCCCATTTTTTCTTGACCAATTACTTCGTATTTATTAATGAGGTTCTTACTGCACCTAATTTTTAGTTGGTTTTGTTTAGGAAAATTTAAAAAATTATGAACACAATGAAATTCAATTTCATCATTTTGGTTAAGTGATATGCTTAAAACTTTTCCCACCTTTGTATTTGGTTCATAAAATTTATATTTTATTAAATTGTCATTTGCATCATATTTTATTAAAAGTGGGTCGTCCTCCCTCATATTACAAATGTCTATCTGACATTTTGCATCAACCATGTGACTTAAGCACAAACACAATACAAAAATTAATTGTTTTAACATTATGTACTACAATTAGCAAGTTTCAAAAATAATTTAACTAAATTGTCTAAAATTCAGTTTCCTTTTATACAAAAAAATTGTTTGACAATTTTATCAAAGTCAGAAAATGATAAGTCCCAAGTACATACAAAATATAGATAGCGATAAATTCATTAAAAGCAAAATATTTAAGTTGTTGCTTATTTCACTGCAAATATTGCAAATAAGAAACTAAAATAAATAAATTTACAGCGTTATTAATAATTTTAAGTGTGACCCCGATAAAGTTCTTGAATTACGAAATTAAATGCCCTTACAAAGCAGGGCTGCTTTATTAATATATACATGAATTTCGTTCACAGATATGAAAATGAACAATTAATTAAACAAGTATTGAAACAACAGTAAGTCGACCTAATAATAGCCAACATCTGACAAATTCAGTTAACAGTTACACGAACCCCCATATTTAAACTCATCTCAGCAACATTAAGCAAACAGAACAGACTACCTTGTACCAAATTTAAATAAAAATTTAAAATTCAAATTCAAGAACATAATGGAAACAGGACAAAAACTACCTTGTACAAAATTTCAGGAATATAGTATTATTAATTTTGAAAATGTTCTTCTAAGATAGCTCTTAAGATCTGATCTATTTACCTGAATACCTACCGCAATTAATCCCCAATTTTAGGAACACAATGAAAAGATAACAGAACCTTCTTGTACCAAATTTGAAGTTTCTATCTTAATTGTTTTGAAGGTAAGCCTGTAAGATTTTGGGAGATGTCTTGAGAGAGGTACTCGTGCTACCACCCTAATTACTCCTAAATGTCATACCGAAAACATGACAGACCACTTTTTTGCCAAAATTCAAGTTTTTATCTTTTGTTTTGGGAGTTGTGTGTTTGGGAGGTACAAAATACCACTACAATTGATTTCAAAGTTAACGAACACAATATAATTAAAAAGGAACACTCTTGTATCAATTTTGTTTGTTCTATCTATATTGATTTCGACAATGTGCTTAATATATCCTGATAATTCTGGTATAGGGTATAATAACAAAATAATTAACATTTTAAAACGGTTAACAAGTAATTGTAAATACTTTTTTCTAAGAATAAGTAAGTTAAAGAGTTTTAATTTTTTTCTTTTTCAATTAACAGTTAAACAAACAGCTTTTAATTTCTTTTGAAATTTTCTGATTTCTTTTAAGTTATTTTATCAAAATTTTTATAAATATAACTTAGAATTTTACAATTACAATAGATTGCTTGTTTTTATTATTATTCTATTCTAGTATTATTAATATCAATAAATACCATATGATGAAAAAACCGAGGGTTTTTAAAAAGCACATTTGCAAACTTATATAGGGTTTCTAACTGAGTATTTTATCATTTATTTTTATAAAAATATATTTAAAAATAAATGATATTATAATTTAATTATTTCATCAATTAATTAATTAATGAATAATAGTGAAATCAATACTTAGAATATAATCTCAATGCTCTCAAGAAAACCTCTTAAAAAGTACGAAATATAATGTTGGAGCTTCAATGTTAACGTTTAATTTTGGAAAAACAAACACTGGTGAATAAGTTACTGTTTTATAAAAACATAAAAGTTTTAATTGTTAAGTCCTAACAGCCCTTCAATTGGGAAGGTTTCCAAATTTTTGCTAAGCAAACTTATGATGATTCTCCAGGATTTGCCTATCCTCCTCCTGTCCTCACACTTCAATTTTTTTTTGGTTATAGAAAATCAATTGTGAACTCCTCCAAAATTTGGAATTATGGTAAAAATGGTTAAAACTAAGAAACAATTTCTTCAATTTAAAGAACCCCTTTTAAGTTAAAAAAAACCTTTAACATATTATGTTGAAATATAATGCTGCAGCTGTAAATTTTGTATATTTGTAAGAAACAAATTTGAACAGGTATTCAAGTTACAGGTTTTTAAGAATAGCTCCTAAATAGGGGGCTTGAAAAAAAAATTTTGTTAACCGACTCCTACTAATTTCTGAGTATATAACTACTCCCAAGACCTTAGCTTGAACCGTTCAGAAGATATGTGTGGCTAAAATTTTTGCAAAAATTGACTTTTGCGTAATGTTAAATTTTTGTACCGTATGGTAACACTAAACATTTGCCATATAAAGTTTAAAGTTAATAAAACCAGCTATCGTTTGCCGTTTTCAGATTGAAAATATATCTAACATGACTCTTGTTATAACAATTTAAATATAGGGCTTTTTCCAACTTTGGAAAATATTTTTTCCAAAAACGAAATATATTTTTTTGCAATACCTACCCATGGTTAAAATTTCTTTACTCTATTTCAAACGGTGTAAAAGTTTTTGTAAACGCAAGGACGGAAAGAGTTAAGCTATATAGGCATATTTTTACAAAATTTTTTGAAAATGTGCTAAAAATTATGTGCTAATAATAAACTATTTAATTTATTTTTAATAAAATGTGAAATTGATATACTTCAGTTAATTAAGTCTATATAATTGACTGTAATAAAATTAATTATTACATTTCAAGTATTTAACGATATTTATCTATATTAGTGATATTCATTTGAAGTAAGTGATGATAACATTTAACAATTTATGAAGTATAAATAATACTTCAAATAATAATCGGTTATTCTCCAGAATTTATAGTAAATTCTATAAATAAGTTTTAAGTATTTATTCTAAATATTTTTATCTTGGAACGACAATTACTTTCTAATAAAATTTGTCTAGTCATATTGCATTTATATTCAATTATAACTATAATTATAAAACATTTTGAATAGTATGTTTGTTTTTTAATAGACAAACCTTTGCTACAGATTTATAACGGCTTGAGGAAGTTTATCCAAATTTTTTTACTTCGTGGAATGAAAATGAGTTTTTCCATTAAATAATTTTAATTTTGATAATTTGTTGCAATATTAATAGTTGGGAAAATTGTAATGAGATTTGAAATTAAAATGAATTATACTTTCTTTTTGAACTGGCAATACTTTTTTGTTTTGACGTTCTTTCCGTATCATTTCCTTATTATTTTTAGTTTTAAATAAAAGCAGATACACATTGTAAAAAGTTAGTGGAGTTAAAATAATTATGCTAAAATTATTAAATCCGATACTACAAGTGTAAAATATGTTCAATAGAATTATTCTTCAGTGATTCAGGTGATCAAGATGAAAGTAAAAATTTGGTGTTAGAACACCGGTGATAGGTAGTATCCATTAGAAGAATTTAGAACTTGTAAATTCTTATTTATAAATAGGTACATATATAATTTAGGTATATGTATAACTAAAATAAATAAAACTTTTAATCCAGTTTAAAACTTTGGTTTCAATATGAATGCACTTTTATTTATTGTAAATTGGGGGAAAATTAAAATAAATGTTATACGCTCAGAGTCTGTTCCTCCGACATTAAATATAGAATTATTTTATTAATATATTTGTCTAGAATGTGGTGTTACAAACGCATTCCATTAAATGTTTTTTGTTGGATATGTTCAATTATAAAAAAATAAAATATTAATGTTTTGTTGGATGTGTTTTATTTTAGAAAATGAAATATCATAAATTATCATAAGCAGGCCAAAAAATATTTTATTTATTTTTAATAAAAAAAAAAAAAAATTTTTTTTGAAATAAAATTTATTTATTAGTATGAGTAATTTCATTTCAGTTTTAAAAATCACAGAAGATTTTCTGCAAATTTTAAATAAATAGTAAGACATTTTGTAAATGATAATTAGAAGACAATGCTTCACAGGAACATTTGTGTAGTAAGTTTTATTAATTTTCTATGAAAATCTGGAATAAGGGCGAAAGCGCAATATACGCTTTGATGCATTGATTGGTTTACTTAAGCAAATAAACTAGCAATCTATTAAAGTAAGTAATTTCAAAGTTTCCCCTCATCTAGCTCTCTACTGTCCCTCATCTATCCCTCAGCTCATCCTTCATAACCTTTTAATTATTTATCTATTTAAAAAAAGTTAAAAATGATGTAACGACTAACGGTTGGGAAGGTGGATTCGGGTATACAATACCCAGAATTCAATGCACCATAGAAACCAAACAAAATAAATTTTACTTAAACTTAGCTAAGTTAGGTATATTAAAAAAATTTCAAATAAAATTTATAATTTGCATTCGATAATGCAAAACTCAATTCAAAAATCAACATTTATTTAATAAAATTTTACGTACATATAAATATATACATTATTTAGCATGTTGAGATACATTATAGAACGTTAGCCTTCAAACAAATATTTTGATTTGAATCTAAACAAAGGAAACAATATAGAATGTATAACAACATTTTTTAAAAAAATATATACAAAACATTAACAGATGGAGAAATAGATCATTATTGAAACAAAATAAACCTATAAAAAAATTTAAAATCTTTTTTAAATTTATTTAATTTAAGCAAGTACACACTTAAATAAAAAAAAATATTAATTGAAATTAAAAAAAAAAAATTTTACCAAGAAGGGATTTGAACTAACGACCCCAAAATTTTATAAAATACGAAACATACAAAAAATAGACTACCTAACTTATTCGTCGTCAAGTTTTTAAGATACAACAAGAAATTATATTGGTCATTTATTTATTTTTTGTGTATCTATTACTAGAATCGAAGCATAATCTGCGTTATACAAAATGTAACTGTTGCAATTTTATTTAACATACTTTTAACATAATGTACATAATGAAATTAGAAATAGTTCTTAATTAGAAAAAGTTCTTCTTTCAATTGACCTTCCGTCATTCTGTGACGGGCCAACAGCTATTAAATAAATAATTTATTATATTTTATAATTTTAAAAGAAAGTTTGAATTTTTAGAAACTGAAATGTGTTCAGAGCTTATAAATAATATGGATATGACTGAGGATAAAATATTATTAATAAAGACCAAAGCCCTGTCTGAACAAAAGTGGATTTTCTGAAGTAACCGGTGCTGTAGATTTGTTCACATGTCAGAATTGTGATGCCAGCCATAAACGTTTTGTATTTATATTAAATATAATTGTTTTAGTTTTAAATTCATTTTAAAATTTTATTTTTTTAAATTTAAGCGTAATTTACTACTTTTATTTTACAATTTCAAAATGAAAAAATTTAAGAATTCAAGTGAATTTATTCATAAAAAGGGACAATCGAAATCGCTTCCATTTTTTATGACTATTGAAATCAAAAATTTATTTTTCATAAAAAATGACATTGAGTGACTATCGAAATCAGAGCCTTAATGTATATGCCATTATTGGTTTAACCTTCCGTGATTTATTTAACTTACAAAACTTTTATACAAAATATCCAGTATTTATAATTAAATACAGTATAAATACTGCTTTCTTGTTGATTTTGATTAGACACACATTGAAAAACTGTCTTTTATTTGAAGGATATATGATCCCACTAAGTAAACAAGTGGGATTTTTTTTTTGCTTTTACAAAATAACTCAAAGTCATAACATATATCAAAACTCATTTGACCAAACCTTTGTTTATAATAATTACATTTAAAAACGAAATTTAAATTCAATACGTATAGCATACATCAATTTCATAATATCGATTTTATTTATCGAATTGCTTAAATCTATGGTGAAAATATTTGTTAAGGATTGAAATTAGGTAGCACATCAATTGCAAAATGGGGTAAAAATATTAATAAATAAACATTTTCTAATATTTAAAAAATGCATTTAATATATGGATTTGGAAATATTAATCTAGCTCAATTTATTTTTTTTAAACAGAATATATATACATAAATTAATATTTCTAATAACTTGTATATTAAATATGGAAAATATATTCGAGCATTAAAAAACCCCTAAAAATTCTCTAAATAAAAAAGAATAAATTTTATCTTACTCCAGCACATCTTGTTTATATTTCGGATAAAAATTTAATTTTTTGTTAATACCCAAAAAAAAAATGAAAACTAATAATAAAAACCAAAAAACTGTGGTAATTTTCATGCTGTTTGGGTTTAGATAATTTTTATATTAAATTTTACTATACAGCACAACGCTTAGTAATCGTAATTTAGCTGCAGGATAGTAACCTTATAATGATAGTCTTATAAAGGCAAACAAAACCATATATAAACGTATATATTATATGAAAACGGTTAATATAATATACATTAGGATTTTTTAACGTATTCGAAGTAGTATTGATATCAAAAAAGAAGTTTTTTTCTGTACTTGGATAGTCCTTAGGTTCTCACCCTTAACAAAATATAAATATAAATAAATTTTTGTAAAAGTATTCTTTACCTAACCTTTAAGTCAAAGAAATCAATATATCGATTTTATAAAATATATTCAATCTAAAATCTATAATAATACACTTTAAATTTCGTAACAGTATTTGCTACTATAAAACAGACCTGGTA
The DNA here is from genome assembly GCA_963082915.1 of Dolichopus griseipennis. Taxonomy (NCBI): domain Eukaryota; kingdom Metazoa; phylum Arthropoda; class Insecta; order Diptera; family Dolichopodidae; genus Dolichopus; species Dolichopus griseipennis. The sequence goes on from OY720443.1 coordinate 81,640,135, forward strand.
GGCTACCATGTATTACGCTAAACGTAAGTAGCATGAGAAAAAATGACACCATGTAGAGCGCATATAGGAAATTTGCGCATTCGTAAGTAGCAACTTTGGTACCATGGTGTGCTACTTGCGAACATTTTTAACGTTTATTTTACTTTTTTTGATAATTTGTATGCGAAGGAGGTGTAATTTTTTAGTTTTTAACAATTAGTTAGTAGTTTTTAATAAACATGTAAGTATATTCATATAATATATGTCATTTATAGAATTTATGATAATTAAAGTTCTATGTTTAAGCACAAATTACTTTAACTATACTTTGTTTCAAACTAACAAAAATATTTTAAGGCAAAAATTTTTTTGTTCATTGTGATATAAACAACAATCTTTAATTTTTTTTGTGCAGTAACATATTACTATTTACATTTATTTTGTAGGTCTAAGCAAACAACCAAGCCATCGCAATTTCGATTTTTCTATGGAATCCATTTTTTTTTATTTAACTTTACTTTTTATTTAAAATTATGTTTTATTTTATATTTAAAAAAAATTTTATTTCACTTGTTTAAAAACTTACGATTTTACAAACAAAAACAAATGTCTAAATGTCAATTTTAAAAATTTTAGAAGGAAAAACAAATGTCAAAGTGGCAATTTTAAATATTTTCAATGGCAGCACAGTTTTTCGATGCGTTTTTGTTACATGGTACCAATTAATTTACGCATCGCAAATCAAATGCGCACATTTTTGCGATGCGCATTTTTTACATGGTAGGGGCCTTGTATCAATTTAAGTACTAGTACTATTCCCAGTAACATTACCTGTTACTTATTACTTTGTCAAGTACCAGTTATATTTAAAAAATACTTACATACTTTGTAAAAAATTTAATTCTTTATACTTAATTACTTGAAAATACTTAAGTATCAAAAAAATAATTACAAAAGTAATTGCAATAAAAATCTAATTACTTTTTGGCAGTTACAAGTATTTTAACTTGATTCTTTTACTTATACTTAAATTTTGTAATTATTGAAATCGAAGTAATACTGGTACTTGACAAAGTAATGAGTATCAGGTAATGGTACTTACAACAATCCCTAAGTACAATTTTACTCAGTATTATAGAGGTCAGTTATAAAACTTATATTTATATAGAATCAAAAAGTTTATTGTAAAATTTTATTTATTTTCATTGCAATGTTAATTAAATGTTTTTGAATTCACTCCATTGAAAATTAATATTTACAAAAAATATTCAAAATAATAATATATTATTTTAATTTCACGCTTAAATATTGAAGCATTAGATACTTTTGACAGAGTTTAATTTGGAAAATTTTTTAACATTATTTAAATTCATCTTTGTACTTATTGCCAAATAAATTTCTTTTTTATTTCATAAATAATTTAACTGTCAAATAAAATTTTTATAATTTTCTTTGGCAGCTTTTCAACAATGAAAACTATTAATTCTAATAACTATAACTAATAAATATAATTTTTCCTTTTTTTTCCTACCAAGGGTATAATAAATTTGCCATTACGTTTGTGACGCAGAGAAGGAGGGGGGGTAGATATAGACTCAAGTGTATGGATCGGTTCAGAATCGAAAAAAAAATCGATTTAGCTGTGTACGTCCGTCCGTCTGTCCGTCCGTCCGTCCGTCCGCACGATAACTCAAAAACTAAAGGAGCTAGGATCTTGAAATTTTCGCAAATTCGTTTTTTTGCAATAGCCGTCATCGCTATTTAAATCCAGCCATTTTGGTCCATGGGTTCGGGTGGCTGCCATACAACTTCTTTTTTTATATGAGTATTTCTCAGTACCTATTACAGCTACGTATCTGAAATTTTGGCAAAAGTAGTTTAGTTTTATGGCCAAAGTTTCTGCAAAATTTGGTTGGTCTGTTGCAGTGAGTTCGAGTAGCTGCCATACAACTCCTTAATTTATATGAGCATTACTCGATCCCTATTAAAGCTGGGTGTCTGAAATTTTGCCAAAAATAGTTTAGTGTGATGGCCAAAGTTACTGCAAAATTTGGTTGGTCTACTGCAAAGGGTTCGAGTAGCTGCCATACAACTTCTTATTTTATATGAGCATTACTCTATATCTATTGAAGTTGGGTGTCTGAAATTTTGCCATAAATAGTTTAGTGTAATGGCCAAAGTTACTGCAAAATTTGGTTGGTCTACTGCAGAGGGTTCGAGTAGCTGCCATACAACTCTTTCTTTTATATGAGCATTATATTTCACCTATTAAAGCTGGTATGTTTGAAATTTTGCCAGAAGTAATTAATGTTTATAATAATAATGATATAATGTTTATATAACGGTCATACGGGTATCCCAGAGTTGCACAGTCTACTCTACTACACTCTTCCTCGTTTTAAATGAGTTTTTCAAACTTTACTTATGACATTTAATTTTAGACATCTAAAAGTTTAATATTTACCGAAAATTACCGATTTATAGTAATATTTTACAGTTATAACATTCAAATAAGTAATCAAATTTATGTCTTTTTGCAATTAATTTAACAATTCAAAAATAATGCAAAAATAAATATAAAGCTATTGAGCATATTGACATTTGACAATGACAAATGACAAGACATTTTATATTACATGCTATTGTTGTAATTGTGCTAGTATTGTTTTTTGTAATTAAATAAATAAACTAATCTTAATTGAAAATTTTACTGTATGTTTCTGTATTTTGTAGTTTTGAATACCCGTAGTAGTAACAAAAATTCCCGAATTTCCAAAAAATTTAAAATACGACGCTCTTATCATCTATCGCAGTTCCAACGTAAACGCACCCTTACACTTGACTGTTAAGTTCTTGGAATATTTTCACAATTTTTTCTTATTATTTTCCTGTTGATTCTAAATTAACTCTGAACAAGTTTAAAAGTGGGAAGTCAAGAAATGAAATAAAAAATTATCCAAAGCAACAAAGAAGAAATAATTTTAAATAAAATAAAATAAAAAAAATCTTTTTTTCAATATATACTTTTATTAAAGTTGTACTAGTCCCCTAAAATGCAGAAAATAAAAAATTGAAGGTAGATCTTGGGAATTTTTTACTGTGTTAATATAAAAGTAAATTGCTGAAATGAAAGACAGTTCTTCCTTTTGTTAAAATTAATCCAGCTATTTTTAATTTTAATCTAAATTTTTTTTTATTTAAGTACCTACCTACTTGTATAAATTTTAAATTAATGAACCAAAAAATTGCGGACTGACATAAAAAAAAAACCCTAAAAATTTTTTATGTGAAACTGATCGTCAACATAATTATTTGGTCCATGTTTTTATATTATCAAAGTGAAGTATTTTAGTTCTTAAAGTTACAAATTTTTAAAGAAACTATACAAATAAATTAATTTTATTTGTATTTTTTTTTATTATTTCTGTTGAATTTAAAAAAAAAACAAAAAAATTTTTATCTTTGAAAGGAGGATCGAACTCAGACCTATTTACACCGTCAGCCACTTTGCTAACCACTGAATCATACAATTCTTATAAATTTATGGTCAGATTTCTAATATAAATGTATCACTAACTGACAAAATGAAAAATAAAGCCATAGACACAGGCAAGTTCAATTAAAAGTATATAAAAATATGCAATTTTAAAACTTAAGTTTGTTAAAAAAGTAAACAGATTTTGTTTTTGTCATTTATATTTAAAACTTTTTTAATATGTGAAATTTTGATTCTGTAAAAATTACGCTCCTTTTCCAGCACAAGAGATTATTTCATCTTAGTTAAATTCAGTTTTTTAAGTTTCTTTTTGTAAAAGTGTTAAAAGATTTGGTCTTCTTACGAGTACACTTTCAAAAATATTTAATTATTCTCATACTATAGACACATTTAACCTTAAGAACTTTTCAGTTAAGTAATTATTTATAAAATCTGTTAGCATTTTAAATTACCACTAAAATTAAATTTAGATTTTAGTACGATTTTATTCAAGTTTATATTAGTCTAAATACAATGTATATTTAGTTTGAATATCATCTACTGCAGATGTGTCCTAAGATGATGGACAAATCAAGATTTAAATAATGCAATTTAAAAGAAATACGAAAGAAAACTTAAGTCAACTGAAAATTTAAAAACTTAAAAATATAAAAATAACTGTAAAAATACTAAAATGTTATTTAAGTTTTAAAAAGTTTCATGTTAGAATAAACTTTTTACTATAATGTTGACAAGTTACAAGTAAAAAGTTTCATATTTAATTTTTGCTCTTAAAAACTTTTTTTCAAAGTGTACAATTTTACAGGGCAGACTTTTATTGTCTAAATAATAAATGTTAAATTTAAACTTTGAATGAAACCAGTTTTCTTTTAAAAAGTTGTGAATGCAACAAACAATAACATTGGTTGCACTTTAAATGAAAAACTTTTGTTTTTTCAAAAGCAATAAAATTTTAGAAAAAATATTTTAAATGACAAAAGTTGTAAAACTTTCCTAAACTAATTTTAAACTTAAAATGCTAGGAAAATTTTCAAATTTTACTATATAAATAAAAGTTTTAATGAAACAATGTCTGAAATTTGAATGCAATGTCAGCGTAAATATACAAAAATGTGGTCTAATATAATTCTCAAAAATTATAAAGTTTAATTTTTAACCAAATTGAAAATATATTTATTAGAATTTTGTATATATGTTATATTATTTTAAAAATTCTATAAAAGTTTGTTGAAATCTGACTGTTATAAAAATATTTTGCAGACAGAAGCAAATGGGAAACCCTGAAAGTATGCAATATTTACAGAAATGTAAAAGAAGTATATTTAATGGAAGTTGAGTGACCTTGATGGTAAGATGAGTAAAACCATGACTTATTAAGCGAAGGCATGTAAATTCAAAGCCTATGTAAGTTCTTAATGCACCCACTCTGCGACTAATTCGATCAGTTAAGTTATATTATGTGATTTGAAAAAGTTTTGAAAACTTGCACCATCTGCCATGCCACCACGACTATGAAAGATCATGGTTTCTTATTTATTTATTAATAATTTCTTCATCAACATTAAAATTCTATACTTAAACCCTAAAGTAACAACATTTTGTCATATTTAAAATTCAATTATGTCACCTTTGAGAATAAAGTGAAAACTTCCAAATATACTTATTTTAATTCCGAAATATTTTATATATCTATGTTCCCATTCGCAATAAACCTCAATTAAATAATGAGAAAATTTTTAATAAGAAACAAATATATAAAATGATCATATTGTACTTGTATCCCTGTGAAATTAATTGTTGGTTAACATGACAATTCAGAATATTCAAAAACATATGCATCATATTGAGGAGCTTAAGATAATTGTGTCCCAAAATAAAATTTAATTGAATTCTTTGTAAGTTGAAAAAACAAAATATGAAATGTGAACATTTGAAATTTCGAAATAAAATATATTCTTGCTCTTAAATCCCTTTTCAGCACACTTTCAAAAAGTTTTGAAAACATGTACCTATAGAGTTTCATTCTGTCCTTCCGTGTGTTGATAAATCGACTTACATCACTTAAAATAAAGAAATGAAATTTTAACTACAAACAGATATAATAAAAAATTAATTTCATGGAGCAATTTTTCTCTAGTCTTATCCGTTCCGGAACTGTAATTCTTAAAATTCCAAAAATCCTATATAAAAAATACATAATAATAAAGCTTCAACATTATTTTTAACCTGTGCCAAAGCACATCTTTGTTAAGGAATTTCTAAAATTGAAGAAAGTGTCTCTTAATAAAATTCAAGGAGAAATTCCAAATTTTGGGAGAAGTCGAAATTTAACTCCCACAACCTGAAAATTTTGAACTGGAGGAGATGGAGTTAGATCTTTGAGAATCATCATAAATTTTCGTTGGGAAAATTTTGGAATCTTACCCATTCAAAGGCTATTAGGACATAAAAAATGTTTTTTACCTAAACATACAATGTGAAATATTGTGTAGTTTTGGAAATGTACTGTTTTAAGAACCCTTGACTTTTTCCATTACTTGTTTTTATTTTTTTATTATTTGTGAACATAATTCTGAGAAAAAATTATTACAAGCAGATATTAAAGAGAAAAACCCCTAAAGAATCAAAAAAATAAAATTATTTTGCATAAATATTTAATTAAATGGAAAAAAAACAAAGGAAAAAGAAGTAAATTCAAATTTGCCGGTCTTCATATTTATTTTGGGAAAATTTTGGGAAAACTTAAATTTTATTAAGAGGCAAATATAATTTTATTACAGAAAAATAGAAAATAAATTTGAGGAGATATCAAATAGATGTAGATCATAAAGCTGTACAACTTTCAAATATAAATTTATGACCAATTCAAAAGAAAGAATGTTAACAATGTGCCTTTTAAACTCATTTTAATGATTTATATATCAAAAAGTATCAATAAGATAGCCCCGGGCATATTCTTCATAATTATGGCTTTAATGCAGAGGGATATTTCACCAAATTTACAATTCTACAAGTTTTACAATTTTTATCAATTGTTTTTGTAAAAATATCATTTTAATATAATTTACAAAAATGTCAAGTTTTTTTTGTAAGTTGTAAGGTTGCAGATTTGTTGAAACAAACCCAAGCTTAGAATTTTTGATTAGCAAATCGGTATTACTAACAAATGAATTACGAATTTTTAGGTTCTATAAGTAAGAGTTACCATCATTTTACTTTTACATTTATTAAACCTTAAAACTGTAAATAAAGAAGTTACGAGATATTCAAATCCTAAACAGACTGTAAGTCATAATGGGAAGTTTAAATTCAAATTCAAATTGATAATAAAACCTTTTTTGGAATGTTCTACTTTTGTAAGTGGTAAATTTTAGTATCGTATGGCAACCCTAAACTTTTGCCTTTTAAAAATTTATAAAGCTAATAAAATCAGCTCTTTTTTACCGTTTTCAAAATGGAAATACACCTAACAGAACTCTTGTTATAACAATTTAAAAATAGGGCTTTTTCCAACTTTGGGGGGCTGTAGCTCCGTAATGGGTGGGGCTACAGAAAAAGTTCTTCCTGTGGTTAAAATTTCTTTACTCTACTTCAAACGATGTAAAAGTTTTGTAAACATACGGACGGACGGACGGACGAAAGGACAGAGTTAAGCTATATAGACACATTTTTACAACATTTTTTGAAAATGTGCTACTTTTTTCTCTCATAAGAAAACCACTCCAGTACCACTTAAGATAAAAATTATTTTAAAAATTTTTTATAAAAATATATTTAAACTTATTTCAAGTGTAACTTGTTTTCAGCAAGTATAAGATAAGGCAAATTTCAAAATAAAAGTCTTACCATAATTACGCAAAAGTGTATTCAGCACTTAAATCTCATAAAATTCTTAGAGGTATGATAATAATTAATAAGTAATTGATGATATCGTGTTATCTACGAGTTTCTTATATTACAATTCATATGTTAACCATCGAGTTTATTTCGAAATATTATTTTCAAGAAACAGGTTCAAAAAAAAAACTCCAATGCAAAAAACGAAATAAGGTCGAACTGGTTAGTGTATTGTATTTTAAATAAAAAGTTAAAAAAAAATAAATTAAACGGAAAAGGAGCAAATGATTTCAAATCGAACTCTTACATCTTACAATTACAAATTTCGTATCGTAGGGATAAAAATATTCTGCAAAAGGAAAATACCCTGATTTTATACCCAATTCTTAAAACCAGAATTTCTGGAAAATTTTTTCCAGGATATTTATAAACTAGAAGAAATTTATAGTCGGTTATTAAATTTGGGTTACACTCTTTTCCTGAATATTTCCATATTTTTATTAAAAAGTTTTGATTATTCGGTTTTTGGATTCGATTTTTTTGAAAAAAAAAACTTTTCTGGTTTTCGACTCGACTCAGCTACCATTCGTCATTGGGTTCAAATTAATGGCACAATCAATAATTAATAATTATATATCTTTAATAAAAAATACATTAATACAACAATATAAACAAATGCAAAATATAAACAAATAATTTAATTGAATAATATAACTCACAGATATAGAATACCATATAACTCAAACACAAAATATTACAATATAAACAAAAATAGAATGGTATCTATTGAAAATCTAAGACGTTTCTACATGTTATAAGGTCTAGTACTATTAATTTGTATGTGGAATTCATTAAGACCAATTCTAACAACACGAATATAAAATGACCCCCTGTTCGAACATGTACCTACGGTATAAACAGGCTTATTAACCTAACAGTTGAACAGTTAGCGCTTAAAAAAAAAAAATTTACTTTATTTCATTTATTCATTTATTTCAAGATATTTGTAACAATTTTTTAGTCGGTTCGACATTATTTTGTTTGACTTTATTTCACCCCTCCAGAAAATCAGCAACCGAAATACACCCACTACTCCTCTCTTCAATAAGAATAAATCAATTAAGGTTAAAATATAAAAAAACGAGATTTTTCAGTATATTCTGTGGCCCTTGTATTGCAAGGTTATATGCAGACATATAACCATTGATTCATAAATCAGTAATAAATTTGAGAAGCCCTTAGGCTATGATAAACTCATTGATATATTGAAATTATTAAAAATATTTTTTAACTTTTATTTAAATTTAATAAAAAACAAAAATATTATTTAATAAAAATGAATTTCCAGTTAAATGATTTTTGTTGGAAAGTTCTAAAACAAATATTTCTATTCTCTTCATATGGTTTCAATTTATCTTGCAGAATGTTAAAGAATAATAATTCCGAACTGTCTCTATCTTAAGTTTATTAGAACTCTTTAATATTTATATTTATTTCCAATTTGATCGGAATGAAAAAAGACACATAATCTGATTCAAATATGTATCCATGTTTTATAGTAAAATTGAAAATCGATATTAATCCATTGGAAAACTAAAACGTATAAACATAAATATAGAAAAAAATGGGTCCCATCAAAATCTAAAAAAAAAATTAAAAAATCTTACTTCAAATTCAAAATATTTATAACAATTGTATATTCCGAATGAATTAAGTTTCGAAATATTTTAGAAATGAAGAATAAGAAAACATGAGCAATATTATAAAATTTTCAAAACTTTAAAAAATCAGACTGTTACATACAATATGGTTTCAATACCGTTTCAAAGCTTATAATGTTAAGTGACAGTTATATTCGAAATATGATAAAAGAATTTCGAAAAACTCATACATAACATATTAAAATTTTATCTAACGAATTAGCGTAACTCTGATTTTATTGCAAGCTATTACATTACATCGTTGTAAATTATTTTTGTAATACAAGAAATTCAAATAGGAGAAGCTGCAAATCCCCTGTAAATAAATGATTGGAACAAATTACTCCATCAAAATTCAGAAGCGATAAAAATATTATTTATAAGGTTTTAAATTACAAGATTATTTTTAAAATTGTGATAATTTGAGATTTCGAAGAGGTCCCTAGATTGCTTCCATTAAAATAATAGATGCATAAATTCATATTAGAACATATATTTTTATATGGAACTTAAGAGTTCTTCCTAAGTCAATATCTCGTTATAATTCAATTAAAAATTTTTAAATTTAATGAAACGATGTCAGCATAAAGAAATTTATAATAAAATTTAAATTGATAGCATTTTTATTGAGTTTTAAGTAGAATGTATTTATTTAGTAGAATGTCATTTATGCAGACCAACATACAGCCATATATTTTATACTTTTTCTAGACAATTTTGTAATAAACTTTAGAATTAATTGTTTAAAATTTTATAAGGAATTCATTTACTTTATAACTTTAAATTAGTTATGAACGTATTTATAGTAAAAATCTTAAACCTAATCTAATAATATTTGGATTATATATAAGATTCATGATATTTAAAAAATTATTTAATATTACAAATTTACTGAAAATATTCTTTAGAAAATCTTTCATTGAAAACCCCAAAAACTTAAATTGTTTTAAAAATCTTTTAAATTCTTGTTATACGTATTTTAATATTCACGGAATGGGGCCTTCTCTTAATTTATTTCCTTAATAATTTAAAGAAAAGTTTTCAAGGCTTTTTTTTGTTAATTTTAAATTAATTCAGTAGACTTAAAAAATGAATCTTAATGAATTCACTTAATCATTATATAATTCGTAGTGAATAAAATTAATCACTTTTTATTAAACTCTTAATTCAATCATCATAAATTCTATCAACTATTAAGACTTTTTATAAATTAATTTGCACTACTTTGCACCATAAAATTCTATATAAAGTATGTCTTTAACATTCTATAAGTATATAAGAATATGTAAAAACAATAATTACAACATCTATATATATAAAAGCGAAAGTTTGTTTATTTGTTTGTTTGTTTGTTCGTATGTAGCGAATAGACTCCTAAACTGCCCAGCCGATTTAAATGAAAATTTGTATATAGAGGTTTGGGTACGAAAAGAAATCGTGGCCCAAAAATTTTGCTCTAACGGACCGCCACGTTGGAGCTGTGGTGCAAGTATTTAAACTTCTTTGTTATACCCGTGCATATATATATGAACATCGGGTATATTAGATTTGCTCCTCCGTTTGTAACGCATCGATCTAGACGAGCTAGATATAGTGTCAAGGGTGCGTATCGGCTCAGAATCGAAAAATTAGTCGATCTAGCTATGTGTGTCTGTCCGTCCGTCCGTCCGTCCGTCCGTCCGTCCGTCCGTGTGTCATCACGATAACTCAAAAACTAAAAGGGCTAGAGTCTTGAAATTCACACAAAGTCATTTTTAGACAATTTCTAGGTTCCCTATTGTTTTTGGTTAAAATCGGACCAAGGCTTCGGGGAGCTGCCATACAACTTTTTTGCACCAATATGAATTTCTTCAAAACTATTTATACTACGGGGATGAAAATTACACACGGTTAGTTTTATATTGACTCCGGCACTTATATGAAGTTTCAAAATGTTAGGGCCCCATTTTCGGGGGGCTGCCATACAACTTCCTTGCACCAATATGAATTTCTTCAAAACTAATTATACTACGCGGATGAAAATTACACACGGTTAGTTATATAATGAATCGAGCACTTATATGAAGTTTCAAAATGTTAGGGCCCCATTTATGGGGGGCTGCCATACAACTTCTTTGCACCAATATGAATTTCTTCAAAACTAATTATACTACGAGGCTGAAAACTACACACGGTTAGTTATATAATGAATCGAGCACTTATATGAAGTTTCAAAATGTTAGGGCCCCATTTTCGGAGGGCTGCCATACAAAGTTTTCGATTCAATAACTGTGAATCTAATAAAGCTACAAGGTTAAAATTAAAATTGGGCAGGTAAATTAATAGGGCAAGTTACTTGGCAAAGTTGGACATCACTCGGACCATCGGACTTTTAGGGTGGGCCAATTTTTTTTTTTTGTTTTTTTTTTCTTTGTTGTTTTTTTTTTTTTATTTTTTTTTTTTTTTTTTTAAGCTAAAGTTATGGGACAATGAATGAAAATTTTGTTTTTTGTTTTGTGACTTTTTTTTTTTTTTTGTTAATTTTTTTTTTTTTTTTTACGTCAAAGTTATGGGGTAATGAGTTAAATGTATAAGAGAAGTAAATTACGGTTTATTTTATACACCATAGTGGGTATGCACGGGTATCTAAAAGTTGACAAGGGCAACTATAATCTTCCTCGTTTTAAAATGAAAACGGTTTGACTTATTGACTTCAAATTTTGTATACTTGATGCTTCTTGAGAATCGAGTTGACAATATTAACAGTTTTGGAATTTGTTAACCCATGTCGGGCCGACGAGTGGTCAAAAAAAATTTTGAGTTCAAATTTTATCCGATTTTACGAAATTCTGCTTTGGCTATAAAGAAAGCCAAAAAAAAATTTTGTTGAGTTCCATTAACCCATTGCAGTCCAACATCTTTTTATAGGTTTTTTCAATACTTTACTCTAAATTCGAAACGGTTTGATCAATTGACTTCAAATTTTGTATACGTGATGCTCCTTGTTGGTCAAAAAAAATTTTGGGTCCAAATTTTGTCGGATTTTATGAAATTCTGCTTTGGCTAAAAAGAAAGACCCAAAAAAAAATTTTATGGAGTTCGATTAACCCATTGTTGCCCAACAGCTTTTTATAGGTATTTTCAATTTTGTATACGTGCTCCCCTGTGAGAATTGAGTTGACACACTATTAACAGATTTGGAATTTGTTAACCCATGTCGGCCTTGGTCAAAATAATTTTGGAAGCTAATATTGTCAAAATTTGCAAAGTACTGCTTTGGCTAAAATTAAAGCCTCAAAAAAAATTTTGTTCAGTTCCATTAATCCATTGCGGCCCAAAAGCTTTTTATAAATTTTTTACTCTAACGATTTTCTTCAAATTTTGAATATGTGTTCCGTTTTGAGAATGAAATTAACTCTTTTAACAGACTTGCAATTGGTTAACCCATGCCGGCCCGACGATTGGCAAAAATAAGATTTGGATGCAAATTACGTCCAATTTTGCGTAATACTGCTTTGCCCAAAGAGAAAGTGTAGTTCCGTTAACCCATTGGGGCACAGTGGCATTTTATAAATTTTTGCGTACTTAACTCTAAATTAGAAACGATTTGACCGGTTGACCTTAAATTTTGAAGGAAGAAAGATGACCGACTGTTAACTGTCGGCCCTACGATTGGTCAAAAAAAATTTTTTGGAAGTAAACTTACGTAAAATTTTGGAAAGTGGTTTGTACTGCTTTGAATTACAGAAAATTTCAAAAATTACTAGAATAATCCTAGAAAAATCGTTTTAAAAAGATTGCTTACATACATTTTAAAATTTACATGTGTAAACCGTGTGTAATTTTTGTGTTAACTTTTTGCAGTAACATCATCTTCAATTAAACCTCAATTAAGAGGAGCAGCAATGAGCACCGGGTATTAGCTAGTTAAATATAAATAATAAATATTTATTAGAATATTTCATGAATAATAAATAGACCCATTAATTGGATTGTAATTACTCGTATATTATTTTTATATTGGAGCCCCTGATAGCCATCAAAGGTTTATATTTTCTATAAAAAAAGTCAAAAAGTCAATTATATTTTATTGTCCAATCTTTTGTGGCTTCTTTATTAAATTCTATAAATTTTTTTTTTTTATTCTTTCACTCCGCGAGGCACCATAGGGCTTTCGTTTGACATCTCCATCTCATCCGGTTTCCTGCTGCTGGTTTTGCATTCTCCTAAGTAAGGTTGCACTGATTGAGCTCGCTTATTATGCGCCTCCAGGTGCTATTTGGACGCCCGCGTCTTCCGTTTCCTTGGAGGTTCCACTCCAAGTCCATACGGCTTATGTTGTTCTCATTTTTTCTTAGCATGTGGCCTATCCACCTCCATTTCCTCTTTCTTAATTACCTCAGTATGGGTTCCTCTCCTGTAAGTCTCCATAGGTTTTCGTTGCTTATTCTGCTAAGTCAGAATATTCTGCAGATTACGATGTTGTTGGATATCATCCATGTTTCGCTTCCATACTAAGTACGTTCTTTACGCAAGCATTGAATATCTAAGGAGATTTCGGTACTCCTCAATACTGGGTACAACTGGCCGAATGATGCCCTTGCTTTGCTAAGTCTATTGTTCACATCTGCCTCCGCACCATCATCAGTAGTCACTGTACTACCGAGATAGTTGAATTGGTTAACATATTCGACAGCATGATGAGTTGGTTGTTGGTGCTGTTGATTTTCATCGCCTTAGTTTTGCATCTGATGTTAATTTCAAGGCCTGCTTAAGTGCTAGTCTCTCCAATTGTTTCAGTTTGGATTGCATATCGCTGACCTTATATGCTAGAAGTAATATGTCATCTGCATAGTCTAAATCTTCTTAGTGGCGAGTGAAGCTCCATGTAATGCATCTTTTTTGCTTACAGACTTCGGACATTATGCTATTTGGGACGATTGTGAATAGCAATGATGATAGTGGACATCCCTTTTTGATGCCGATGTTAGTTTTGAAGGGCTCACTAAAGTTTCCGTTGTGAGTGACCGGTAGTTCGGAGTTTTCGTACAGCTCTCTTATGATCCAATTATCTTGCATGGTACACCTTTCTCTTTGGATGCTCTCCATATGGCAACTCTTTTCACAGTGTCGAAAGCTTTCTTAAAGCCCACGAATTGGGTAGAGGAGAGTCCGATATTCGATCGATTGCTCGATGAATTATCTTGCATGGTACACCTTTCTCTTTGGATGCTCTCCATATGGCAACTCTTTTCACAGTGTCGAAAGCTTTCTTAAAGTCCACGAATAGCAGGTAGAGGAGAGTCCGATATTCGATCGATTGCTCGATGATGATTTTTAGTGTATTTGATTGGTCTACACAGCTCTTGTGGGGGCGGAAGCCTGCTTGCTTGTCGCGTAACTCTGTTCGATTTGTTCTTGGATTCTGCCTTGTAGTTGCTATGATTTAGTGAACACTGTGTTGAGGAGAGTGATACCACGCCAGTTGTTGCAATCTTTGAGGTTGCCTTTCTTCTGTAGCTTGACTATTGTTACTTTGTTCCAAAATGGAGACAGCTCTTCGTTTTCCCATGCCTTTGGGATGTTAGGTCTCAGAAGTCCAGCTGAGGTATTTTGGCAGGCTTGTAGAATTTCTGCCGGAATACTATCAGACCCAGCCGCTTTGTTTCTTTTCAACTTGGTGATGGCTTCTTTGATCTCAATCATAGTTGGTGTGGAAGTGCTAATGTGTAGATTGTTTGTATTGTTTTCCACTAGTTATCTTCTGTTTCGTTTATTTCACTTTTGCGTTTCGTTTATTTTTTGCTGTTTCGTTTATTTTCTTTCTTGGAAATGTTCTCTCCATCTTTTCGTTTGTTCTCGGGCGTTAGTAATTTCTGTGCTATTTTTACATTTATTTAACGGGAATTAATGCTGTGCTCGTTTTGTTGGAGAGCTTGTTCACAATTTGATGGAGTTTCCTTGCATCATTTTTTCCAGAAGCTGTTTCTGCATCTGATGCTAGCTTCTCTATTCATTGTATCTAGTTTGTTTTTTTGCAATCTCATTGATGGCTTTGCTAACTTGATTCCAGTCTTGCTCGTTGTTTAGGCATCTTTCCCGAACTGTGGTTATCATACTGCTTTTAGTGTGTGGATTTTGGGGGTTTCGGAGATTTAATTGTTGTTTCCTGTCATGGCTCTTTCCATGACAGAGCCGTGACTCAATTTCAATCTGATGTCGCTTAAGATTAGTTCGTGGTGGCTATCTATGTTGGCTCCCCTTTTATTTCGCATATCTAGCATTGAATTTCTCCATCTATTGCTAATACATATGTGGTCTGTTTGGTTATGTATTTTCCCATTCGGTGAGAACCCCGTATACTTACTTGTGAATTTCCTTATGGGGGAAGATGGTGCCGCCAATGGTCAGTTGAAAAGTTTGACAGGTCTCAATAAACCTTTCTCCGTTTTTGTTCTTTGTTCCGCATCCATTTTTTCCCATAATGTTCTCTAATCCGGTATTTAGATATCCCACTTTAGCGTTTAAGTCGCCCATTAGAAATCAAGCTATTATCCTCTTTCCGGATAGTGTTGAAAGTATGGGTGAGCTGTTCGTAGAACTCGTCCTTCGCTGTATCTTCGGCATCTTCTGTTGGTGCATAACATTGTACTAGGAAACGGGCTGTAATAGTCCTATCTGATACGGCTTTCCAGCTTTGCAGAGAGTTACGCAGCTTTCTAGATATTATTTTTCGCATCCCGTTTGTTCCACCTATTTCTTTACCACTTATACAACAGAGTATTTCCATTAGCCGTGGTTATTTCGCCATTCCCGTTCTATTTAATTTCACTTAAACCCATAATTTGAACTCTATAATGTTTCATTTGTTTTTCTATTTGGGCAAGCCTTGGTATTTCTCGCATTGTTCGAACATTCCATTGTGCAATTCTAGTCATTGTTCGAGCACCGGAGGTTGTTGTCGTGTTATCTTGCCTTTTGTATCCGATTTGTCTAATTTTGGTTTCTTTAATCCGTTAAGTCTTTCTAAGTAGGAGATTAACCTACTGTAGAAGTTGCCTATTTTGTTTTTCCTACATAACGCCTAATAGGGGGACGACGTCATTTGTACTTATCTCTGACATTGAAGATTATACGCATATGCAAATGTCAATGGTGTCATTTTGACATGTGTATATATTTAATATTAAGCTATAGGTTATTTCAGAAACACGATTATTGGTAATATTTTTATTTTTTATTTGTTATTATTATTTTCTATTTAGGCTATTAGTTATTTAATTATAGTTTATAAGATATTTATTATACTAATTATACTATTAATTGAGTTTACCCAGCCAGGGATCGAACCCGGGATCTTTCACATGAAAGGCGGCGCCTCAACCACTGCGCCATCGGCTGGATAAAAATTCTGTATTTATATACTTTACATATTTATTAATAACCAATATAAAAACCAATTGTTATTTTGTTTATTCAAATTATATTGTGTTGTTCTTCAGTTATATGAATTGATTTAATTTTTTTGAACTTCTAAAAATTATCATGTCTTAGGGTGCGTTTATGTTGGAGCTGCGATAAGTGCGTCGATAAGAGCATAGCGTAGAAAACTATATACATGATTTAAATATAGTGTTTATTTTGGAGCATCGCTTTTATCATCGATACGCAATATATTTTTTTTACCTTATGCTCTTATCGACGCTCTTATCACTTATCAAAGCTCCACCATTAACGCATCCTTAGGAAAGTTGATAGCATTTTTAAGTTTCTTATTATTTATGGTTCATATTTTTTCATGTATGTTTTATTTCCATAAAAATGAGTTCTATTGTAGGTTTCACTTATTTACTGTTGGGTTGAATGTCAAAAACCATTTAAGTATTTAGTTGATCTCACAACTCAAAGAAATGTATTGAGGAAATCAAAAATAAAACTAATACTATTAGAGAAATAAAACCATTTTTAGGATATAGTTGAGATAGTGGAGTATGCGAGCATCCTTTTTACTGAAACAAAAACAAAATTTTGGTCCTCCTGACTTCAATATTTTTAACACATAAAAATAAAAAGCATTTTGGGCTATCTTAAAAGTTGGAAATTTACTTTGTCAACACACTCGCGCTATTACTTTATTTCCTTATTTTCAATTTTAACCTAGATTCATTAGTTTCATCAAAACCGAATGTATATATTATCCGAATATATCAGACTGACACACAGGTGGATGGATTTTAAGATCCATACATATGCGATCAATTGATTTTTTGCTGTTGATCCGATCCCTACCTTTGAGTCTTTATCTATCATGTCTAGATCGATACTTTACAAACGGAGGAGCAATTTTCTTATTGCCGCTACCTATTTTTCGCAATTTGCCCTATTGGATATTATTGTCCATTAATTTAGTTGTATAAAGTAAAGGTAAATTCAATATGCCGATGTTATAAAACAATTTTTATTTTTTTAAATATATTTCATTTTAAATTTTATTTAAGTTAATAAGTTTTATTAAAAATACAAAATAATGAAATTAGATAAATTGTGGTTTATGTATTTATATTTTATCTAATAAGGCAAAATTACTTCCGTATTTTGCAATTTCTTTTTTCAAAGCATCGATTTCATCATCTTTCATCAATATTAATTTATGAACGTTTTTAAGAAAATTTTCCACTTCACATGCAAAGAAAGCTCCTTTTATTTTGTCTTTATGATTTTTTATGTTTAGCCATGTTATCTTATTGGTAACTGGGTTTGTACATATTTTTGTAATTTCCTTAAAATCCTCAACATCATTAATTCCAACTATAACTACTGATCTTTTTTTAGTTTTATCAATTACTATTTTATAAAACAATTTTTGTATTGGAATTTCTTTTTGGGTTCCTCTATAATCTAAATATATTTGTTTTGATATGTCTTTATTATTAAGTTTTCCTTTTAACATAAGCTCAAAAAACACACCAGTAATTACATGAATACTTAAATTTTTGTCCACTAATTTTCTAACATCTGTTTCTATACTGTTCCAATTTCCAGAATTAAATTTTACCCATTGTGGCATTACATTATAATATGAATAGGTTGCTACTTGTTTCGCAATATGAGAATGATCAGAACTTGGTGATAAATGTCCTCTTGATATAAAATTTTGTTTCAAATTATAATTATGTATTCCTAGTACTTTATCAAACTTTTTTTTAACATTTGCTTGTAGATAATAATCATTCTTGTCTGGATTTTGCAAAGCAAAAATGTTTCCCAAATCTTTTTTTGGACACCTATATTTATCAATTGAAGAGCTTACCCATAAATTAGAAAAACTGGTCTTGTCATGATAACCTTCCATTAATGGAATAAATCTACTAGTTTTATATCCAATCTTGATTTTTGATCTTGAAGATTTTTCATTTGGTTTTTGATTTTTGATAAATTCAACACTGCCTATGTTATTTTTAGAACATTTGAAATCTTTAAATTCATAGGTTTTTCCATCTGCTTTTTTTTGAATTAATGCATATACATTATTCTTTTTGCACTCGATTTCTAGTTCTTTTTTACCAACAAAATTTTGAAAATCATCTACACAGTGGAATTTTATTTTGTCACCTGCTCTAAGATTAATTTGTAAATTATTTTGTTTTCCAACATTCGGTTCATAAAATTCGTCCTTCTCATATTTTATTAATAATGGGTCATCTAACATCATGTCACAAATCTTTATATTACATTGTGCATCAGCCATTTGACCTAAGCACAAGCACAATACAAAAATTAATTGTGTTAACATTATGTACTATAATTAACAAATTGCTAAAATAATTTAACTAAATGTTCTAAAACTCGGTTTACTTTTATACAAAAAAACTGGTTTAAAAATTTTATCAAAGTAAGAAATTTTTGATAATACAACATTTTGTAGATTAAAAAAATTTTTAGATTCCATGAAAAATTATAAGTCGCAAGTACCTGCAGAATATAGATAACGATATATTCATTAAAAGCAAACAATTCAAGTTTTGTTGTTGTCTATTTCACTGCAAATATTGCAAAAAATAAATCGAATTAAAACGTTATTGATGATTTAAAGAGTACCTCTTATAGAGTATTTGTATGCAGAAATTAATTGGATCAATTATAGTAAAATATTTCCATAAGGTAAAACTTTAAGTAACCTCAATACATGGTTTTTTAAAAGGCACATTTTCAAAAATATTAATTTCATTAATTCCAATTATAAATTATTTAGTAATTCACTATTAATTATGAATAAAAATTATATTTATAATAATAATATAATCCTACTGCAGTCAAGAAAACCTGTTAAAAAGTGTCGGAATATAATGGTGTTCAATCTTAACGTTTTATTTTAAAAATATATACACAGGAGTCAAAGTTAATTTTTTTTAAAAATATTTAATTTTCAATTTTGAACCCTTATAGCTATGCCTAAACAATGGGCGTTATAAAAACTTTTCTCAAATGACTCATACTCATTTTAAAGGTTCTAGTTGTTTCCAAAATTGTGTTCTGGCATTCGTCGTTTAGAAGATATGAGGGTTAAAAAATTTTGCAAAATTTGAGTCTTATAATATCCATACCTTTGACTCTATATCTACTTCTTCTCCTTTTCTGCCTAACAAACGTAATGGAAAATTTAGTATACCCTTTTGATCTACGATCATACGGGTATAAAAACAAATAATGAAACAACAAAAGCTCAATGTAACTAACTTAGTAATACCATAGCTATGTGTGACAAACAGCATAAACAGGACGCTGAAAGAGTTGTGACGCTTATATATTTTTCTATTTTGCTTTATGTTGATGGTTACAAACACCGTACCAAAGTTAACAAATCCATATACCTATTTTAGGTGTAGGGTATAATAATAGATTAATTGACATTTTAAAATTGTTTACGAATAGCTGTAAGTACTTTTTTCTAAGAATCTAATATGTTAAAGAGTTTTAATTTATTTCTCTTGAAACTTTCAGTAAAACAAACATCTTTCTAATTTCACTTAAGTAATTTTATCAAAAAAGCTTTATATATAACTTAGAATTATGGAATTACAATAGATTACTTTTTTCTAGTATTATTCTATTCCATTATTATCAATATTAATACTGCAAATAGAAAGTATGTACTATACAAAATACTTTAAATTAAATACTTTCAATTTTTAATAAAATGTATAATTGATAAACATTAGTTATTAAAGTAAATATATAGACTGTAATAAAGTTAATTATTACATTTCAAGTATTCTTTTGAAGTCTTAACATTTAACAATTTATGAAGTAGGTTTTACAATGATATACTCGATTTGATTTCTTCAAATAATACTCGGTTATTGTCCAGTAATTTATAGTAAATTCTATAACTAAGTTTTTAGTGTTTATTATAAATTTTTTTAATCATGAAACGACAATTACTTTCTAATAAAATTTGTTTTCCAAGTATAGAAAAATGAACAGATAAATAGTTTAGGTAAATAGAAAATAAGTTAAATAATTTTATTGAATATTTATAGTCGTATTGCATTTATACTCAATTATAACTAAGTATAATTATAAAACATTTTGAATAGAATGTTCTTTTTTTAATAAACAAACCTTTCTTACAGATTTTTAACGACCATTTTTACCAAAATTTAATTCTTGTAAGTTGAAAAAACAAAATATGAAATGTGAACATTTGAAATTTCAAATAAAATATATTCTTGCTCTTAATTCCCTTTTCAGCACACTTTCAAAAAGTTTTGAACACATGTACCTATAGAGTTTCACCGTGTGTTCTAATGAAACTCCTGATAATTAAAAAATTATTTAATACTATTTAAAAAATTTTTCATTAAAACTTCCAAAACTTTAAATTTTGTTAAATATCTTTTAAATTCTTGTTATACGTATTTTAATATTCACGGAAGGGGCCTTCTTTTAATTTATTTCCTTAATAATTTAAAGAAAAGTTTTCATGGATTTTTTGTGTTAATTTTTTATTAATTCAGTAGACTTAAACAAGATTTTTAATGAATTCACTTAATCATAATATAATTCAAAGTGAATAAATGTAATCACTTATTATTAAATTCTTAATTCAATTATCATAAATTTAACTATTAAGACTTTTATAAATTAATTTGCACTACTTGATTCTGAAGTTACAAAGAATTTTAAATTTCATATAAAAATCAGACGATATTTCAATTATAAGTTCAAAGAAGTCTAAGGTATTATTATATAAAAATGTGAAAATTAATTTATAATACTAAATTTACTTGACTTTAAATTAAGAACTGAATAAAGAAAAGATTTATATAAATTATAAAATAATATCTTGGGATTTACATATAAAAATATTATTTTTATCAACTGTAGTAAAAAATATTAAACAAACGTAATAAATGAGAAGTGTGTGTGAATTAAGAAAATTGTGACAAGAGATAAAATTTAAGAATGAACAAATTATAACTCTAAGTCGGCGCAATTCGCAACCCTGTAAGCCACTATAGTACAATGTCACAGTGTAAGCTATTTCTGTAAAGAAATGCAAGCAGCGGAATTTAAATTTTATTTTCTGCATTTATTTCGAGCTAAAAATAATGATTTTAGTTCAAATTAGTGAAGTGTCAGCTGCTTTAAACATCTGATGAGTGATGACATAACGGAACTTAAGTCCTTTTCAGAAAATGATTACTTTCTATTCTGGTACTTGAATACATCACAACTTTACTATTGTGTGTCATAATATTAAATAGTCATTATTTATTATATTTTCAATAAAATTTTATTTTTAAGAATGACACTTTATGACAGCTATTATAATAATCAACAATTGTTTGTCATTATTTGAGTGACCCATTGACTGAAGCGAATTGATTTATTCAAAAATGAAAGTCTTTAAATAGTTTAACGTATATTTAAAGTTTAATTTTATTACAAAAATTTTTAAAATAAAATGAAATTTGTTTTTTGTAATTTTTATAGAATATCAGATAACATTATACACAGTTGTACTTATTTTAAGAATTTCATTTAAAATATAATTTTAATGATTTATTAAGTGTAAAAGTATTTATTTATTTATTTATAATTATTAGAAATAGGATAATAGTAAATATTGCCTGATATTATTATAGTCCATTGCTTATTTGGCATTTAAGCTTAAATTTAATACTTTCTATATATTTATAACTGGGATATTAATTATTTTGTTTATATTATTAAAGTTATATTTGGTCACTATGGGAATTTGTATTGAAAAATAATTTTTTCAAAGAACTTTTTAAAAAATTCATGACCCGTACGGAACCGAGTCCGCACCACCTCGGTTAGTAAGCCAAATGCTTACCCACTAACCCACCGAGGTACCAAGTGTAATAGTATAGTTATTAAAATTTAAAATTATACAAAGAATTGCGTGAGCTATATTCTGGTTCTATTAGACATAGGACTTAGTTTTTTGATGTCCTTTTTCATTAAGTATTTAGCAAATTTGTACTCCTCATTCTGATGGAAACAGAACAAATACTCACAGCTATCACATTCTAAGAATCTTAATATAAAATTTTGTAATAATTACAATTCAAATATGTTCACATCTCCCACTTTTATTTAAAGTCCTTTAGTTTTTTGTTAATTATATATTCGTTACATAAAATTGTTTAAAAGATTTTCTAAATTGAGACACGCAAAGTTTTTTAATTTTTATAAATTTGAGATGAATAAATCTAAAATCAAAAGACAGAAAGCAACTAAAAGCTTCTACACTTTGACAAAAAGTTTAAGTGTCAAATTTAAAGAAAGTGAAACAAAGACCTTTATAAAGTATTGTTACAAACTAGTAATTTAACGCCAACAAAGAAACAAAATAAAACAATTTTTATTAAGACCAACGGAAACCATTTAATTCAAAGGAACTGAATGTTCTTTTTCAAAAATTCTTTCTTTTAATTCAAAATCAGGATCTCTTTTTTGTACAATTGTTAAACAAAAACTTGACAAAAGAACCAAATACCCTAAAAAATATATTTTAAAAATTAATTGTGTGGTCAATCATGAGTTTGGAATTGATAATCACTTCTCCAAGCTACAATTTTAATAAAATCAGATTAATAAAATATTTTTTAAAAATGAACATTTTTAAAATTTTTGAGCTCAACTGACCCAACTGTTTGTGAGATACAAAAGAAAATTTGGTGAAACTAAGCTTAAACAAGTGCTTAAAAAAACCAAGGTTTTTTAAAAAAAGCACATTTTCAAAACTATATTGTGTTCATACTGAGTTACTTTTTGAAATTTATACATTGGTGACTAAGTTATTGTTTACTTATAAAAACAGTAAATTTTTGATTTTTAAGTCTTAATAGCCCTTCAATGGGGAAGGTTGCCAAAATTCTCAAGGATCTAACCTCACTCGCCCCCCTAAATTTTTTTAAGCTCTAGGAATTAAATTGTAATTTAATTTTACCTAAAATTTTACTATCTAAGTAAAAATGGTTAAAACTGAGAGACACTTTCTTCAATTAAAAAAACCGCTTTTATATTTAAGAAAAACCTTTAACATATTCAAGTTACCGTTGTTTAAAAATAGTAAAATTTCAATTTTGGACCCCTTTGGTGCAACAAAAAAAAATTTTCTTAAACGAACTCCTACTAATTTTTGAGGATCTAACATTTCCCAAAATTGTAATTTTCAGAAGTTATGTTCAGAAGTTATGTTGGGCCAAAAATTTTCCAAAAATTGAGTTTTGGATAACGGTAACTTTTAGTCTCGTATGCCAATCCTATACATTTGGCTTTAAAAAATTTGTAAAGCTTATAAAAACAGCTGTCTGTTAACATTGTTAGGTTGAAAGTTGTATACTTATAGAACTCTTGTTATAACTGTTTAAAGATAGTGCTTTTTCCGACTTTGAGGTACTGTAGCTCCGTAACTGGGGGAAATTCAACTTTGCTTTATATATTGGTGTTCGTTTGTCTGATTGTTTTGTAAATTATTTCTATTATATCTGTTTGTGAATTTGTATAATCCTTGGAATGGAGAAAAACTTGATCCTTCATTAATCAATACAATTGTGTATTCAAATTTAAACAAGTAATGAAAAAAAACCAAGGGTTTTTAAAAAGCACATTTTCAAAATTATATTGTATTACATACTGAGCTTAACTTTGGAAATATTTACTTGGAAATAGTTACTGCTTACTTATAAAATTTAATGCTAACAGTAAAGTTTTTATTTTAAAGTTATTATAGCCCTTCAATGCGGAAGGGTGCCAAGTTTCTCAAGAATCTAACTTCATCTACCGCCCCCCTCCATGTTTTTAGGATCAAGGAATTAAATTGTGAATACCACAAAAATTTGGAATTTTATTTAGAATTATACAATCTAAGCAAAAATGGGTAAAACTGAGAGACACTTTCTTCAATTTAAGCAACCACTTTTAAATTTAAGAAAACCTTTAACATATGTTAAAATATAATGTTGGGCCTTTAAATTTTGCATATTAATAAAAAAAAAATTGGACAGGTATTCAAGTTACAGGTGCTTAAAAATAGCAAAATTTAAATTTTCGAGCCCTTATAGCTCCTAAACAGGGAGCTTGACAAAAAAATTTTGTTAACCGACTCCTACTAATATTTGAGGATCTAACTTCTCCCTCTAATTTCAGGACCCTATCTTAAACCGTTTAGGAGATATATGGGACCAAAAATTTTGCAAAAATTGAGTTTTATATAATGGTAAATTTTTTGTACCGTATGGCAACCCCATACATTTGAGCGACATATTTTTGAAAAGCCTATAAAAGCACCTCTTTTCGACCGTTTTTCGATTGAAAATAAACCTAACAGAACTCTTGTTATATCAATTTCAATATAGGGCTTTTTTGGAATTTGCAGGGGCTGTAGCTTTGTCACATTTCAAAATTAAGAAAAACCTTTGACACATGTTGAAATATAATGTTAGACCTTCAAATTTTGTATATCACTAAAAAAAAATTTGGACAGGTATTCAAGTTACAGGTGTTTAAAAATAGCAAAATTTCAATTTTCGAGCCCTTATAGCTCCGAAACATGGGCCTGGACAAAAAAATTTTGTTAACCGATTCCTACTAATTTTTGAGTATCTAACTTCTCCCAAAATTTCAAGACCCTAGCTTGAACCGTTCTGAAGATATTTGTGGCCAAAATTTTTGTAAAAATTTAGTTTTGTGTAATGTTAAATTTTAGTACCGTATGGAAACCCTAAACATTTGCCTTTTAAAATTTTATAAAGTTTATAAATCCAGCTATCGTTTGCCGTTTCCAGATTGAAAATATATGTAACAGAACTCTTGTTATAACAATTTAAATATAGGGCTTTTTCCAACTTTGGGGGGCTGTAGCCCCGTAACAGGTGGGGCTACAGAAAAAAATTCTTCTACGAAACCGTGTTTAAAATTTTTTTACTCTATTTCAAACGGTGTAAAAGTTTTTGTAAACATACGGACAGACGGACGGACGGACAGACGGACGGACAGAGTGAAGCTATATAGGCACATTTTTACAAAATTTTTTGAAAATGTGCTAAAAATTGGGTCACAGAGAACTCATAATATATAGTAAAGTAAATATGAGAATAACGAGGAAGAGTGTAGTAGAGTAGACTGTGTCAACTCTGGGATACCCGTATGACCGTTATATAAACATTATATCATTATTATTATAAACATTAATTACTTTTGGCAAAATTTCAAACATATCAGATTTATTAGGTGTAGTGTAATGCTCTTATAAAAGAAGGAGTTGTATGGCAGCTACTCGAACCCTCAGCAGTAACTTTGGCCATTACACTAAACTATTTTTGGCAAAATTTCAGACACCCAACTTCAATATGTATAGAGTAATGTTCATATAAAATAAGAAGTTGTATGGCAGCTACTCGAACCCTTTGCAGTAGACCAACCAAATTTTGCAGAAACTTTGGCCATAAAACTAAACTACTTTTGGCAAAATTTCAGACACGTAGCTGTAATAGGTACAGAGAAATACTCATATAAAAAAGGAAGTTGTATGGCAGCTACCTGAACCCATGGACCAAAATGGCTGGATTTAAATAGCGATGACGGCTATTGCAAAAAAACGCATTTGCGAAAATTTCAAGATCCTAGCTCCTTTAGTTTTTGAGTTATCTTGCGGACGGACAGACGGACGGACAGGCGGACGGACATACATAGCTAAATCGATTTTTTTTTTCGATTCCGATCCGATCCTTACACTTGAGTCTATATCTACCCCCCCTCCTTCTCTGCGTCACAAACGTAATGGCAAATTTATTATACCCTTTGACTATATAGTCATACGGGTATAATGACTATATAGTCATACGGGTATAAAAATATGTACAAACTTCAAACCTTTTTGTTTCATTTTCTAAAAACAACCAAAGTATAAACTTTCAAATAAAAATAAATTAAAAAGCGGATTATGATGGAAAATTCCTATTTTCAACTGAATTTTACACTCCCATATTCTTTTCATAAAAAATACGAAACTTTAAAAAAAGTTAAAAACTATTATCATCATTTTACATATTTTTACTTCAACACTATGTAGCATCAAAAGCAACACGTGGGAATAATAAAAATACCAATGTATTTCAGATAATCCGTTGATGATTTTTAAAGGATATCAGAGGAATTTATTGGATAAAAGTAATAGTCATTATAACAAAAAAATATAATGTTAGATAATCTTTAATAATGTAGTAGGAAATCTTGGGTTTTGACATTTTATCAGGAACCATGGTGTCATTAGTATATCTTCAAATCGCTCATAATATGGGGAAATATGATTATTGAGTAATAGAAACTACAAATTATCAGGAAATAATTAATACAACTTTTCAAATTTAATTTAAAGCAAATTATTTATTTTTGATTTGAAATAATATAAAATCTTCTTACTTTAAAACTTAAGATTTGGAGATCTGTACTGTGGGCTATATTTTACTACCTTGAAATGTATTTTAGATGTCGTTTTCTTAAATCGTTCTGAGTTTAAATCCTTCAATTCATAAGTTTTATTATTTAAGTAAGTATGAAGTAGACTAAATCCAAAAAAAATTTCATGGTTGATATTACACAAAGCCTTTTATATTTCTATTTACAAAAAAAAAAAAATTGTATTTTATAAACCGTGTCAAAACAAAAGAGAATGTCAAAAAATATTATTTCATTTTTTATACTATTTATTCCAGTTTGAAAGAACTAAAGATACTAAAGAAAGATATTAAAATAATTTATTTCATTTTTAATAAAAGGACAAAAGAATGAGAGTTAAAGACGTGAGATACGTTTATTTTACGTTATGTTCAACGACTTGAACAGTAAAAAGTTCAAAAAAGTTGTGAACAGCTCATAATTTTAAAATCATAAAAGTTTATATTAAAATGAGAAACAAATACAAATAGAAAAACCTTCTACTGATGTTTCATAGAAGGGAAAATCTGGAAAAACATTGTTTTCCTGAATTAAGAAAACTTTTACTTCTATACTGTGTTGTGATTTCATACATTTGTTATTAGTTTAAAGATTTATGAAAAAAAGTTTCTGAATCAGTTGAGACCTACTATCTTTAGGCTTTTAAATTTCTTTTATACATAAATAAGGAGATTCACAATTTTGTAAACACCATTTTAATACAAATGATTGTCAGTTTTTTACTAAATAACGTATTTACTAGGGACTTTTTGCGGGGGTTGAATGCGCACTTCCTTGGTTGATATGCCAGATACTTAAGCACTACACCATTAACTTTTCAAAATTATTTTTATACCCGAATGACTATATAGACAAAGGGTATAATAAATTTGCCATTACGTTTGTGACGCAGAGAAGGAGGGTTGGTAGATATAGACTCAAGTGTATGGATCGGATCAGAAACGAAAAATAAATCGATTTAGCTATGTATGTCCGTCCGTCCGTCTGTCCGTCTGTCCGTCCGCACGATAACTCAAAAACTAAAGGAGCTAGGATCTTGAAATTTTCGCAAATTCGTTTTTTTGCAATAGCCGTCATCGCTATTTAAATCCAGCCATTTTGGTCCATGGGTTCGGGTAGCTACCATACAACTTCTTTTTATACCCGTATGACTATATAGTCAAAGGGTATAATAATTTTGCCATTACGTTTGTAACGCAGAGAAGGAGCGGGGGTAGATATAGACTCAAGTGTATGGATCGGATCAGAATCGAAAAATAAATCGATTTAGCCATGTATGTCCGTCCGTCCGTCCGTCCGCACGATAACTCAAAAACTAAAGTAGCTAGGATCTTGAAATTTTCGCAAATTCGGTTTTTTGCAATAGCCGTCATCGCTATTTAAATCCAGCCATTTTGGTTCATGGGTTCGGGTGGCTGCCATACAACTTCTTTTGTTATATGAGTATTTCTCTGTACCTATTCCAGCTATGTGTCTGAAATTTTAGCAAAAGTAGTTTAGTGTTATGGCCAAAGTTTCTGCAAAATTTGATTGGTCTGTTGCAGTGAGTTCGAGTAGCTGCCATACAACTCCTTCTTTTATATGAGCATTACTCTGTACCTATTAAAGCTGGATGTCTGAAATTTTGCCAAAAATAGTTTTGTGTAATGGCCAAAGTTACTGCAAAATTTGGTTGTTCTACTGCAAAGGGTTCGAGTAGCTGCCATACAACTTCTTATTTTATATGAGCATTACTCTATACCTATTGAAGTTGGGTGTCTGAAATTTTGCCAAAAATAGTTTAGTGTAATGGCCAAAGTTACTGCAAAATTTGGTTGGTCTACTGCAGAGGGTTCGAGTAGCTGCCATACAACTCCTTCTTATATATGAGCATTATACTTCACCTTATAAAGCTGGTGTGTTTGCAATTTTGCCAAAAGTAATTAATGTTTATAATAATAATGATATAATGTTTATATAACGGTCATACGGGTATCCCAGAGTTGACACAGTCTACTCTACTACACTCTTCCTCGTTTTATATGAGCATTACTCTGTACCTATTACAGCTGCGTGTCTGAAATTTTGCCAAAAGTAGTTTAGTTTTATGGCCAAAGTTTCTGCAAAATTTGGTTGGTCTAGTGGAGTGGGTTCGAGTAGCTGCCATACAACTTCTTATTTTATATGAGCATTACTCTCCACCTAATGAAGCTGGGAGTCTGAATTTTTGCCAACAATTGTTTAGTTTAATGGCCAAAGTTTCTGCAAAATTTGGTTGATCTGCTGCAGAGGGTTCGAGTAGCTGCCATACAACTCCTTATTTTATATGAGCATTACTCTGCACCTAATGAAGCTGGGTGTCTGAATTTTTGCCAAAAATTGTTTAGTGTAATGGCCAAAGTTTCTGCAAAATTTGGTTGTTCTACGACAGAGGGTTCGAGTAGCTGCCATACAACTCTTTATTTTATATGAGTATTCCATTACACTTAATAAAGCCAAAAGTAATTAACTGGATGATATAATGTATATTTTACACTCGTACGGGTATCCCAGAGTTGACACAGTCTACTCTACTACACTCTTCCTCGTTTTTTAATCAATTTATATACATGCAATATTACCTAAAGCCCTAGGCTGCATTAAGGACGTTAAGGACCAAAAAAACATTTATTTTATTTATTCCAAATTAAAAAACAAAATTTTTTATAACTTAAGCCATTTGCATAGTTTTAGGCGTAAATATAATAATATTTTTATATTCAACTAAATTTTAAGGAACGAACAAAGGTTATATATTACAAAACTAAAACATCCTTGTTTAGAGCAAATTGTTCACTAATTTTTAATGGAAACATAGTTTTTAATAATATTTTAATTATTTTTAAAGTATAAAATAATAGTATGTACTAAGAGTGGTTTATTCTTTTAGTACATAAGAGTTTTATCCAAAGTCATTTGTTGCTATGGTACATGAAAACAAAGATGACATTGGTATGAAATTTTTGATATGATATATTGATCAATTGCCAGTAAAACTTTAAAAAAAATGTCTAAAATTAATTTATGAGTACAATCAATTTTAATACAGATCAGTTTGTCATGTAACACATCTTCATTTGAAAAGTGTTTATTTTTGGAAACAGATTTATAAAATGAAAAGTTTTTTTATACCACACGTAGTATTTTATTTTTAGAATAATAGATAAAATATTTTGTGATTTCTATGTAATCTCATATGTGTTTGTGCTTCATTTCATTTAAAACAAAAATTTGAGAAGGTTTTATTTTCTATTTTTATATGTATCCTATGGTTTGACTGATAGGGTTATAGGAATAATTTAACTATTTTATTAATAGAATTGATTTAAAAAAGACTAAATCAATATTTATGTAACGGCCTGGTAACCTATATATTAAAGTAAGGTAATGTGTAATACCTTTATTTTAAATTATTCTAAATTTAGTAAATATCTTATTTTTACTATGAAAAAAAGTAATTTACGGAAAATTTACCAGATAAATTATCGTCTAAAATTTTTGGTTTTTTTCAAACCCTTTGATGATGGGAAAATTTCGTACACCACCATGTCTACATTCGCTTTCAATTAAGGTTTTGTTCCTAATATTATTCTGTTTATAAATTCAATTTTTTTTTATAATTGAGAATAATTTCGAGTTTGTTCATTGTTTATATTTGTATATATGTAAACATTTAATCCTTCTGTATCCTTTTTCATTTTATTGAATTTTTGAGTTATTTATATAAAGGATTGATTAGATATTATATGTTTTGTAGTATTTTTAAAACGGTTAACGATTTAAATAAAATTTATCTCGAATTAATTCCTTCGCTTCCCTGTTTTTATTCCAATTTAAATTTTAATGATTCTTGAGAGCAGCTGAGTAGTTATGAATGATTTTAAGCAAAGCAACTCCGAGGAAATTGGAATATTTGCAAAGGGTGTTAGCAGCGCTCGCAATTAAGCTTTTTACCAAATTTTAAAACTTATTAAATTTGCGTGTTCTACTATTTATTAATCGTACTTAAAAGAACGAAATTAGTAAGATTAAGAACCTGAACTTAAAAATGTATATTAAACGAATTTTACTTAATTACTTATCTTATAGTAATGTTCAGAAACTTAAAATACTTTTAAAATACACTTTTCGGCCATACCATATCTAAACTTGAATTCTAAAGTCATTTTAATAATACAAATTATTATGATTATAGGAAATTATTAATTTTAAAAATTTGGATTGAGACTCTTTTCAGTAGGTATAGCTATAACATTCTACATCATCATTTTATAGCGGATGTTAAATGTTAAGATTCTTAGTTATTTTCTTCAATTAAGTGAAATCCATTTCTATCTTAGCAACATTTCAAATTGTTTACCTAAAGTAAATCCAAATGACAGGAAATGTTCATTAAATATTCGAATTTATGACATTTTATTTTAGAATTACTAAAATATTATGGAAGATAAAAATCTTCCATTTTTCTGTTTAAAATAAATAAGATGCAGGGTCTGAAGGCTCAGGGTTCTTGAGGGGCTCAGCGTGTTGGGTCATAACTCTCTTATACAGTTCGCAGCTGAGATGTTATTAGTAATATTAAAAAAAATATTAATTTTAATTATATAATATCAGTGACGAGTACACATTTTGGGGTTGGTTTTGAAATCAGAGTATTCTCTTTTTCCAAAATTAAGAAAGTGTAAGGAATACTTTAAATTAAAAAGATCACAAATAATTTCAAAATTTTGTATTATAAATTATATGATTTTATAACTCAAAATTTAAAAAATGGAGTTACTTCACTTGTAAAGCCACGTAAATATTGGGATTTTTGGCCATGGGAGTTCTGACCCTGCACCGATTTTGAATATAAAAATAGTCAAATGTCTGTCTGTGAAACATAAACGGCATGTTATTAATATTTATGTTTTAAAATAATCTTCAATAATAAAAGTTTATTTTAAAATGTCTTATTCGTTGAAAGTTTAAAAATAAACCGAGTCAAAATAAATTAAAAGCTTTTGTTGAGGAAATAACCAACAATTTACACGTAGACGCCTGTAGACTGAAACGCATTAATATAAAAAAATAAAATAAATTTTGTTTAAACAGCTGCCATCTGTGTTTTTATGATGTCATAAATAATTGAGTAATTACAATTTTTTTTTATAATTACAAAAATATGGAGTTATTTTTGTAATCATTTAAATAATGCACTTATTATTTCAAGTTCATTAACAATTTTGTGTGTCATTCTTTTTTAATACATTAAATTATTTTGAACGTAGCACGTGGAGATTGACTTAAGTTTAGTCGTTAACTATTCCTTCAAAGTAAGAAACTCACATATAAATTTTTATTTATATTTTGGAAAAAATGGATTTCAAGATTTTAAATATTAAACCACAATTAATTCAAAATTGCATGCATACATATTTATACAAATTCATTTATATGTACCCAACTTTTAAATCATTTGATATGAAACATTAGGAACTGTTATCATGACTAAGAAGACCTCATGATTGTGAATTAATTTCATTTTAGTTTTAAAATTTTCTTAGGAATTTTTTTCATAGAGCCAATTTTTTTATTAGGTTACACCTGTAACAACATTCTTATAGAAAAT
Source organism: Dolichopus griseipennis (assembly GCA_963082915.1). NCBI lineage: Eukaryota > Metazoa > Arthropoda > Insecta > Diptera > Dolichopodidae > Dolichopus > Dolichopus griseipennis. The sequence goes on from OY720443.1 coordinate 81,672,746, forward strand.
GCATTTCAATTATATTGATTTTATTTCAAAGTAAAAGTTTTGAAAGCAATTATCTTGGAAACTTACAGGGACATTAAAGTAATAAATAACTATTTAAAGGTCACGTCTCTGTCTTTGTTTAAGAATTTTTCAAATTGTATTTATTTTTCTATAATTAGTTTTTCTTGAAAATAGTTTAAGTAATAATTAAGGTTAATTTAAAGTTTTTTTTTAAATCAATTAGTATTTACAATCTTGTAGGTATTATAAATTTTTAAGGTTATTTTTTATATTTTTGTACCTTTAAGATTAATTTTCCACCTACATGAAGAACTACTAAAGACCTCGTCTTTTATTTTGTAATAATTGAATCCATGAGGTGATATGAAAGTTTAAAAGTAAAGAACGACAATTTTAAACTCCCGTTTATACATACATTTATATTTATTTTTTATTTGTGCTGTATATTAGTTCCTTTACCCTGGAATAGTTAAGGTTTATGGGAAATACGTAGGAGTTATTAAATAAAACTTTTGTTTTCGGTTGAACGCTCACATTTACAATTAAATTTATAAAAATAGATTGGGAACAACGCTTAAAAACTGTAGAATAACAAACAATGTAACATTGTTCTAATAGATATGTGATAGATTATTACACTGTAAATTAATATTACAGTGTTGTTATGATTTAATTAAGTTCCTTGCCTCCTATCAAGGTTTAAATTATCTCCAGAATAATCACTACTAAGGCAAAGGTAAATTTTGTAAAATTAATTAAGAAGGATTAGGGCAGTTAATTCATCACTTTAAATTTGTTAATATATATATATTTTAACAGTTTAGTGTATTTTTAATTCAGATCACTTAATCAGTTAACTTGATATTCAACGTCTAGAAAATCACTTTTTAACAAATATATAAATTGTATTTCCTAAAAATCTTCCCTGTAATGGACTCTTCCTCATTTATGAGTAGATTATTATTTTAAAGACAAAACTAAAGCAGTTTCTATTTTTCCAGATTTTGAGACTAAACTAAATTATTCATTTGCTTTTTAGTTTCATTAAATTGACAACTAACTCCGTTTGTAGACTCCATATGAAAATTTTGTTAAATGGCGTTGAACTATGAACCAAGGATTATTAAACTATAAACTGATAATACTGTCTTGTATCTATTAACTAGTGGAATCACTTTTCTTAATGTAAAGAGCTATTAAATTTAATGGCGTAGTGTATACCAAATATTAAAGTTTAATGAACAAAGTTTTGTTATGTGAAAACAAACAATGTCATAGAATGTATGCTTTTGTAATTAATATTTATGTACATACATATTTTATAAGAGTACATCATATTTATACCCGTGCATACATATATGACATCGGGTATATTAAAATTGCTCCTCCGTTTGTAACGCATCGATCTAGACGAGCTAGATATAGTGCCAAGGGTACGTATCGGCTCAGAATCGAAGAATGAGTCGATCTAGCTATGTGTGTCTGTCCGTCCGTCTGTCCGTCCGTCTGTGTGTCAGCACGATAACTCAAAAACTAAAAGAGCTACAGTTTTGAAATTCACACAAAACATTTTTTGGACATTTTTGAGGTTCCCTATTCTTTTTGGTTAAGATCAGATCAAGGTTTCGGGGAGCTGCCACACAACTTATTTAAACCGAATATGAATTTCTTTAAAAGTAATTATACCAGGAAGACGAAAATTACACACGGTTAGTTATATAATGAATCGAGCACTTATATGAAGTTTCAAAATGTTACGGCTCCATTTCCGGGGGGCTGCCATACAACTTCTTTGCATCAATATGAATTTCTTGGAAACTGATTATACTACGAGGATGAAAATTACACACTGTTAGTTATATATTGAATCGAGCACTTATATGAAGTTTCAAAATGTCACGGCCCCATTATCGGGGGGCTGCCATACAGCTTACTTGCACCAATATGAATTTGTTCAAAACTAATTATACTACGAGGATGAAAATTACAAACCGTTAGTTATATAATGAATCAAGCACTTACATGAAGTTTCAAAATGTTACGGCCCCATTTTCAGGGTGCTGCCATACAAAGTTTTCAGTTCAATAACTGTGAATCTAATAAAGCTAGGAGGTTAAAATTAAAATTGGGCAGGTAAAGTAATAGGACAAGTTACTTGGCAAAGTTGGACATCACTCGGACCAACTTTTAGGGTGGGGCATTTTTTTTTTTTTTTTTTGTTTTTTTTTTTAATCAAAAATTATAGGATAATGAGTTAAATTTTTTTAAACAATTTTACTTTTTTATATTTTTTGTAATATATTATAGCATTACAGAAATAAATAACGGTTTATTTTACACATTATAGTGGGTATATGCACGGGTATCTAAAAGTTGACAAGGGCAACTATAATCTTCCTCGTTTTAAAAGGGAACTAATTTTAAGCTTATCTTAAAAAAGTCATTTGATTATAATAAATGGGATAATGATTCCTTTACTATATAAAGAAGAATACAAATATCATATATTATAATATAACTGTCTGCATTACAATTATTATGAAAATATTAAGAGCGAAGAAGAATTTTTTTATTCTAAGAAAAATTAGATCAATCAACGCAACAGGATCTAGAGATTACTATAATTAATATTTATTTTATTTTAAGAGAAAATTATTACATGCGGTATTAAAAGTGCAACGAAAATGAAATTCGTAGATGGTATAAGATAATATTTTAGACACTTCAAATCCATTAAAAGTATTTGTATATATTTATTTAGTTAAATCTTTACTGATTGCTATTGGTTAGAAAGTAAAAAATATTTAGGAAAGTAGAAAAATAACAAGTTTCGAGCTCTGTATAAAATACTTATTAGCATTAACTCTAAATCTCTAAGCTTGAATACTTGTTTTTTTTTTTTAAGCACTAACTGTTCAACTGTAAGGCTAATAAGCTTTATACAATAGGTACATTTTGGAACAGGAGGTCATATTATATTCGTGTTATTAGAATTGGTCTTATTAAATTTTATATACAATTTAAACATGAGATAGACTAGAGTTGAGTCGAAAATCAGAAAAGTTTTTTCACTTTCATTAGGATTCGAACCCGGGTCTTTCCGCATAAAAGGTCGGCACTCAACCACTGTGCCATCCAGCCACAACTTTTTTCTTAAACTATAATTATCAGAGTGACCCTTTTGCTAAATAACTTATCCGGGCTTTTGTTGATTTTCTTTTTTTTTATTCGTTAAATAAATTCATAAAAGGTTGAATTGAAAAGGTGTGAGGTTGCACACACTGATTAGAGTGCCCATCTTTCATGTGAAAACGAGAGAGCGCATTTGATCAGCTCTAATTGGAATATTGACGCTGTTTAGCCTATAACAGTGAATATTTAGCATGTAGAGGTGCCAGTAAAAAAAAAGCTTTTTACCGATATTAAGTTTTTTTAATCAAATCAAAGAAATCTAGAACAGATTTTAAGGAATACTCTATAAAAAAAATCTAAAAATACCTTTCTATACAATAAATAAATACATTTAGTATATGACGTTTTATAAATGAATTTGTGACATTATGTAATTTTATCCTATTAATATTCTAAAAACTTTTAAGGAATTACCCTCTAAATGCTATAGATACAGAATTAAAAATATTTCACTAACGATTATTCACAAACATTAAATTAAATAACAAATAAAATAATTGATTTGATATCATAATTTAATAAATGAAAAGAAATTTGGTTTAATTTGTGATATAATTTAATAAATTGTTAGTAGATTATTTCAAAATTTACTTATTATTCAAAGTGCCTGCCCTAAATAAGAACGAACAACGTATATCAAGTGAACATATTTCATTACCATACACCTAATATTAAAACTGTATATTCGAATTTTCAATTTCGACGCAATTTAGTTTTATTTCAAATTCAGAAAATAATCTTTGAAAATAAATAAAATATTCATAAATTTTGGAAATATTAACTAGTCATCAAATAATAAACACTTTGTATTTTCAAATTTAGAATAAAATTTAAATTCATCAATAAGTGTAAGAATATGAAGCAATATATCATTGTTTAAATATTTAAATCTATTCAATTTTTGATAACCATTTTTTCTTATTTTGAATAAAATTCAAATTCAAATTTATATTGGAATTCTAGAATTTTCCTATCACTAACATTCTAATAAAATGTTTTAAATACACATAAAGGGTTTGTGTCTGTAATGTTTTATAAGCAATTCTAAAATGATTCCTTTTAGTTTATTTAAGTTAAGTGATTGTATTTGAATATATTCACTCCAGTACACATGGTGATGTGAACGAACACAAAACACCTTTAATAAATCTATTCAAATAATAATAAAATCAAAAATTGAATTCTTTCATATAATAGAATTTTGATTTATGCCATATTTTAAAACCCTGAAGTGAAATAATCATGAAAAAATATTCGGTTGTGATTTAATTTCATTTTTACCAACACAAAGAAAGAATAAATAAAAAATCGCAATTCAATGAGAAAATACAGTAAAAGAATAAAAAAGTTTTCAGGAAAAGTTTTGTTTTTATTTCCAAAGCTTAGCATATTTTATTTAAGTTTAAAAAATTGAATGGGAAGGAGGCTTTATGATCGATTATGAATTTAATTTGCTTTGTAGGTGTATTTTTAGGCTTTCGTTGATTTTTTCAGGAAATACGTTTTGGTTCTTAACTACTTTAAATTTTTATTAAAAAATATTTTGTAATAAAGTTTAATATAGAAATTAATTTTATTATTTTACTTTTACTTTCGTTGACCCCGTTTTTCAGATTCACTTATTAAACCGACGTTCGGATAAAACTTTTTTGGTCTTTAGGTTGCATTGGACACCATTAAGGTTAAATAGTTTTAAATTTTAACTAGCTGTTTATTATTAATACCTTTGCAGAATATTAAGAGCTGAATTAAAAGTCTTCTCCTTTAGAAGTCAGTCCAAGAAGATCTCAACAAAACTGCCGTTAAATTTTCAAACCTATTTGTTACGAGCTTTCATATACACGAATAAATTTAACCAACTTTATTTAAGCGATAGTTTTTGTTAAAGGGGGCATATTTTAAATTTTATTTGTTTTAAAAATTGTAATTTACAATTCACAATAACATGTGAACTTGTTTATTTACAATTTTGCATATAATATTTTATAGAATAAACAAATCTTCATAAGAAATGTTATTGTCAACATTTTATTTAAAAATTCTTAAATTAAAAAAACTTAATATACATTCAAAAAATATTTAAATAATTATATATGTATAAAACGTTTTATTACCTATATATCAAAATTTTGTACATGTATCCATCAAAGAATAATTGAAGGACATATGTGAATATTTTGATGAAATTGGTTTTAAATTTTATTATATTTGATTGTTATGTTAGCATACATTGGCATTCAATATCAAGGACATTTTGAAGTGGCGAATAAATAATTAATATTTTTGATTAAATCAATAGCAATTATTTTATTTTCTTCTAAAATTACTTTCCCAATAATATATTGGTTTTATTAATTCTATGAAATCTTTTTTATTCAAATTACATTTATTATTATTATAATTAATATCTAATAAACTTCTCAATTAAATTACAAATATTTAATTTAACATAAACATATTACTTAGGCTTCTTATTATTATCAAAAATGTTTAATTAGATGTAATTAATTTCTGAATTAATTAATAAAATTATAACTGGCTCTTATTCAAAAAATAATTAAATTAATTAATAATTAACTAAATATTATATTACGTACGTAGTAAATGAAGTCAATAGATTGTTTGGATACCCATACAAATTGCAAAATATTATTGTATTTCATCTATTTAATTCATGCTCAGTTTTTAATTTATTTAATTAATATTTAATTATTATTATTTTAAAAAATATAAAAAGTTTAACTTTAGTACTTTAGTACGATATTGATGTCGGAACACTGCAGGAGGTATAAGTATTTATATTTTTATAGTGTGTATAAATTTTATTCCTTTTTACAAGTTTTCTTGCATCCTAAATATATGCAATCAATTTACAATTTTATTGTTGTTGTGTTTTAAAACTAAGTTTATTTTTGCAGTACTAGAATAATAAAAAAAATAAATGTTTAAAATTTTCGAAAGTAGATATGTTTGTATTTTTAAATAAAAGAAAATCATGAAATGAAAATTTGCTATAAAAAAAAAAAAAACAATCATAAAAATTATTTGATATAAATTATAACTTATCAAAAAAGACCACTATCTGATGAATTTGTTTATAGCTCTCAATAACATTTTTAAATTTTTAACAATCTTAAAAAATAATAATAAAACTCGTGTTTAATATCTCCATAAATTTAATAGATTTTTCGTACAGGAAACAAACGATTAATGTATCCATTAATTTGTAATCAAACCAAAGATGAGCAAGTTTCATATAGAAGATAAACAGTTTCTGGATTATCCCACAATAAAAGTCTTAAAAATTGTATTTCCCTCTTTTAAAATTTATCTAAAATACACAGTCATTATACCCATATGACTATATAGTCAAAGGGTATAATAAATTTGCCATTACATTTGTAACGCAGAGAAGGAGGGGGGGTAGATATAGACTCAAGTGTATGGATCGGATCAGAATCGAAAAATAAATCGATTTAGCTATGTATGTCCGTCCGTCCGTCCGTCCGTCCGCACGATAACTCAAAAACTAAAGGGCCTAGGATCTTGAAATTTTCGCAAATCCGTTTTTTTGCAATGGTCCATGGGTTCGGGTAGCTGCCATACAAATTCATTTTTTATATGAGTATTACTCTGTACCTATTGCAGCTGCGTGTCTGAAATTTTACCAAAAGTAGTTTAGTTTTATGGCCAAAGTTTCTGCAAAATTTGCTTGGTCTACTGCAGTGGGTTCGAGTAGCTGCCATACAACTTCTTACTTTATATGAGCATTACTCTACCTATTGAAGCTGGGTGTCTGAAATTTTCCTAAAAATAGTTTAGTGTAATGGCCAAAGATTCTGCAAAATTTGGTTGGTCTATACTGTAGAGAGTTCGAGTAAATGCCATACAACTCCTTCTTTTAAATGAGCATTATACTACACCTAATGAAGCTGGGTGTCTGAAAGTTTGTCAAAAATAGTTTAGTGTAATGGCCAAAGTTAATGCAAAATTTAATTAGTCTACTGCCGAGAGTTCGAGTAGCTGCCATACAACTCATTCTTTTATATGAGCATTACTCTACACCTAATAAAGCTGAATGTTTGAAATTTTGTCAGAAGTAATTAAGCGGATGATATAATGTATATGTAACGGTCATACGGGTTTCCCAGAGTTGACACAGTCTACTCTACTACACTCTTCCTCGTTTTGTAATATAATTTGTTAAAAACCAAATTATTTGGCACTTAATCTATCAAAATTAAACAATTTTATCTAAAATTCTTTTTTTAATGTGAAAAGTAATTTACTCAACAGTACTTTTAGTAGTCATTCTTTAAAATTAATGTAATTATTAACAATTACTCCCCCTTTATATCCTTCCTCTTTTGTTATACTCAATTTTTTAAAATAAAACTCATAAATTAAATTCTATGAAAAATTTTGAATAATTTGTCATAATGAATTTAATAAATTAAATAGATTCAATAATGAGATGGGAACATTTCTAATAAAAATTAATTGATTAGAGGTTTTTTCCAAAATCTTTCAATTATAAATGATTAATATAAATTAATAAAAAATTTTTAATAATTAAATGTGACACCTTAGACTTATTTCAATTTTGAGGAAATAAAAGAAGGAACAGAATAACATATAAAAACACTGGTCAGTACGAAAAAAGTCCTCAAAATAAAAATTAAAACAGTTAACAGTTGTTAAAACACAGTAAACAAATTGTTCAACGGGGGTTCGTTACATTAAATAATACAATAAAGATAGAAAAAACCATAGTTGTTTTGTGCGATACCTGTCCTTTTTGAAAAAAACAATTTTTTAATGAAAACTATAAAAATTTAAGGTTTCCGCACAACCAACTGAATCTAATTGGCACATACTCTATAAAAATACTTTTGGGCGCTTATTTCATATTTAAAAAATTCCCAAAATACAGTTTTTGAAAAGTCTCCTACAATAAGAAACACACCTTCTACATTAAACAACTTTCCTTTAAAAACTCATGATTTTCTTGGAAATAAGCTAAATTTAAGCCAAAGTGCTATAATTTTTCTTCAACTCAATTATTCATCCGAATCGATTTTAAATATGCAAATCACCAAAGCAATTAAAACAACCTTAAGAAAATTTAAATTATAAAAACTCTTTAATTATTTACTTTTCTTTATAACAAAATGATGAAAAGAAATTAGAAATTTGAGTTAAAAAAAAAATTTCAAAGTTTCATTTCATTATTAACAAATCAATCACTTTTAAATAAAGTGAATTTGAAACAATTAAAAAGTTTATTGAGTGAAATGATAAAGTTCAAAAAAAACTCAAGAGAAATTTTACAATTCATTCTCTTTTGTTTCTCACACTTCAGAAAAATGAAAAAGTTCACTAAAAAACCTTTTAATTTTTATTAATTGCACATTAAATATATCTGGGGTAATTAAATTTGTCTTTCATTACCATTTTAAATTTTCTTTATTTCTTATTTCCATTTTTACGATAAATGAAAAATAGGGTTTGATTTCAAATTTTGGGTCCAATTGTGTGTTTTTTAAATATTCAAGAAAAGGATTGACATGATTTTAAAAACATTTGTTTTATTTTGGTATAAAATAAGTGAGGGAAAAAAAACCAAGAGTTTTTAAAAAGCACACTTTCAAAATTATATACAGTTTCTTATTGAGTATTTTATCATATATGATAAAATACTCAGATAATACTCATTATAATATTATAATTTAGTTATTTCATTAATTTATTAATTATATGACTAATAGTGAAATACTTAGAATATAACCCCAATGCACTCAAAAAAACCTGTTAATAAGTGCGAAATACAGTATTGGAGCTTCAATGTTAACGTTTAATTTTGGAAAAACTTACACTGGTGAATAAGTTACTGTTTTATAAGAAAAGTTTTAATTCTGAAGACCTAGTAGGCCTTCAATGGGGAAGGTTCCCAAATTTTTGCTTAGCAAACTTATGATGGATCTGCTCACCCCCCTTCTATCCTCACCATTCTATTTTTTTCCGGTTCTAGGAAATCAATTTTGAACTCCAACAAAATTTGGAATTTTACCTAGAATATTAATTATCTAATGGTTAAGACTAACAAACAATTCCTTCAATTTAAAGAGACCCTTTAAAATTTAAGAAAAACCTTTAACGTATGTTGAAACATAATTCTGCAACTGTAAATTTTGTATATTTGTAAAAAAAAAATTTGAACAGGTGTTAAAGTTACAGGTGGTTGAAAATAGCAAAATTTCAGTTTTCGAGCCCTTACAGCTCCTAAAGAGGGGACGTGACAAAAAAATTTTGACTGACTCTTACTTATTTATAAGGATCTAACTTCTCCCAAAATTTCAAGTTTCTAGATTTAGCCGTTTCGAAGTTATGAGGGACCAAAAATTTAGCAAAACTTAGTTTTGAATAACGGTAAATTTTAAACCCTATACAATTGGTTTTTAAAAAATTGTAAAGCTTATAAGAACAGCTGTCTGTTACATTTTTCAGGTTGGAAATGTACCTCGCAGAACTCTAATTATAACTGTTTACAAAAAAAATTTTGACATTAAATTATTTTTATTGCAATACCTACCCATTTCTGATATTTTTTGGTCAGCCGTAGGTAAAAAGGGACGGACAGAGTGAAGCTATATAGGCACATTTTTACTAAATTTTTTGAAAATGTGCTAAAAACTGACCATTTTAATTACATAACTTTAATTAACAAGTGATGAAAAAAACCAAGGGTTTTTAAAAAAGCACATTTTCAAATTTATATTGTACTAGCAGATTCACCCGGCGTTGCCCGGAAGCTTGAAAATTGTAAAAAAGCAAGTTTCAGCCAATTTTTTGAGTTACTACTTTGCCTATAAATGCCACAAAAAAATATTTGTGGAGTTCCGTTAACCCATCGTGGCCCAACAGCTTTTTATAGGTTTTTTCGTTGCTTTGCTATATATTAGAAATGATTTAACAGATTAACTTCAAATTTCGTATATGTGTTCTTCTTTGAAAATGAAGTTCAATTTACTAACAGACTTGAAAGTTGTTAACCCCTGCCGACGATTGTTCAAAAAAAAATTTGTAAGTAAATTACGTCCAATTTTTGAAAGTAGGTACAACTTCTTTGAATTAGGGGAATACTTAAAAAAAAGGTTTGTCGAGTTCTTTTAATCGATTGCGAAACAAAAACTTTAAAAAACAGTTTGCAAAACAATTTGAACGATTATCTCTAATTTTTCTATACATGCTGCTTCTTGACAATTTGGTGCTCCTTGACGATATAGTTGAGGATGGTAGGTTTCCGGTGAACAATGTTAACTGAATTAAAATGACTATAGGTCAAAAGGGGATTTTCTTGAATTGCCAACGCTTGAATAAAATAAAGTCGATGGTTTAGAAAAGGTTTAAAAATTCGCTTTTCAACTTATATTTTGTTTAGTACTCACCTGAAAGTTGTAATACGCTCTTCCTCGTTTTTTTATGATTTTATGAGAAAAATGTAGGCTTATTTTTTGGAAAAACTGTTTTAAAATACTATGTATTTAAGCATTATATATAACAAATTGAATTTTTTGATTTTTAGATTTCATTTGAAGAAAACTGAAAATTTCATTGAATCTTTGTTCAAAACGCACAAACAGGTCAAAACCAAATTAACCCTGTGGGTTTTAATTAAAATGCTGGTACAAAATTTTTAATAAAATACTTTTAATCTTATAAGAAAATAAAATATATAGAAAACTTCATATCATCGTCGTGGAAAATGGGTTAATCGAACTTAACTAAAACTTTTTGCAGCCTCTCTTTTAGACTACAAAATCAACCTGTAAAATTGGACACAAATCGAAAACACAAAATTTTTTGAAAGTCCGCCAGGCCGAAATGGGTTAATTTATTCCAACCAAATTTATACAACTAAATGCGGTTGCTAAGAGGAACATTTGTGCAAAATTTCAAGTCAATCTGTCAAACAGTTTTGACTCGACATCAAAAACATTGAAAAAGCTTCTTTGCACTCTCGTGCCCAAACGGGTTAACCGAACTCAACAAAAATTTGTCCCAGACTTTATTTTCGACTGCGAAACCACCTTGTAAAATTGGACACAAATCGGAAACACAAAATTTTTTGGAAGCCCGCCAGGCCGAAATGGGTTAAATTATTCCAACCAAATTTATGCAACTAATTGCGGTTGCTAAGAGGAAGATTTGTGCAAAATTTCAAGTCAATCGGTCAAACTGTTTCGGCTCGACATCAAAAACATTGAAAAAGCTTCATTGCGCCCTCGTGCCCAAACGGGTTAACCGAACCCAACAAAAATTTGTGCCAGCCTCTCTTTTTGACTGCAAAACCACCCTGTAAAATTGGACACAAATCGGAAACACAAAATTTTTTGGAAGCCCGCCGAGCCGAAAGGGGTTAATTTATTCCAACCAGTTTTATACCATTAATTCCGTGTAATAAGAAGAACATTCGTGCAAAATTTCAAGTGAATCGGTCAAACCGTTTCGACTCGACATCAAAAAAACGAAAAAGCTTAAAACGGCTCTGGAGCCGCAACCTGCTGACTTATAAAAATGCGACATAGCCTATGTCACCCCCCGGACTCCCAAAATTATTCCTCTAAAATTTGGTGTCAATCGGACCAGTGGTTTTCACGTGAATCCTGGACAAACAAACAAACAAACAAACAAACAAACAAACAAACAAACAAACAAATTTTCTTCTTTATATATTAGATTATATATTGAGTTTAACTTTGGGAATATTTACTTGGAAATAGTTACTGCTCACTTATAAAATTTACTGCTAACAGTAAAGTTTTTATTTTAAATTTGTTATAGCCCTTCAATGGGGAAGGTTTTCAAGTTTTTCAAGGATCTAACTACATCTAAATCCTCCCCCTCCGTCCCCTTCCATTTTTTTAGGTTCTAGGAATTAAATTGTGAATTCCACAAAAATTTGGAATTTTACTTAGAATTATACAATATAAGCAAAAATGGGTAAAACTGAGAGACACTTTTTTCAATTTACGGAACCGCGTTTAAATTTAAGAAAAACCTTTAACATACATTAAAATATAATGTTGGGCCTTTAAATTTTGTATATTAATAAAAAAAAAATTGGACAGGTATTCAAGTTACAGGTGCTTAAAAATAGCAAAATTTAAATTTTCGAGCCCTTATAACTCCTGAACAGGGGGCTTGACAACAAAATTTTGTTAACCGACTCCTAATTTCTGAGTATCTAACTTCTCCCAAAATTTCAAGACCCTAGCTTGAACCGTTTAGAAGATATGTGTGGCCAAAAATTTTGCAAAAATTGAGTTTTGTGCAATGTTAAATTTTAGTACCGTATGGCAACCCTATACATTTAAGCGACATACTTTTGTAAAGGTTATAAAAACAGCTCTCTTCTACAGTTTTTTGATTGAAAATAAACTTAACAGAAATCTTGTTATATCAATTGAAATATAGGGCTTTTTTGGAATTTGCAGGGGCTGTAGCTCCGTCACCCTTCAAAATTAAGAAAAACCTTTGACACATGTTTAAATATAATTATAGAGCTTTGAATTTTGTTTATCACTAAAAAAAAATTAGGACAGGTATTCAAGTTACAGGTGTTTAAAAATTGCAAAATTTCAATTTTCGAGCCCTTATAGCTCCTAAACATGGGGCTTGACAAAAAAATTTTGTTAACCGACTCCTACTAATTTCTGAGTATCTAACTCTCCCAAAATTTCAAGACCCTAGCTTGAACCGTTTAGAAGATATGTGTGGCCAAAAATTTTGCAAAAATTGAGTTTTGTGTAATGTTAAATTTTAGTACCGTATGGCAACCCTAAACATTTGCCTTTTAAATATTTATAAAGCTTATGAAACCAGCTATCGTTTGTCGTTTTCAAATTGAAAATACACCTAATAGAACTCTTGTTATAACAATTTGAATATAGGGCTTTTTCCAACTTTGTGGGGCTGCAGCTCCGTAACGGGTGGGGCTACAGAAAAAAATTCTTCTACGAAATTATTTTTTTTGTAATACCTACTAGTGGTTAAAACTTCTTTTCTCTATTTCAAACGATATAAAAGTTTTTGTAAACATACGGACAGACGGACAGACGGACAGACGGACGGACAGAGTGAAGCTATATAGGCACATTTTTACAAAATTCTTTAAAAATGTGCTAAAAATCTACTGCTAATAAGCCCAAAATTCCCTTATAGCAATTTAGGGAAAGAATTTTTGTTTAAAAGAGTTCTGAGCCTAACATACTATTTAATAAAATATATAATTAAATTTATTATTAATCTAATTCAAGTTTCTAGAAAAGCAATTCAAAGTAAACTAATAATCTCTTAAAAATTAATACAAACACTTTAAAATGCAAGTACATACTTCAAAGTAGTTGGAAGAGTACATTCATAAAATGTAAGTAATTTTTTAACTTAAAGCATTTAAAATTGTTAATCTTATTTAAGTGTAATTGTTATACCCGTATGACTATATAGTCAAAGGGTATAATAAATTTGCCATTACGTTTGTGACGCAGAGAAGGAGGGGGGGTAGATATAGACTCAAGTGTATGGATCGGATCAGAATCGAAAAAAAAATCGATTTAGCTATGTATGTCCGTCCGTCCGTCCGTCCACACGATAACTCAAAAACTAAAGGAGCTAGAATCTTAAAATTTTCGCAAATTAGTTTTTTTGTAATAGCCGTCATCGCTATTTAAATCCAGCCATTTTGGTCCATGGGTTCGGGTGGCTGCCATACAACTTCTTTTTTTATATGAGTATTTCTCTGTACCATACCTATTACAGCTACGTGTCTGAAATTTTGCCAAAAGTAGTTTAGTTTTATAGCCAAAGTTTCTGCAAAATTTGGTTGGTCTACTGCAGAGGGTTCGAGTAGCTGCCATACAACTCCTTCTTTTATATGAGCATTACACTACACCTAATAAAGCATGTATGTTTGAAATTTTGCCAAAAGTAATTAATGTTTATAAAAATAATGATATAATGTTTATATAACGGTCATACGGGTATCCCAGAGTTGACACAGTCTACTCTACTACACTCTTCCTCGTTTTTTTTTTAATTTTAAGTACATTTTCAGAAAATTTTACAAAAAATGTACCTATATCGTTTCACTGTGCTTGTCTATAGGTACGTCCAAATGGTTAAAAAACTTTTTATACCCGTATGACTATATAGTCAAAGGGTATAATAAATTTGCCATTACGTTTGTGACGCAGAGAAGGAGGGGGGTTAGATATAGACTCAAGTGTATGGATCGGATCAGAATCGAAAAATAAATCGATTTAGCTATGTATGTCCGTCCGTCTGTCCGTCCGTCTGTCCGTCCGTCTGTCCGTCCGTCTGTCCGTCCGTCCGTCCGTCTGTCCGTCTGTCCGTCCGCACGATAACTCAAAAACTAAAGGAGCTAGGATCTTGAAATTTTCGCAAATTCGTTTTTTTGCAATAGCCGTCATCGCTATTTAAATCCAGCCATTTTGGTCCATGGGTTCGGGTAGCTGCCATACAACTTCTTTTTTTATATGAGCATTACTCTGCACCTATTACAGCTGCGTGTCTGAAATTTTGCCAAAAGTAGTTAAGTTTCATGGCCAAAGTTTCTGCAAAATTTGGTTGGTCTAGTCAAGTGGGTTCGGGTAGCTGCCATACAACTTCTTATTTTATATGAGCATTACTCTCCACCTAATAAAGCAGGGTGTCTGAATTTTTGCCAACAATTGTTTAGTGTAATGGCCAAAGTTTTTGCAAAATTTGGTTGGTCTGCTGCAGAGGGTTCGAGTAGCTGCCATACAACTCCTTATTTTATATGAGCATTACTCTCCACCTAATGAAGCTGGGTGTCTGAATTTTTGCCAAAAAATGTTTAGTGTAATGGCCAAAGTTTCTGTAAAATTTGGTTGGTCTACGACAGAGGGTTCGAGTAGCTGCCATACAACTCTTTATTTTATATGAGCATTCCACTACACTTAATAAAGCCAAAAGTAATTAACCGGATGATATTATAATGTATATGTTACGGTCATACGGGTATCCCAGAGTTGACACAGTCTACTCTACTACACTCTTCCTCGTTTTTAGATCGTTTTAACAAAAAAAAAATTTTTTTTGATTACGAAAAGATATTTTACAGAATGAATTTCTTGGAAGAACTTTTTCTGTAGCCCAATTCGTTACGGAGTTACAGGCCCCTAAAGTCGAAAAAGTTTTTATTAAACTGTTTTATAAGGCATATTTTCAATCTGAAATTGAAAAACGACACCAGGGCCCTATTACACCAACAACTTATCACTAATCAAATAATCCAATAATCATTATACCCGTACTATATAGTCAAAGGGTATAATAAATTTGCCGTTACATTTGTAACGCAGAGAAGGAGCGGGGGTAGATATAGACTCAAGTGTATGAATCGGATCAGAATCGAAAAATAAATCGATTTAGCTATATATGTCCGTCCGTTTGTCCGTCCGTCCGTCCGCACGATAACTCAAAAACTAAAGTAGCTAGGATCTTGAAATTTTCGCCAATTCGTTTTGTTTCAATAGCCGTCATCGCTATTTAAATCCAGCCATTTTGGTCCATGGGTGCGGGTGGCTGCCATACAACTCCTTCTTTTATATGAGCATTACTCTATTCCTATTAAAGCTGGGTGTCTGAAATTTTGCCAAAAATAGTTTAGTGTAATGGCCAAAGTTTCTGCAAAATTTGGTTGGTCTGTTGCAGTGAGTTCGAATAGCTGCCATACAACTCCTTCTTTTATATGAGCATTACTCTATTCCTATTAAAGCTGGGTGTCTGAAATTTTGCCAAAAATAGTTTAGTGTAATGGCCAAAGTTACTGCAAAATTTGGTTGGTCTACTGCAGAGGGTTCGAGTAGCTGCCATACAACTCCTTCTTTTATATGAGCATTATATTTCACATAATAAAGCTGGTGTGTTTGAAATTTTGCCAAAAGTAATTAATGTTTATAATAATAATGATATAATGTTTATATAACGGTCATACGGGTATCCCAGAGTTGACACAGTCTACTCTACTACACTCTTCCTCGTTTTTTTGATAAGTTTTTGTTGCACCAAAACGGTATTTGATAATAACTCCAAAAAGTGTTGCTTAGTAAAAAGCACTCACTTATCTAAATTATGTTGCACCAAATAAATAATAAATAAATTATCATTTTTTAATTGAAAAGTGATAAGTTAATCAAATTATCATAAAAATTAAGAGTTTTGTTGCATCAAAAATATATTATTAATCACTTACCAAGTAGAGTTTTGATAATTACCATATTTTTTCGATTAAAAAAAAATGTATTACTGGCTTTTGATAAGTGGAATTCCCAAAAGCAAAAATGCAGCCCCAGATCATAACAGAAGCACGAATTTTTGTACTTTTTTTAAGACAATCATTAAATAATGAAATAATGTTTGTTGTTATTAAAACAAATACTAAAAATAATTTTATGCAATTTACTAACTTTTTATTTTCTTAAGATATAATTATTTTATAAAATTAATTTTTTTTGAAAATAGTTTAGAACTTTTATGTAACTGAGCTTCTAATTATTGATTTAAAATAATTTAACATGTTACATATAAGTAACATGCTTAACTTATCAAATCATTAAATTTTGTTGTATATTGATAAGTTTGGTTTTTTTTGGAGAAACGCTTACCATTTTCACATATTGATAAAAGATAAGTTGTTGAGTTGGTAAGTGAATGCAATTTTAAAAACTTTCGTGCCACATTAATCACTTACACTTAGCATGAAAAGTCTTGTTTGATTGATGATAATTGATAAGCGAGAAGTAGTTGGTGCAATAGGGCCCTGATATCATAATCTTTATAAATTTTTGAAATACTAATGTATAGGGTTGCCATGCGGCACTTTAATCAACTATTATGCGAAACTCTATTTTCGAGCGAATGATCCAAATTTCCCCCTGCAATCTCCGTTTCATTTTTCAAAAATAGTGGCTTACTGCATAAATTTCACCAAGGTAATTTCCATTTCATTTATCGCTTGAGGCTAAGGGTGTCAGACGAACAAGACTAGAATGACTCTGCAGATAACACCGATTAAGACTATAAACATATACATACTTCAATATTTCTAGATTGCTTCTTTTTGATGAATACAAACACTTAACCAAAAATAATATTCCTATATACCTTTGAGTTGCAAGGTATAAAAATAATTTTAAGTTTAAGGACGTATTTGAAAATATACTCAAAGCTTAAAGTTTTCAAATTATTTTTAGAAATTAGACTAAATTATTAATTTCTGTTAAATTTTTTTTTTAATGACCTTCGGTTGTTGGTTTTAAAAGGTAAATATATATACTAGTTAAACTTCTGTGCAATATTTTTAAATTCATTAATTTTGCATTTTGCTGCCCTTTTACTCACCACCTGGCGGCGAAACGAAAAGAACGTTTTTAAGAGGATTCCTCAGTTACAAAATAACATGCTTCTCTATGTTGTTTTGTATGCCTTTTTGATGAATATAAAAGTGTTACAAAAGAGCTTCCTTATAAATTTAATTTTTAGTCACTATTCCTTCCGAGGTTTGTTTTTGTACGGGTTCTGATAAAATCAGAATTTTTAAATCTTCAGAATTAGCTGCTCGAGAAATTATTTGCTCGGTTCTGAAAGAAAAGGCCTACCTTTTTAAAGGTTTTCTCTTGTTTAATAACAAAAAACGAAAAAAAAATTTCATAATTAAACCTTATTTCATAAATTTAAAAAATATTATGTATAATAATTAATTGTGAACATCAGTGTACAGTACTGATGCAAAGATGATATTAAAACTTTCATTCAAAATTAAAGTTTGTTTTAAATACAAACTGAAAAAATCATATCACCAAAATATTTAAAAAATATTATGTAGATTTAAAATTGTAAAATTTATGGCATACCAAAACATTTATTTAGCATATAACTTATGTAAAAATATATTTTTTAAATTCAACCCATTTTAAATACCAAATCATCCCATTGCCTAGTTTTTATCGCATTGAAATAGAAAATAATAAGAGTTGAAAAAGTAATGAAAAAAAAATTAATTGCCTCAGATATATTTAATGTACAATTATATTAAAAGGGTTTTCAATTAACTTTTTATTTTCCTGAAGTGTGAGAAAGTACAGAAAATGAGTTGAAACTTTTCTCTTGAGTTTTTTTTTCACTTTATCATTTCACTCAATAAACTTTTTAATTGTTTCAATTCCAGTTTATTTAAAAGTGATTGATTTGTTGATAATGTCATGAAACTTTTAATTTTAATTTTTATTTTAACTTTAGATTTCCATAATGTTGTTTTTAAAAAAAGTAATTAATAAAAGGGTTTTCATAATTTAATTTTTTCGAATTTAATTTAGTTTAGAAAATTCAATTTTTTGTTTAAATATTTTTTAGTATTTCCAATAAAAACATTTTCTAAATACTGTTATTATTTCAGAGTTTATATTAGACAAAAAAAACTTTTAACATTTTGTTTTAGATTTTAAAAATTTGTTGATCATTAATTTTTACAAAAAATATAATATTTCTTAAACTTGATATTCTATCTAGAATCTGCTACATTCAATAGAGTTTCATTGAATTTAAACTTTATATTAATTCAGACAAGAGTTAAGTATAATACATATATTTATAAATATAAAATAAATATAAACCAATTTCATAAAAATATACAATTGTTCTTTGAAGGATGCATGCACAAAATCCTGATATATTATTAATAAAACATTTCACACAATAATGTTTAAATGTTTTTTGAATGGATATTAAGTTTTTATAAAATGTTGACAATAACACTTTTTCTGAAGATTTATTTATTCTATAAAATATTATATGCAAAATTGTAAATAAACAAGTTCATATCTTATTGTGAATTGAAAATTACAATTTTTAAAACAAATAAAATTAGAAATATGCCTCCTTTAACAAAAAATATCGCTTTAATAAAGTTGGTTAAATTTATTCGCAGGAGGCCAAGGTTCGACAACGGACTGTAGCGCCATAGAAGAAGAAGGGTAAAGGATAACCCTATAGGTCAAATAGGGTTGAAAAGTTAATGGCAGTTTTGTTGAGATCTTCTTGAACTGACTTCTAAAGAAGAAGAGTCTTAATCCAGCTCTTAATAATCTGCAAAGGTATCAATTGCACACAGTCCAACGTGTCCAACGCAATCTAAAGACCAAACAAGTTTTATGCGAACGTTAGTTGAATAATTGAATCTGAAAAACGAGATCAACAAAAGTAAAAATAAAATAATAAAATTAATTTCTTTATTAAACTTTGCGATTTGTACTACAAAATATTTTTGAACAAAAATTTTAGCTTGTTAAGATACAAAACGTATTTCCTAAAAAAATCAATTAAAGCCTACAAATACACCTACAAAGCAAATTAAATTCATAATCGATCAAAAAGCCTCCTTCCAATTCATTTTATAGTTAAATAAAAATATGCTAAGCTTTTTTAATAGAAACAAAACTTTTCCTGAAAATTTTTTTATTCTTTTACTGTATGTTCTCATTGAAATGCAAAATATTTTATTTATTCTTTCTTTGTTTTGGTGAAAATCAAATTAAATCACAACCGAATATTTTTTCAAGATTATTTCACTTCAGGATTTTAAAATATGGCATAAATCAAAATTTTATTTTATGAAAGAATTCAATTTTTGATTTTTTTATTATTTGAATAGATTTATTAAAGGTGTTTTGTGTTCGTTAACATCTTCATGTGTACTGGAATGAATATATTCGAATACAATCTTAAGGAATCACTTATCTTAAATAAAATAAATAAGCCATTTTAGAATTACTTATAAGATATTACAGCCACAAACCCTTTATATGAATTTGTTACAATTTATTAGAATGTTAGTGATAGGAAAATTCTAGAATTTCAATATAAATTTGAATTTGAATTTTATTCAAAATAAGAAAAAATGGTTATCAAAAATTGAATAGATTTAAATATTTGAACAGTGGTACATTGCTTCATATTCTTACACTTATTGATGAATTTGAATTTTATTCTAAATTTGAAAATATAAAGTGTTTATTATTTGATGACATAAATTTCATATGTTAATATTTTCAATTTTATGAATATTTTATTATTTTTAAAGATTGTTTTCTGAATTTTGAAATAAAACTAAATTGCGTCGAAATTGAAAAATTCGAATATTCAGTCTTAATATTAGGTGTATGGTAATGAATATATGTTCACTTGGTATACGTCGTTCGTTCTTATTTAGGGCAGGCACTTTGAATAATAAATAAATTTTGAAATAATCTACTAACAATTTATTAAATTCACAAATTAAATCAAATTTCTTTTCATTTATTAAATTATGATTTGAAATAATTTGTTTCATTTCCTACGAAAAGTTTTTTTTTTCTGTATTTAAATTTTATTGAAAGTAGGGTAATCTACAGCTTTATGAAAGTATTTAGAAAATTTATAAAAGATTGATAACAATTTTATAAATTCATTTATAAAACGTGATGCAACAAATGTATCTATTAATTTTTATTTAGATATTTATCAGATTATTGTTTTATAGAAAATTTTTGGCTAATCCTTCCGTCAAATCTATTAAATCTTTAAATTTAAGTTTAACTAGAACATTAAAGAACATTAAATTTAAGTTTAACTAGAACATTTATTTTCTGTGATTTGATAAAAAAATTTAATATCGGATCAAATGAATTCCATTTAATTAAAACATGAAAACAAAATAAAACCATGAAATTATATTTTTACAATCAGACTCCTTTAAAATTTAAAGTTGAAAATAAGTTGAGAAAACTTTTAACTAACCTTTAAAGTTGAAAAATAAAATAAACTTTTAACTAACCCTGATTGATTTTTAAACTACTGCTAAAAACATGTACATACTATCTTTTAGAGAATGCATTTTAAGTGTTATATCTTATACTATCTCCTAATTTCGTTACTACATATTTCATTGCACTTTTAATACCTCTTGTAATTATTTTGTCTTAAAATAACAGAAATATTAATTATAGTAATCTTTAAATCCTGTTACTTGTTGATTGATCCCATTTTTTTTACAATAAAATTATTAGTCTTTGCCCTTAATATTATCATAATAATTGCAATGCAGACAGTTATATATGATATTTATACTCGTCTTTATATAGTAAAGGAATCATTAGCTCATTTATTTTAATTAAATAATTTTTTTAATAATTAAGATAAGCTTAAGGTTTGTTACTTTTTAATAATAAGATGTACTCTTATAATGAACATAAATATAAATTATACATTATACATTATATAACATTGTTTGTTTTTAGATCACAAAACTTTGTTTATTAAATTTTAAAAAATGGTATAAAGTACACCATTAAATTTAATAGCTCTGTACATTAAGAAAAGTGATTCCATTAGTTAACACATACAAGACAGTGTTTAATAATGAAACAATTGTTTCTCTTTAAAGTCTCAATAGCTGAAAAATTCGAAGAGCTTCAGTTTCGTTTATATGCAAAAAGAAATATGTACTCATAAGAATCTATTAGAGGGAAGATTTTTAGCAAAAACACTTTATATCTTTAGAGAAGTGCCTAATTTTTTATTTAACAGATGTCCAGTCAGCTTCTAGACGTTGAATATTAAGGTAACTGATTCAGAGATTTGAATTGAAAATCCACTAAACTGTTTATTAACAAATTTAAGGTGATGAATTAACTGCCCTAATCCTTTTTAATTAATTTGGCAAAATTTAACTTTGCCTCAGTAGTAAATTTTCTGGAGATAATTTAAACCTTTATAGGAGGCAAAGAACTTAATTAAATCATGACAACACTGAAATATTAATTTACGAATATCTATCACAACAATGATAGAACAATGTTACGTTGTTTTTTATCCTACACTTTTTAAGCGTTATTCCCAATCTATTTTTTTAAATTTAATTGTAAATGTGTTTTATTTGATAACTCCTACGTATTTCCCATAAACCTTAACTATTCCAGGGTAAAGGAACCAATTTCCAGTATATAGATTGGGAGTTTAAAGTTGTCATTCTTTACTTTTAAACTTTCATATCACCTCATGGATTCAATTATTACAAAATAAAAGACGAGGTCTTTAGTAGTTCTTCATGTAGGTGGCAAATTAATCTTAAAGGTACAAAAATATAAAAAATAACCTTAAAAATTTATAATACCTACAAGATTGTAAATACTAATTGATTTAAAAAAAAACTTTAAATTAACCTTAATTATTACTTAAACTATTTTCAAGAAAAACTAATTATAGAAAAATAAATACAATTTGAAAAATTCTTAAACAAAGACAGAGGACGTGACCTTTATATGTTTTTTTATTACTTTAATGTCCCTGTAAATTAAGTTTCCAAGATAATTGCTTTCAAAACTTTTACTTTGAAATAAAATCAATATAATTGTAATGCATTTTCTATAAATATGTTGCTACAGGTGTAACCTAAGAAAAAAATTGGCTCTATGAAAAAAGTTCCTAAGAAAATGTTTAAACTAAAATGAAATTAATTCACAATCATGAGGCCTTCTTAGTCATGATAACAGTTCCTAATGTTTCATATCAAATGATTTAAAAGTTGGGTGCATTTAAATGATTTTGTATATAAATGTATGAATGCAATTTCGAATTAATTGTGGTTTAAGATTTAAAATCTTGAAATCCATTTTTTCCAAAATATAAATATAAATGTATATGTGAGTTTCTTACTTTGAAGGAATAGTTAGCTTAAGATTACACTTAAGTTTGAGATTTTTAAAAATGTCAGACTATTTTTATACGACCAAAATATTTTTATTTTGTGGGGATTTTTTTCGTGGAACTGATAAAGTTCAATAATCTTAACTTTTTAAAATTTTAAAAATTTATTTGTATTTTTAAAAAGAATACTAAACTTTTAAAACATAACTTTAAATTTAAAACTTAAAATGGTACAATATATTTAAATTATTTAAGATTCTCGACGAGTTTTTGAAAATAGAAATATTTTCCAGTTATTTGAGGAGATACTCAAAACTTTACCAACAGTACAAATTCAAAAAATTAATTTTGAATTTTTAAAATATTGAATTGTAAATATTTGTTACCATTGACTTGATTCCATTAAAGTATAAAATTTAATTTGAAATAAAAAGTAATTTTAAATTTTCTAGAAAATATTTTTAATTTTTAAAGTTTTTCTTTTAAATCTTTATATTGATTATTTTTCATTTTGTCCCCTCCTAAATGGCCTTAATTTTAAGTTTATTTACAAAATAAATAAAAATTCTACAAAAACAACTAGAAACACAAATATGATACTTTAAATAAAATGAAAATCTTCCTTTAGATGTGGTTGAAATAAACAATGTCCTTTATTCTTTAATTCAATCACGTTCAATATAAAATTCAAGGGAGATCGGCTTTTATTGAAAAAGCTTCTAAGGTATTTAACTACAATAAATTTTTTGAATTTGTTTTTGGTTCTATCTTCTCTTCTATTCCAAAATTTTAGGATAACAGGTAGAAGATCACACTTACATATATATGTAAATCTATATTATCTTGATGTTAAGTTTTCCATAGAGACAGAATCATCTTAGATTTCTTGTATATCAAAAATAATGTGACTTTTCCACTCTCATTAATTTTTCAAGGCGCTCATAATCTTTTCACTTTAAATTCTTTAGGTGTAGCAAGGATTAGGTTATTTGAAGAATATCAGTTTCGTAATTGGTATTGTAGTCCGATGAAGTTTCTTGGATCTTTTCTTATTTAGGAAAATATTAGCTCTCCATTTATTCAGAATTTTTTTTTTAAACTGTAATTTTAGTCTGCTTTAAGTTTATTAGGTTGTATTTAGTTTCAGATATTGCAATATTAAAATTTTAAACTCATATTTCTCAAAGTTAGTGCTATAAAATGTGATGGAAAATATAAGATTGCCTGCTCTTCATTATAAATGAATTTTCACAATAATTTGTATTCCTTGAAAATTAGAAGTTTCAATTAAACATTTGAAGATGGTCTATATATTATATGAGCGAAATGCTATACGATTATTCCAAGGAAGATCTCTTTAAACAGATGTAAGAATATTTTTTTAATACTTTCTGCTACATCAATGCGTTGCTGAGAAAATGGGCATCATGCTTGTTTTACATATTTCAGAATAAGTTTGACTAAGGTCAGAGATTATGATTCTGTATTCCAAGGATCAGCAATCCAAGCATCGGATTTTCTTTGTTGATAAACTTATTAAAGGTTTTAGGGTTTCTAGAGCAAAAAAATTACTAAATAGTGGATTATGGACTATAACTATTTAAGAAAAAAATATTGAGGACAGTTTCTTTTGAACCCTTTGGCTTTAGACATTTGTCATATTGAATTCAATTTCAAGTTTCAAGACCATAGGAAAACAAACTATGAAATAATGAATGATACCCAAAAATCTAATGTACGTATCCCAAAATGTTCCTCTATTCGTTGTACAAAAATGTTTTTATTTATTCCGAAAACTTTCAATTTATCCGAAATCATAAAAATATAAAAATAAAATCTGAGATGGGAAAAAGAACTTAGAAGGTTAAAGATAACCACTCACCCAAGTAATATGAGACAGTGACAGAATTTAAGATGAGTGAAAACAAACTTTTAAAAGTGATATGGTGAAAACCATAGAAAAGATAACAAAAGGATAACTGTGTTTACTCTTATTATGGTATTTATTTAAAATATATTTTTATATTTAAAGGAAATTACCTGCCAGAGCTGATTTTTGTTTTTTAAAAGGTGTTTAAAACATAAGAGTGCTAAACTTTGTCCAAAGAAATTTAAAAACAAAAGAAAGTGTGAGTTGCAAAAATATTTTAACATTCTTATAGTCCAGAAGTTGGAAGTCGTGAGTTTTTCATAAAAATTGAAATTTATAAGCAGATTTAATTGTTTGATCTGGCTGGATATTAAAGAATGCTAAGATTAAAGATATTCCAGAACGAAAATACGAAAATAAGAAGCAAAAAACTTTTAAACAAAATGTTCTTCTTACTTTTCATCTTACTCTTGGTACGATTACATTGTATTAATCCCTCGGGTTCGATTTAAAAATGAAAACACAAAAACTGCCAATAAAATATAAAAATAAAAATGGTTGTTATATTAATTAAATAAAATTTAAAGTTTTTAACTAAAATTTAATAAAATATTAGAAAAATAAATATTATTTGGGTGCCTGAAGGTATGAAAGATTTCGTTGCCTTCAAAATTCTTGCAATTTGATTGTAGTTTAAAAATTTTGAAGAGTTTCTGTTATGCCTAAGGTAGAGTAGAAAAGTTTTAAATAACAGTTTTTCTAAACGTTTAAGTTTTCAAATTGTCCAAATATTTGCTGTTTTTGCAAATATTAAAAATTTGTTGTTATTTAATGATTGTTATTTTTAATTTTATTTGAAATATATGGGACTTGTAAATCAGTGTTTAAAACTTAAATTAAATCAAATAAATAAATTTGAAAAATTACAAATCACTTTAATGTAGCACTAGGATAAAATTATATTTTATAGACCTGCGATAACAGAATTGTGAATGAAATTAAAGAATTTTAAACTTTTAACGTTTATAGAGTCCAAAAAGTCAAAAAGATATCAATATTTACAAATAAATAGTAAAAAAATAACAAATACTCAAATAGAAACGAACTATTTTTTAATTTATACTTATAAACTACAGATGCCCAAAGATCGAGATACATATATGCGATACTTTGAGACCTGCAAATTAATCCTAATAAAACAAACTTATAACCCAAAACAAATGCATGTGTCCAGATTACTGTTACTCCAGACTACGTACAAAATTTTTTAAATGTATTAATAAAGAATGAAAGACAAAATTGTTAATGAACTTGAAATAATGAATGCATTATTTAAATGATTACAAAAAGAACTCCATAATTTTGTAGTTATAAAAAAAAATTGTAATTAATCAATTATTTATGACATCATAAAAACACAGATGGCAGCTGTTTAAACAAAATTTATTTTATTTTTTTATATTAATGCGTTTCAGTCTTCAGGCGTCTACGTGTAAATTGTTGGCTATTTCCTGAACAAAAGCTTTAAATTTATTTTGACTCGGTTTATTTTCAAACTTTCAACGAACACGACATTTTAAAATAAATTTTTATTATTGAAGATTATTTTAAAACATAAATTTTAATAATATGTCGTTTATGTTTCACAAACAGACATTTTTCTATTTTCATATTCAAAATCAGTGCAGGGTCATAAGTCCCAATATTTACATGGGAAATAATCCCTTTACAAGTGAGATAACTTAATTTTTTAAATTTTGAGTTCTAGATAATTTCTGAAAGTCGTTTTTGGTCTTTATAATTTAAAGTATTCTTTATACTCTCTTAATTTTGGAAAAAGAGAATACTCTGAATTCGAATCTAACCACGCTGAGTTCGTAAGGGACTTATGACTCTGGGTGTTCTGACCCTGAACCTTCAAAATCAAATTTTTGTTAATTTTTAAACAGAAAAATGGAAGATTTTTATCTTCCATAATATTTTAGTAATTCTGAAATAAAAAGTCAGAAATTCGAATATTTAATGAACATTTCCTGTCATTTGGATTTACTTAAGGTACTTGGTTTTTGCTATGCAAAAATCTGTTAAACCATGTGTGGGATAGTAATTGCAAATTGATTAAAATGGCAAAGTATATCTGAATACATTTGTTTTATAACAATATTAAACTAATCGACTCTGAAATGTTTTAAGTTTATGTCTTCGTGCATGAGTACTAGAATTAAAACTATCGCGTCATTCATTCAATTCAAGAGTTGTACTTTTACAAATTAAATAAAATTTTGAAAAATAAATAATTTGAACTACGAATAAAAAAATTATTCAAATCAAAGTTATCATAATTTATTAAATAGAAGCGTGCTGTGCGAATCAATTTGCAAAAAAAAAACATTTTTCTGAGCGCGTTAAATCTTAATTGAATAAGTAGTTTAAAGTTGAATGTTCATTTTATAAATCGAATCAACATGATTGTAAACAATTTGAAATGTTGCTAAGATAGAAATGGATTTTACATAATTGAAGAAAATAATTAAGAATCTTAACATTTAACATCCGCTTTACAAAGATGTATAGTTTCATAATTTTATGTAAAATGTTACTATATTTAGTGAAAAGAGTCTCAATCCAAAGTTTTAAAATTAATAATTTCCTATAGTGATAAAAATGTGTATAATCATAATGATATTAAAATAAAAGTATAGATATGGTACCATATCTTACCACGATGAGCGGAAAAGTGTATTTTAGAAGGGTTTTAAGTTTCTGAAAATTATTAAAAGATAAGTAATTTACGCAAAATGTGGAAAAAAATCGTTAAATATAAATTTTTAGGTTCAAACACCTAATCTTACTAATTTGGCTTTTTTAAATACAATTTATAAATAGAAGAACATGTAAATTTAATAAAATTTAGAATTTGGGAAAAAGCTTAATTGCGAGCGCTGTTAAAATCCCCTGCAAATTTTTCAATTTCGTCGGAGTTGCTTTGCTTAAAATCATTCATAACTACTCGGCTGCTCTCAAGAATCATTAAAATTCATTGTACAAAATTTTTCTATGGAATCAAAATAGGGAAGCGAAGGAATTAATTGGAGATAAATTTTATTTAAATCGATAACAGTTTTAAAATAACTACAAAATATATAATATCTAATCAATCCGTTATATAAATAACTCAAAAGTTCAATAAAATGAAAAAGGATACAAAAGGATTAAATGTTTATATATACAAATATAAACAACGGACAAACTCGTATTTATTCTCATTAATGAAAAAATTTCTAATTTTTAAACTGGGTAATTTCGAGAAGGAAAACCTTATTTGAAAGCGAATGTAGACATGGTGGTGTACGAAATTTGCCCATCATCAAAAGGTTTGAAGAAAACCAAAAATTGTAGACATATTTATCTGATAAATCTTCCGTAAATAAATTTTTTCGTAGTAAAAATAGGATATACACTAAATTTAGAATAATTTAAAATTAATGGTATTTCACATTACCCTACTTTAATATATAGGTTACCAGGCCGTTACATCAAAATTGATTCAGTCTTTTTTAAATGAATTGCATGAATAAAATAGTTAAATTATTCCTATAACACCATCAGTCAAACCATAGAATGAATATAAAAATAGAAAAAACGTTACAAAATTTTTTAAATGAATTGAAGCATAAAAACATATGGGATTATATAAAATCACAAAATATTTTATCTAATATTCTAAAAATAAAATACTACGTCTAGTATAAATAAATTTTCCAATATATAAATCTGTTTCCAAAAATAAATACTGTTCAAATAATGATGTTTACATAACTAATTGGTCTGTATTTAAATCGATTCTGGTCTAAAAATATCAGTAGAAAATCAGTAGTAGGCAGTTCAGACATCAAATCATTACAGCATTTTGAAAAAAATCATTTCATTTGAATTCAAATATTCTTATAATAAATTCAAAGTTCAAATATATTAAATTATTAAAACGCATCCATCTTTTATTTGTAAAAAGAACGTGAAAAAGCAAAAAACTGATTTAAAGTATAAATCAATTCGCTTCAGTCAATAGGTCACTCAAGTAATGACAAACAATTGTTGGTTATTATAACAATGGCTGTCACAAAGTGTCATTCTTATAAATAAAATTTTATTGAAAATATAATAAATAATAACTATTTAATATTATGACACACTATAGTAGAGTTATGATGTATTCAAGTTCAAGAATAGAAGGTACTTTGAAAAGTACTTAAGTTCAGTTGTGTCGTCAATCATCAGATGTTTAAATGATGCATTTCATTATTAGACTTAGGACTGTTAATTGTATAAATTCAGAGTTATAATCAGGAGTGCGGAACGAAACGATAATGAACGGAATTCAATTGTTTTTTAACATTTTGCACCAAAAGGTGGCATCTTAATTTTTAAGAGCTATTAGTTAGGGCGTTCTTAAAATTCGAATTTTTTCAGTTTTTCTTGCTTTATGTAGGTGGGGGGCACAAAACGACCGATATGGTTTGAATGTTTAATAACTTTTTAAATTTATTTATATTTTTAATTTTTATTTCAGAATTTTTTGAAGAAAACTAATCAACGGTTTATTTTTTTTTTGGACGCAGCGTGTTTATCTGGACCTTCAGCATCAACAATAAACCGCATGGTTATAAATTTTTGACAACATGGTACAGTAAAACATCTTCCATGTACCGGAAGACCACGTACAGTCCACACGGAAGAAAATATCTAAAGTGTTGTACATTAACAAGAAGACGTTCGGCACAACTGGCGCTATAGTGGAGGTCCGTTCAAAGCATTTTGGCCACATTGCGTATGTTCCCGTACAAGGATCAGCTTGTGCTAGAACTGAAGCCGAAACACTACCACTAACGGCTTGATTACTGCATTTCATTCCGACAAAAAGCGATTTAATTAACAATTTGATAATCAGCGATGAAGCCCATTTCCAATTGAATGGTTTCGTAAGTAAGCAAATTTGCAGGATATGGGCTACGGAGAATCTAAGAACCTCTTTGGTGAACGCATTATTTCGCGCAGAAGCGTTTTCAATTGGCCCCCCCCCCCCCGCCGTTCACCGGATTTAACAACGCCAGACTGTTTTCTTTGGGGTTATTTGAAAGAAAAGTATACGTAAACAAGCAAGCGACCATACAAGAGCTGAAACAAAACATTCGCAATGAAATTTAAGATATAACACCGGAAATTTTACGAAAAGTTATAGAAAATGTACTGGAGAGAGCACGAACGTGCGAAGCCAAAAATGGTCACAGCTTAAAATATTCCCCATTAATATACTGTATAACAAAAAAATAATAATAATTAACTATTAAACATTCAAACCATATTGGTCGTTTTGCGCCACCCTGTACAAAGTTGGTGATTATCTATTTTAAATTATTTCGGTCCTACTACTGAGTTTCGAGGAAAAGTAACTTTTAATATTATGATTTTTTTAAAATAGACAGTTTGGAAAATCGGAACATGTCGTTCCGGAACCCTTGTTATAATTTGTTCTTACCTAGATTTTATCTCTTATCACAATTATCATTTAGTTATCATACGACATTTTCGGGTATTATTCAGAATCTGAAGATTAAAATACTTTTTAATTTTTTTTTAATAATGCTGCAATTGGGTGGTATAGAAATTAATATTTTTATTTGTAAATCCCAAGATATTATTTTATAATTTATATAAATCTTTTCTTTACTCAGTTCTAAATTTAAGTCAAGTTAAATTACTATTGTAAGTAAATTTTCACAATATTATATTATAATACCTCAAACTTCTTTGAACTCATATAATGAAATACCGCCTTTCATATAAAAATATAAATTCTTTGCAACTTCTGAATCAAGTAGTGCAAATTAATTTATAAAAGTCTTAATAGTTAAATATATGATAATTGAATTAAGAGTTTAATGATAAGTGATTATTATTGTTCACTTTGAATTATATTATGATTAAGTGAATTCATTAAGATTAATTTTTTAAGTCTACTGAATTAATTTAAAATTAACACAAAAAGGCCTTGAAAACTTTTCTTTAAATTATTAAGGAAATAAATTAAAAGAAGACCCCCTTACGTGAATATTAAAATACGTATAACAATAATTTAAAACTTTTTAAAACAATTTAAAGTTTTGGGATATTCAATGAATGATTTTTTAAAGAGTATTAAATATTTTTTTTAATTATCAGGAGTTTCATAAGAAAATTCAGCTATTAAATGAATTTTCAGATTTTTACTATAAACACTTTGTCTTTCATAACTAATTTAAAGCTATAAAGTAAATGAGATTATAAAATTATTAGAAAATTAATTCTAAAGTTTATTACAAATTTGTCTAGAAAAAGTATAAAATATATGCTTGTATGTATAAATGCATAAATGACGTAAATATATTCTATTTAAGACTCAATAAAAATGCTATCAATTTAATTTTTATTAAAAATTTCTTTATGCTTACATCGTTTCGATAAATTTAAAATTTTTAATTGAATTATAACGAGATATTGACTTAGAAAGAACTGTTACGTTGTAATATAAATATATTTTCTTAAATAAGTAAATCTTTTTGGATTCATATGCAACTATTATTTTAAGGGGGGTAATTTAAAGATTTTACAACTCAAACTCATGAACAAACAGAAGCTTTAACATAACCTTAAAACTTAAAATTTTGTAAGTATTATTAATTTGAAGATGGAAGTTTGTGAGTTAGAATGGATTCCGTAGTTGGTCTGATTGTCATGGCTCTAATCATTTATTTAACGAAGGGCTTAGCAATGACAACTTTAACTATTTCAAGTTGATTTTATTGTCGGAATACATATAGTTATAATATAAGAGTCACGACAGTTCGTTAGAATATGTATTTTTAGATTAAATTTTGAGTTTTTACTTACATTAGATTTACGAAAATCATTTACCATATTTCGAAAATCACTGTTACTATTAACATTTTAAAACTTAAAGTATAGCATTAATACTAATGTATTTATAATAGCTGGAATTTTTAAGGTATTAAAAATTTTATAATATTGCTCCTGTTTTCTTGACGAAATTTTTTCCATAAACTAAAAAAAGTTCGAAATTTATTTAATTCGAAATAAGCAAATGCTATATATAATTTGATTTTTAGGAAAAGCTTTTTTAAATTTTTTTACTTTTTCAGATTTTGATAGGACTCAGTTTTTATAAACGTAGGTATTAGTCAAAAGGGTATACTAAATTTGTAATTACGTTTGTGACGCAGATAAGGAGGAGGGGTAGATATTAACTCAAGTGTATGGATAGGATCAGAATCGAAAAATAAATCGATTTAGCTATGTATGTTCGTCCGTCTGTCCGTCGCCCACTCGATAACTCAAAAACTAAAGAAGCTAGGATCTTAAAATTTTCGCAAATTTGTTTTTTTAGCAATAGCCAATTTGGTCTAAAGATTCGAGGAGCTGCCATACAATTTTTTCTCTTATATGAGCATTACTCTATACTTATTGAAGCTGGGTTTCTAAAATTTTTCCTAAAATAGTTTAGTGTTATGGCCAAAGTTTCTGCAAAATTTGGTAGGTCTACTGCATTGGTTTTAAGTAGCTGCCATACAATTCCTTCTTTTATATGAGCATTACTCTACACCTAATGATATGATGTTTATATATAAGATATAATGTTTATATATAATTTCATACGGGTATCTCAGAGTTGACACAGTCTACTCTACTACACTCTTCCTCGTTTTTTCTTATATTTAAAGACTTGCTTTAGTTTTTCAAAGATAAGTATTGATTTTAAATTTTACTTTAACACAATGCTGTAGGTCTTAGATGTATATTTTATAATAAGATTATGTGTCTCCTTTTCATTCTAATCGTATTTTTAAAAATAAACTGGATATAAATATGATAATCTATATATATATATATGCAGATTATAGAGTTACTAATGTAATAAAATTTTTATCAATCTTAAGATAGATACAGTTTGGAAAAGTTATTTCATAACATTCTTGAAAGATATGGTATGACTGGAATATATGGTATGGACTTATATGGTATGAATGGAATAGATATGTTTATTTTCGAATTTTTCAACATAAAAGCATTTAACTGGAAATTTCATTTTTTTTTTTAATATTAATCTTGTTTTTTATTAAATTTAAATAAAAGTTAAAGAATATTTTTAATAATTTAAAAATATCAATGGGTTTATCAAAGCCTTAAGTGTTCTTCAAATTTATTACTGAATTATTAATTTATGGTCGTGTTTGCATATTACCATGCGATAGAAAGGTCATATACAGAAAGATCTCGTTATTTCGATTTTTAGCCTTCTTAGTTACATATTTGAATCAATAAATAATAAATTTAATTTTGGTTCAATAGTTTTTATTAATTTAGAATGATTAAACTTGAATAGAATAATTTAAGTTTGTTCAAGGGAATCGAATGAAGGAGTGACTAATCCTATAACATTAGAAATAAATTGAACTTGGATCGTTAGTGGCTTATGATATTTTTATTTCAAGAACTCTTATATAACTAAATATCATGAATTTCTTATTATCATAATACCATACTTTTAAGAATTTTATCGGATTTAAGCGCTGAATTTACTCTCACGAGATTAAGATAAGACTTAAGTTTTGTAATTGATTAGTATAAGAGAGCTTGCTAAAAAGTTAATAAAAATCAAAATTTGGTATATAGGTATGTATACTACGATTTATAGCTTATATAAATATTTTCTACAAGTTTTCCAATATTCTTTTACGATAAGTCGTATTTCAAATTCTACAAAAAAGTTGCTATTATAAATTTCAATTTGAAAGTTAAACTTACTATTGTGCAGTCTGTCGGTTCAAGCTTTCCAAATCATAACTTCTGTACTCGAATATTTCCAATTTTACTAAATGTAAAAGTGAAATGATGTTTCTTTATATAACTTTTAATTATAAAATTTTAAAATATGAAAATATCACAGTTAAAAATATGGTTTGGATTTAAACGTTCAATTTTACAATTCTCCCTAATAACAAATGCTCATTAATATTTTTCAATATGTTTAGAAAGGGGACGGAGGATATTATTCTTAAACTAACACAATTACAATTTTAAATTAAAAATAAATCTGTATTGTACATAAGTCTGCAACAAAACCCTAAAGCTAATGAGTTTTCAATTTACTAATGCAACGGCACTTTCACAAATTTTATCTTTGTTTGTTATGTTTTTTATAGGTTTAAAATAAATTTAAAACAGATTAGATAATTCATGAGTTACTTGATGAGCATTTTATTAAACTCATGCAGTAACTCATCATTATTTCTACTGATTACAAACTATCGGTGTCAAATTTCTATTAAGTTGAGTTTTTTTGATTAAAGTAGGTTTTAAATTAATATTATAATTTTTGTATTTTGTTGCGCGTCTAAAAATATTTTATAAAACTATGAAAACTAAATAAAAATTTAAATTAATTTGAATAAAAATAAGTATTATGTGTAAGTAACTTGTATTTAATTAATTAATGTAATTTATTAGAAAATCAATCTTATTTTCAAAGAAGAACACAAAATCAAAACAATAAAAAATGTAATTGGTGAGTTAAGTTTGTAACAGTTTGGGCTACTAGGGCTACAGTTTGTAAAAAAATTTCAGAAATTTTTTAATTTAAAAATTAGAATTAAAAAAATTTTATCGGCTGGGTGGCACAGTGGTTAGAGTGCCGATCTTTCATGCGAAAGGCCCCCGATTCGAATCCCAGTGAAAGTGAAAAAAACTTTTATCTGGTTTTCAACTCGACTCAGCTACCATTCACCTTTGGGTTCAAATTAATGGCTTAATTAATAATAAATAATTATATATCTTTAATTAATAAAAAATACATAAATATAACAATATAAACAAAATGTAAACAAATAATTCAATTAAATAATATAACTCACTGATATAGAACTATATAACTATACAAAATTCAGATTTAGAAAAGGCATAACCTCTTCAAATCGGTCATAAATTTATATTTGTAAGTTATAGTTTTATGACCTTTAGCTGTTTAATATTCCCTCAAGTTGGAAAATTCTCTTCTCCTTTTAAATAAAATTTAAAATGTTTCCAAAAATTTCTAATATGCATAAATATGAAAACCGGGATATTAGAGTTTTCCTCATTTTTTCAACTTAAATTTTTTTTTCCATTTTATTAAATATTTATGCAAAATACTTTTATTTTTTTTTAATACTGTAGGGGTTTCTTGTCGTTCTGTTTAATATCCGCTTATAATAATTTCTCGGAATTATGTTCACAAATAATAAAAAAATAAAATAAAAAAGGAATAGAATGTATTAAAGAGTCTTAAAGAGTGTATTTTATTAAGAAAATTTAAATGTTAACATTTCATATTTTATATTTAATTGATTGCTTAATTTTGTTTTTTTTTTTCAACTTACAAGAATTCAATTTTGGTGAAATTTTTATTTTGGAACACAATTATCTTAAGCTCTTAAATATGATGCACATGTTCTTGGATATTCTGAATTGTCATGTTAACCAATAATTAATTTGACAGGGATACATGTACAAAATGAACATTTTTCTATACATATTTGTATTTCATTAGAAATTTTCTCCATTATTTAATTGAGGTTTGGAGAATGAATAAGAATGGGATCATGGAAATGTAAAACACTTCAAAATTTCAATAAGAATATTTGGAAGTTTTTATTTAATACTCAAAGGTGACACAAGAATTTTGTTAATTTTATAGAGTTGAACGTGTGACAGAGCCTTGTTACTTTCAAATAAATGCAAAATTTTGGTATAAATTTAAAGAAGAATTTTTTTTTTTACTTCAATCACTTTCAGAAAGAAAATGAAGTACGAAATTTACATATTTATATATTCTAGAATATTATATTAGAAAAATTTTAATTATTTTACTGAAGGAAATACTGATGGGAATAATTTGTTTTTATATAATTTCTGTATTTGTTTATGTTAAAATATAATTGGCCATTTTCTGTAATTTTCTTTTTAATTAAATATTCTTCTGATTTGTGAAGGTTTCGAACCCACACTCTTTTCCTTAATAAGTCATTTACAGAACTAATACACTATGGTGGATCTCGATGGAGTATGGGATAAGCACGTAAGTGAAACCTGAAAGTGTGAAATCTCAGATTTAGGGGATTTTGTGTTATTAAGGATAAATTAATTTTTTTTTGCATTTAGTACGTCTATTATAATAAAACCATAGGGGGAGATGGTTTTGATTTTGTAAATACGCTCAGTCCAATCAAAAAATTATTATCGAAAATATAACCATATGCTTCTTTAATATTATGTGATACAAGATAGAGCTTAATCTTCCACATGTAATTAATTGCAAAGTGTTAATCAGCTGACATCAATTACTCTGATTATGAAATCGATATGGTATTTTTAATTTGGCAAACTTTGAAATGCTGATTTAATCTAACAGTTGACCCAATGGAGAGTATGATTGTAAAAATTTTAAAATAGAGAAACTCTGATCGTAGTTATTTCTTCAACACCTCTTCCTTTGTGAATTTTGGCATTATCCATAACCAAAAAGTTGTTTTGTAGACTTATGGTATTACTAATATTTCCCAGTAGTTCTTTTAAAAATATTTTAAACTATCAGCATTAACACTTCTGTTAGAAATTATTAAATGGTGTGACATGCCACAAGTATTTATAGCAGCATTTAGTGAAATGTTCTGTCCTCTTATAGTAGACACCACAATCCTAACACGCACCTCTAACAAGGATATCTTCCAAATTAATAAAAATAGAAACTCGATATTGGGTACAAGCGTGTTTTCCCCAGTTTTTATTATATCCCCGAAATTTATTTTTATTTGAAATTTTTTTAAGTTTCATTTAATTTGAAAAAGGTTTCATTATTTTGAAAAAGGTTTCAGTTTCATTCAATTGAAAAATTGTTTCATTTAATCGGAAAATGCTATATATAAATCTACTTATATATATTTTGTTTCTCTTATTATTGCATACTTTTAGGGCCTTTCATTTGATATCTTCTTTGAATCTGAAACCATAATTTAACGAGGAAGAGTGTAGTAGAGTAGACTGTGTCAACTCTGGGATACCCGTATGACCGTTATATAAACATTATATCATTATTATTATAAACATTAATTATTTTTGGAAAAATTTTAAACATACCAGCTTTATTAGGTGAAATATAATGCTCATATAAAAGAAGGAGTTGTATGGCAGCTACTCGAACCCTTTGCAGTAGACCAACCAAATTTTGCAGTAACTTTGGCCATTACACTAAACTATTTTTGGCAAAATTTCAGACACCCAGCTTTAATAGGTATAGAGTAATGCTCATATAAAATAAGAAGTTGTATGGCAGCTACTCGAACTCACTGCACCAGACCAACCAAATTTTGCAGAAACTTTGGCCATAAAACTAAAGCACTTTTGGAAAAATTTCAGACACGCAGCTGTAATAGGTACAGAGTAATGCTCATATAAAAAAAGAAGTTGTATGGCAGCTACCCGAACCCATGGACTAAAATGGCTGAATTTAAATAGCGATGACGGCTATTGCAAAAAAATGAATTTGCGAAAATTTCAAGATCCCAGCTCTTTTAGTTTTTGAGTTATCGTGCGGACGGACGGACGGACAGACGGACGGACGGACAGACGGACGGACATACATAGCTAAATCGATTTTTTTTTCGATTCTGGTCCGATCCATACACTTGAGTCCATATCTACCCCCCCTATTTCTCTGCGTCACAAACGTAATGGCAAATTTATTATACCCTTTGACCTACAGTCATACGGGTATAATAAAAAAAGAAACTATATTTAGAGGGTTTTTAATTAAATTCGAAACATAATTTCATTAAAATATTTTTATTGTTACAAAATTTAAGTTTCAAATTAGTTCAGTATAATTTTAAGACTCTTGTCATTTAAAATTATTTTCTAAACTTTTATTGTTCTTTGAAAAACAAAAGTTTTTCATTAAAATTGCACTCTACTTTTAATGTTTGTTGCATCCACAAATTATAAAACACAAACTATACAAAATTACTTTCTTTCAAGTTTTAATTTTAAAATTGAAACAACATAAAAGTTTATAGTCTGCAAAACAAATTTGTGGTTTTAAAAAGTTTTTAAGAGCAAAATAAACTATGAATAAAGTTTCCTAAAGTAACCTGTCAACATTACAAAATTTATTTTTACGTTAAACTTTTTTAATACCTAGGTAACATTTTTGTTTACTTTCAGTTATTTTTACTTTTCTAATATTTTCTAAATACTTTAACAAATTTTACATTAGCATTTCGCATCGCCCAAGGCTCCATCTAGATTAGATAGTGTACTAATTAACGTATTGTGTTTCAGGCATTTACAAAAATAAAATGGTTTAAAAATTACATTACTATAGTTGCTCTTGTCAACTCAAAGATACCCGTCTGAACCCACTATGAAGGTAAAAATAAAAAATACCAATAGGGAAAAATGCATATTACTTTACTTGTCGACTTTCAATTTAAACTTAGTCAGTCTCATTAGATTAAAAACAATCGGATTGAAAATTTTATATGGCAACTTATAAAAAATGGGGTCCAAATAGTTCAAAAACTTAGCAAAACTGCTTGTAAAATATTATATTACATAGAGAATTTAATTTTCAATATTCTAGTGTTGTAATAATATTTCCTTTGGCTGCAGGAGTTTCAATGGGAGCTTCACTAAGCTTTGCTCAGTGAAACCTCAAAATTTGGAAACCAGCTTGCCATATTACTTTACTTGCCTACTTTTAAATCCAAACTTATAGTCTAAGTAGTTTTATTACTATGCAGACACGATTCAAAAATTTGTTTAGCAGCTACCAGAAGCCTTGACCGATTTTAACTAAAAACCATAGAGAACTTACAAACTGTCTAAAAACCACTATAATAAGTCAGTAGATTTTTTAAAATTAAGAGTTGGTTTTATTTTCGCTGTTTTAAAAATGATTCCCAGAAATAAACCTCTTGGTTTTTAACAGTGTCACGTTCTATCTATTTATTATACCCGTATGACTATATAGTCAAAGGGTATAATAAATTAGCCATTACGTTTTTGAGGCAGAGAAGGAGAGGGAGGGGGGAGGGTAGATATAGACTCAAGTGTATGGATCGGATCCGAATCGAAAAATAAATCGATTTAGCTATGTATGTCCTTCCGTCCGTCCGCACGATAACTCAAAAACTAAAGGACCTAGGATCTTGAAATTTTCGTAAATTCGATTTTTTGCAATAGCCGTTATCGCTATTTAAATCCAGCCATTTTGGGCCATGGGTTCGGGTAGCTGCCATACAACTTCTTCTTTTATATGAGCATTACACTACACCTAATGAAGCTGGGTGTCTAAAATTTTGCTAAAAATAGTTTAGTATAATGGCCAAAGTTACTGCAAAATTTGGTTGGTCTACTGCAAAGGGTTCGAGTAGCT
The DNA here is from genome assembly GCA_963082915.1 of Dolichopus griseipennis. Lineage (NCBI taxonomy): Eukaryota > Metazoa > Arthropoda > Insecta > Diptera > Dolichopodidae > Dolichopus > Dolichopus griseipennis. The sequence continues at coordinate 81,712,117 of OY720443.1, forward strand.
GCCATACAACTTCTTCTTTTATATGAGTATTCCACTACACTTAATAAATCTGAATGTTTGAAATTTTGCGAAAAGTAATTTAACCGGATGACATAATGTATATGTTACGGTCATACGGGTATCCCAGAGTTGACACAGTCTACTCTACTATACTCTTCCTCGTTTTTTTTTGGAAATATCGCATTTAATTGTAATGCAGTCATTTCATAATTAGGTACTTATGAAAATTTATATTTGTGTTTGTATTTAAACTTAAGAAAAGATTTTAAAATGTTTATTCAGACTTGGTAAAATTTAAAGAAATCGTGCTTAAATCAAAATTCCTTTTTTGCTCACGTGATGTGAAGCACTTGTCCAAACCTTTGTTATTTTTATTTTTTAAATTAATTATTATGAGAAGTGAAAAACCACTTTTAAAAATTGTGTAATGTGTCAAGGTCTTCAAAAACAATTTTTCCAAACATCTTTTAATGAGGGAATGAAACAAAGTGGTTTTGACAGAGATGACTTAATCCCTTGTGAAGGAAAAGGAGAGTGTGATTTAAAGGAATCAAAAAGATACATGAAATAACACAGGTAAAGCAATGAAACGGTGACTAGTTTTACTAAAGTAAATTTTATATTTCGGGAATTCCATGAAAATTTAAACTTTTTGTCCCGATGACTAACGTAATTTTAAAAATTTTGTGTAAAACTATCGAACTAAAATGTTACTTTAGATAAATATGTTATGATCCGTATTTATTTTTAGCATAGAGTTGGTTATTCTTAGAAAATTATATTTTCTACAAAAACTACAAAAAAAATCCAAATTTGTATGAATGTTCCGATGATCAACGTCTCATTCAAAAAGAAGTTTCCTTCCAGACCAATAAGAACTTTTTGTAAAAACAACCGAAGTACATTTTAAATTTTCTTCTAGAAATGGGTTATTTCTTTTCCATTCCTTGAAGGAGTAAAAGGCATTCACCAAGTCTATTTTTAACCATAAATGTTAATTTTGTGCGCCATCTATTATCTTACCTTATACTCAAGAGTTTATATATTTTCATTAAATCCTACGTTATATTACGATATAAATTATTACGATATAATTATATAAATTTACGATATTTTTTTAGTAGTTATGATCTGACCAGGGTGTGAAGCCCAGACCTTCAACAATAATGGCGGCGTCTTTACTACTATGCCATTGGTCAGATAGAAATATGTGTTAAAATCTCTTAATATTTTTAATCAAGAGTAGATGATACTTGGATAGTTTGTCTGAAATATTTCCAAATTTTTAAAAGTATCCCGATGACTAACACATGGAACTACCGATTTACATCATAACATGTAGTTCTTTAAATTTTTTAACATGAATAAGGTATTGTAAAAAATTATCATTTTAAAAATAAATCATTTTAATAACTTTACATAATTTATTTCATATATTTAACTTCTAAGTTGAGATTTTAATCGGATTCAACTTAGAAATGCAAAAAATTAAATATTCTGAAATTATCGTAATACTCGTTCATCAGTTTTTAAAAACATTTATACCAAAACCAAAATTTTATTTCAACACTTTGATTGATAATCTCATATAATATATTCCTGTTACTCCATGTGGAAGCAAAGGGCTTCAACTTGAAGTCTTCATTAATTTCTCTTCATAGCTTTATCTACTTTTAATTTCTGGATATTTTGCGTTTACTTAAGTCAATCAGCACCATTTTAATTCATGTTGTTCTAGGTCTTCTTCTTGACTTTGTTGAATCTTCGTTCATTAGTGCCTACAATTCTGTATTTCTTCGGCCAAAATTTTTCCCATATTATTTTGAGATGTTTATGTATGAAGACTTGTAATTTATTTTTAATGGAATTCCTAAGTTACATTTTAATGTAGGTTTTATGCACGAATTAAATATTGTTAGATTAGTTCATATTGACATTTGCGAACTGTGACCCATATGACCCAAAGTTTATAAAAGGCTGTTCTAGCTTAAACGATTTTGTTACGATTCTGTTTTGTACCCTCTCGTTGGTGAGAGCTTATTGCTTCATTCCAAAATTATTTTTAAATATGGCTATTGTATAAATTTAATTTTACATATGATAATTTTTACCCGTTACCACCAAGAAAATTTAAAATCAGATTTAATTAATAAATCTAAAGAAAGTAACTTTTAGTTAATAAATCTAAAATTCAAATAGCACCAGGGCATTTCAATTAAAATAAAATTTTGGAAAGTACTTTTGTCAGTTGGCTCGACTGAGAATAATTAACTGAGAAAACATTTTCAAATAAATTTATTTTAATGAGCTTCAAGTTTTTATATAAGCTTAATTCTATTTTAGTATTTCGTCTTTTTATTCGTTACATCTTCGAAATATTTTTATATCAAAAGTCATAAAAATATGTTATTACTTTCCCAAAAAAATATTATAAAACTTTTCTATTCATTTAAAAAAATATAACACACGTCCAAAAATATGTTTTCCTGTCAATTCCACCCATTTAAGTACACAAAAATAGAAACTTTTAAGTACAAAAACAAATCAACTGACTTTTAAACTTTCTAAATGCTGTAGTCAAAAAGTTTTGAAGTAATTGGAACATGTAATTGAATTTGACTTCCTTAATCCTTTTAAATAATTTATTTTTTTCTTGTAAGGACGAACTTTATTCGAAAGTAAATAAACACATGTAACAAAATAATGAAAAGTTTTTCGAAAAAGTTTGATAGACATGAACTTACATGTTCATAATTTTCTTAACTTATGAAATAAGTTCATTCGTCATTCTTTAAGGTTATTATATATTCAAATATTTAGATAAAATTTGTTCCCCTATATTTTAAGACAAAAATTGATTTAAATAAAAATCTGAAGGTTATTTTATGATTGGAAAATTAATACAAAAGATTTTCTGCTTGTAAATTGCTTGTAAAGAAAATGTTTGAATGAATTTTGAATGTTGTAAGAAAACAAACATAAAAAATTTTTAATAATTATAAAATGTGAAAGGGAATACGCATCACACAATAAATATTGCATCTATATTTAAGGCTAAAAATTGTGGGTATTTTTTGAATATCGAATGAAAATAAGTAATTAAATAAATTTTAGAGCATTACTGAAAAATTAAAATCATTTCAAATCAGATTTAAATTTCAAAATAAACACAATCAAAATACTTTAAACATTAAGATTGAGATTAATCGAAATTTAAAAGCTTAATATATTTTAAGTAAACTTATTAAGTAAAAACATTTTCTTTGATGACTCATACTTTTTTCAACAGATGTAATTCCTCTCACAACTGTTGAAAGATATTATTGGTCAAATATTATATAAAATTTGAGTTTCGCATAACGGTAAATTAAATCACGTATGGTTCGAAGTTTCTTTTGGACGTATTTATAAAGTTTATAAAATCAGCAGCTTTTAAGCGTTTGCTTGTTGGAGATATTCCTTATAAAACTTTTGTTATAACAATTTAAATATGAGGTTTTTCGGACTTTGGAAAGTTTTAACTTCGTTACAGATATAATACCTAACCTTATTTATAATTTTATTGCCTTTTTTCATACCGTGTAGATGTTAACTTAACACCAGAAGAGACAGAAAGGAAGAGTGTATCATTTGCCTGTATTTTTCTTGCCTTGTATTTCATTTTCCTGTATTTTCATTTTCCTGTATTTAGCAAAAGCAGGGTTATACGACTTTTACAGAACATTTATATATGTATATTTAATTGTGAGATTCGCAGAGAGATTTTAGAGTTGGCTAGTCCCCATTATTGGAAACTCATTTTTCACATTTATATACATTTTTATATACATTTACGGTATACATTTTTTCCAGATTTTTTATATGTATGTATATACAAGCAAACGAACACACAAGCAAATTAAATGCAGCCAAAAGAAATTAAGGCATGTGATAGTAACCCGGACTGAAATTATAAAGGCACATTTTTTTCAAAATATTCTAAGAATCAACAAACATACATACATAGAAATTTTCCATAGAAGAAGAAGAATATATATATATGAACATAGAGAATTGTTGCAGCTTTTACAATTAATAATATTTTCATTAATTTACTTGATTATTTGTCTCCATGGGTAATGGTTTTTTGCGGCTGATTTGCTTAAAATGTAATATTGTTTTAAAACGATAGTTTTATTCATTTATATCAATTTTGTCTATTAGTTTATAACCTTATCATATAACTCAACCTGGTTAGTATTCAATGTTGTTTTTTTCAAAATAAAAATAGCAGAAACATGACAGTGCCGAAAGTTTTGGCGAAAGTTAGACCATATTAAATTTCAAATAAACTGATTAGATGTTCTTTGAAAATTGTATTAACTTGATTCCATAGATCTAGGTTTTACATAAGTAGACATTGTTGCGTATATATAATAACTATATATATATAAACAAGTGAGGGGAAAAAACCAAGGATTTTTAAAAAGCACATTTTTAAAATTATATACGGTTTCTTACTGAGTATTTTATCATGTATTTTTATAAAAATATATATTATGATAATATTATAATTTTGTTATTTCATTAATAATTAATTATATGACTAATAGTGAATTACTTAGAATATAATCCCAATGCACTCAAAAAAACCTGTTAATAAGTGCAAAATATAATGTTGAAGCTTCAATGTTAACGTTTAATTTTGGAAAAACTTACAATGGTGAATAAGTTATTGTTTTATAAGAACATAAAAGTTTTAATTTTGAAGACCTAGTAGCCCTTCAATTGGGAAGGTTCCCAAATTTTTGCTTAGCAAACTTATGATGGATCTGCCCACCCCCTCCTGTCCTCACCCTTCCATTTTTTTCGGTTCTAGGAAATCAATTTTGAACTCCAACAAAATTTGGAATTTTACCTAGAATATTATTATCAAACCAAAAATGGTTAAGACAAAGAACAATTTCTTCAATTTAAAGAGACCCTTTCAAATTTAAGAAAAACCTTTAACGTATGTTGAAATATGATGCTGCAGCTATAAATTTTGCATATTTGTAAAAAAAAATTTGAACAGGTGTTAAAGTTACAGGTGGTTGAAAATAGCAAAATTTCAATTTTCGAGCCCTTATAGCTCCTAAACAGGGGGCGTGACAAAAAAATTTTGTTAACCGACTCCTACTAATTTTGAAGGACCTAACTTCTCCCAAAATTTCAAGATCCTAGGTTGAACCGTTTAGAAGATATATGGAGCCAAAAATTTTGCAAAAGTTGAGTTTAGCTTAATGGAAAATTTTAGTACCGTATGGTAACCTTATACATTTTAGTTTTATATTTTTGTGAAGCTTATAAAACCAGCTATCTTTTGCCGTTTTCAGATTGAAAATACACCTAACAAAACACATGTTATAATAATTTAAAAATAGGGCTTTTTCCAACTTTGAAGGGCTGTAGCTCCGTAACGGGTGGGGCTACAGAAAAAAATTCTTCTACGAAATTATTTTTTTTGTAATATCTACCCGTGGTTAAAATTTCTTTACTCTATTTCAAACGGTGTAAAAGTTTTTGTAAACATATGGACGGACGGACAAAGTCAAAATTAAGAAAAACCTTTGACACTTATTGAAACCTTCGTTTTGGAGCTTTCAATTTTGTATACAAATAAAAAAAAATTTTAACTGGTATTCAAGTTATAGGTGTTTAAAAGCTAAATTTTTAGCAAAATTTCAATTTTCGACCCCTTACAGCTCCTAAAGAGGGGGCGTGACAAAAAAAATTTGTTAACTGACTCTTACTTATTTCTAAGGATCTAACTTCTCCCAAAATTTCAAGTTTCTAGATTTAGCCGTTCCGAAGTTATGAGGGACCAAAAATTTTGTAAAACTTAGTTTTGAATAACGGTAAATTTTAGTACCGTTTGGTAACCCTATACAATTGATTTTTAAAAATTTGTAAAGCTTATAAGAACAGCTGTCTGCTACCGTTTTCAGGTTGGAAATATACCTTATAGAACTCTAATTATAACTGTTTAAATATGGGGCTTTTTTCGACTTTGTGGGGCTGTAGCTCCGTAACGGGGGGGGCTACAAAAAAAGTTTTAACATGAAATTATTTTTATTGCAAAACCTACCCATTTCTGATATTTTTTAGTCAATCGTAGGTAAAAAGGGACGGACGGACGGACAGAGTGAAGCTATATAGGTACATTTTTACAAAATTTTTTGAAAATGTGCTAAAAATGAATAAATTTAGACTGAATATATTCTATAAAATCGATATATTGATTTCTTTGATTTGAACTAAAGGATTTTACTTAAAAATTTAATAATAATTAAGTTTTGGATGAGGACCCAAACAATTCAAGTACATGGTTCCTACTTTACAAAAAAGATATTTTTAATGTATTTATTTATATATTAAAAGTTTGATATATGTATTAAGAAGTATATAATATATGTATATTTTTCTATTCGTTCTAATAAGATAATCATTAGAAGGTTACTACCCTGGAGTTAAATTACGATTACTAAGCTTTGTTTTGTATAGTGAAAATTTAATATAAAATTTTCTAAATCAAAACAGCATGAAAATTACCACATATTTTTGGTTTTTAATATTGGTTTTTGGGTATTAAAAAAAATTAAAATTTCATCTCCAACATAAATAAGATGTGCTGGACAAGGATAAGAAAAATTAATCTTTTTTGTTTAGAGAATTTAGGGGGTTTGTTTTAATGGTTAAATAAATATTCTGCAATTTAATGTACAAGTTATGGATACATTGGTTTATCTGTTTGGATCTGTTTGAAGAAAATAAATTGAGTTGGATTAGTTTTTCTTAGACACTGTTTATTTATTAAATTTCTTCTAATTTTTCGTGTTTGAGATTCCTCAGATTTAAACTAGAAATTGACTAGAAATTTTGAAATCAATTTCCTTTGAATAAAATCGATATTATGTAATTGTGCTACGTATTTAAAGAACTTAAATTTCATTTTCAAATGTAATTATTATGAATAAAGGTTTAGTCTAATAAATTTTGATATGGGTTATGACTAACGATTTTTAGTTAATTTGCAAGACACGAGATAAATTGTCTTACTTAGTGGGAGCATTTACCCTTTAAATGAAAGACAGTTTTTAATATGTGTATTTTGTATACACATTTTTTAAGTTAAATAAATTCAAATTCATTAGTTATTATAAATAATTCAGGAAACGTTTAAATCTATAACTTTAAATACTTATAATAGATTTATAGCATAATACCTATTAATGGAAAATGATAAAATATACATTTTCTAAGAGAAAATCTAAAATTCTAGTCAAATTAAAGTTTTTGAAATATTTAATCATTGAATAGAATTTTTCAATATTCTAATTTGTATCAAAGCAGTTGAATATTTCATCTTCGTTTATGACATTAATCTCAATTGAAATTTAAGCATTGCCTTGTATATTGTTTTAACAGGCCGGTATATTCAAATTGTTTAAAATTATAAAAACAATAACATAAATTTTTTTTGGAATTAATTTTTGTTATTGTATTGTATGTGTTTTTGACAAGTATTTTAATTTTATTTGACCAATAGCGTAGTGGTAAAGACGACGCCTTTCATGTGGAAGGTCTCGGGTTCAAACCCCGGTCAGATCATATCCAATAAAAAAATATCGTAAAATTGTATAATTATATCGTAATATAAAATAATATTTAATAAAAATACATATATAAATAATTCTTGTGTAAGATAATAGATGGCGCACTAAGTTAACAGTTGTGCATAATTTGTATGCATATTGAAATATTTTGACATACGTATTGTGCATGTATAAATTTTTAAATTATCTTTTTATTTATTGATATTTTTTATTTGGATTGTAAGGTAAATTTGTCAATTAATTACCTCGTTAAATTCGATACAGAAATACAATGCAAAAAGACGAAAAAAAGTCTTTTGATTTAAAAAAGCTAACATTTAAAATAACAAATCTTTTAATGCTACTTCTACAGAAAAGCAAAATATGAATTAAGCATTTATAGAATTTATTTCAAAGTGATTAGAAATAATGAACTAATAATGTACATCATAAATTTCTTACTTTACGGTAAATTTAATTTTGTTAATCTAAACTTTGCCAAAAAAATCTCCTAAACTTTTGGAAAGAAAACATCTCCATAAAAATGAATATTTTTTACCCAAATTCATAATATTCCGGCTTGTTAAAACAATAAACAAGGCAATGCTTTAAGTTAAAAAAAAAACTATAATTATTTTAAAATATTCTTAAAAAAAACGTTGGAATTTGGTAAAAAGTCATATATTTTCTTCAAATATATCAAAAGTTTCGATATTCTAATTTCTAAAAATAATATCTTATAAAAACAATATTTTAGCATGTGTATAATGCTTTTTTCTAATATTTTAAGAATTTGAACAAACTCGAATGATTTGCTTTAAGATCAAACAAATGTTTATAAGACCGAGATCAATCAAAAAAAAATCATCGTTTTCCTTCCGCCTTCCAACATTTTGTGGTAGTTTTTAGCACATTTTCAAAAGATTTATTAAAAATGTGCCTATATAGTTTCACTCTGCCCGTCCGTCCGTCCGTCCGTCTGTCCGTCAATCTGTCTGTCCGTATATTTACAAAAACTTTTACGTCGTTTGAAATAGAAAAAGACCAAGGGTAGGTATTGCAAAAAAAATAATTCCATAGAAGAACATTTTTCTGTACCCCGAGCAGTCAGGGAGCTGCAGCCCCCAAGTTCATCAGAAGCCCTATATTTAAATTGCTATAAAAATAGTTGTGTCAGCTTTATTTTCAATCTAAAAATAGTAAAAAACAGGTTTAATAAGCTTTTTAAATTTTTAAAAGTCAAATGTGTAGGATTGTTATACGGTACTAACATTAACGGTTTTGCGAAACTCAATTTTTGCAAATTTTTTGGTACCACATATCTTCTAAACGGTTTAAACTTGAGACTGTGAGAAGTTAGATCCAGATATTAGTAGGAATCGCTTAACAAAATTTTTTTGTCACGCCCCCTATTTAGGAGCTATATGGGCTCGAAAATTGAAGCTTTGCTATTTTTAAACAACTGCAACTTTAATACCTGCCCAATTTTATTTTTATTAAAATACAAAATTTAAAGGTCCAATATTATATTTTAACGTATGTCAGGGGTTTTTCTTAAATTTAAAAGCGGTTCTTTAGATGGAAGAAAGTGTCTCTCAGTTTAAACCATTTTTGCTTAGATAATAAAATTCTAAGAAAAATTCCAAATTTTTATGGAATTCCCAATTTATTTTATAAAAACTAAATACTAGAAAGGAGGGAGGGGGGAGATAGAGGAGTGTGAAGGGCTATTAAGACTTAAAAATTAAAAATTTACTGTTTTTATAAGTAAGCGATAACTTAGTCACCAGTGTATATATTTATATATTGAAGCTCCAAAATAATATTTCCATAAAATACTCAATATGAAACACTATATTTTTGAAAATGTGCTTTTTTAAAAACACTTAGTTTTTGTCATCATTTGTTTTCTTACTACTTAGAATTTTTTATAATTTGTTACAATTTAAAAAAATTTCAAATTTGTTTTTAAACGTAACCTTGGAAAATAATTTGGATATTTTTGAAATTAAAAGATCAATTAAGAACTAAAATTATTCATAGAATAATTCAATTAATAACTTTAAAAGAAACAAAATAATTCACATTGGAGCTGAAAGAAATTGTACAGATTTTATTCGACATGAAGATATTTTAAATAGAGTGAGAAATATATACATGGGATAAATGTTTTAAATAAAATAAATTAATTGTTTGTTTTGATTGAAAATATGATGCCATGTTTCGTAATATTAAAAATATTTAACAAATCCTAACTAAAATTATGTTAATTTAATTTCTTTTCCAATATCAATTAAATATTTTATTTAAATTAAATTATTATTTTGTAATATAAGTAAACAGATTATTATTAAAATAAAAATCTCGAGACTAAAAGCAGGTTGTTTGTATTGTAAAATTAAAATCAAGTGTGCATTTTTTAACACATTTTGAAAAAAGTTTAATAGGCACATTTTTTTTAGTCTATCTGTGTGAATTATATAAAATTATAATATTATTATTTTGAAATTTCATAATTTTAACAAAATGGATTTACTTGAGTACTTAGGAAATGAATTTGATGAATTTATTTTTAATATATAGGAAAGTTCGAAATCTACTTACTTTTGTATAGCATATATCATATTCACATATATCACGAAGAGTTAGAATACGACAAGATTATTATAAACTATGTACTTCATGATATTGATTTTGGATCAAGATTTAAATTAACTAAATATAATCAACTGACATATATTGTCTTTAATACTAAACGAACTAAATTTAATACTAAACGATATAAATTTTCAAATATAACCGATATTCTTCAAGAACAGAAAAGAAGAATATGTTTTCTCTTGTCTGAAATTTACGACTTTGTCTCTTTTTTTCATATTATATATTATAAAATTAAATTTTATTAATAAGAAAAGATAAGATATTTAAGTATATATACATAAAATTTTTTTACTCATGTTCCTCCTAAAAATATGCAATTTTGTACTAATATGTTATACAGTAGTTAAATAAAAGTTTAATTAATGTTATTGTGTTGATATTAGATTAAAAATAAATAAAAGTATAAAAAAAAAGAAAATCTACTAAATAATTAATTATTAATTTTATTCTAAACAAGGAAGAGTGTAGTAGAGTAAACTGTGTCAAATCTGGGATTCCCGCATGACCGTAATATATACATTATATCATCCGGTAAATTACTTTTGGCAAAATTTCAAACATTCAGCTTTATTAGGTGTAGAGTAATACTCGTATAAAAGAAGGAGTTGTATGGCAGTAGACCAACTAAATTTAGCAGTATCTTTGGCCATTACACTAAACTACTTTTGGCAAAATTTCAGACACCCAGCTTCATCAGGTGTAGTGTAAAGCTCATATAAAAGAAGGAGTTGTATGGCAGCTACTCGGACCCTCTGCAGAAGACCAACAAAATTTTGCAGTAACTTTGGCCATTATACTAAACTATTTTTGGCAAAATTTCAGACACGCAGCTTCCATAGGTATAGTGTAATGCTCATATAAAATTATAAGTTGTATGGCAGGTACCCGAATCCGTAGATCAAAATGGCTGGATTTAAATAGCAATTCCGGTTATTGCATGAAAACGTATTTGCGAAAATTTCATAATCCTAGCTCTTTTATTTTTTGAGTTATCGTGATGACGGACGGACGGACATACATAACTAAATCGATTTAATTTTCGATTCTGATCCGATCCATACACTTGAGTCTATATCTACCCCCTTCCTTCTCTGCGTCACAAACGTAATGGCAAATTTATTATACCCTTTTACTATATAGTCATATGGGTATAAAAATAATTTACTGAAAACAGAAACAATATTATCTAGAAGATAGTTTATCTAGTCTAGAAGTGGTGAAACAGGTCGCTTAATCTAAAAAATACAAAATTTTTAGAATAAAATTTAAAAACTTTGAAAAACGTATAAATAAATAAAAAATTATAAGTTCATTCTTAAATTATGTTTAAAATTTATTAGTTTGCTTGCATAAAAATTACAAAAATAAAAATCAGTTATCATTTTTCAAAATTGAATTTTTTTAAACATTTTATTTCGTTTTAAATCATTTTTTGTTCAGCATTTTCCTTTAAATCAGAGCAGTAAAATATTTTTAAATATATTTCTTTTGTATTTTAATGTGTAAAGCTAATGTTTAAAAAATCATTTTTAAATTTTATATCCATTTTTTAAACTAACAAGTGTTTTAAATTTAACGAGGAAGAGTTTAGAGTAGACTGTGTCAACTCTAGTATACCCACACGCATGTAATATAGACATTATATCATCCAGATAATTACTTTTGGCAAATCTTAAAATTATTTTACTTATAAGACTTTATGTATTAAAGAAAATAGGAGTTGTGTGGCAGGTATTTTAACCTGTTGAGCAACTTACTGAGTATAGAGAGACATATAAAAACGAACGTTTGTTTGTTTTTTATAGCATATAGGCTCCAAAATTGCTCAGCCACTTAACATGAAAATTTGTATATCGTCAATTTCCCTTAACTTATTGCGGTACAATTTACAAATTGTAAACATCCCGGTCTCCCAGAATAATTCCTGTAAAATTTGGCGGCTATTGGACCAGTGTTATTTGAGTGAATGCTGGACCAACAAACAAATTTTCTTTTGCAATATCTTTAAAAAACAAGATACTCAAAAAAGACTTGCAAATAAATATACAAAAACTTTACTATTTATATTGATTGTTTTAGTTTCGTTAAGTTTAAAAGCTTTTGAACAGAAAATAATTTCGTTTTGTTAATAAAATTTTAATAAATATTTCGGATTTTTTTTATCGCACCACACTTTAATTATTTGATTAAAATATTTTCATAGGTATACGCGTAGATTAGCTGTATGAGCACTGCAACGGAAAAAGTTTTAAAAACATAACAAGTTACCTTTGAAAAAAAAAATCATTTACAATTAATATATCAATGGCGATTTTATAATTCAAGGATGTATGCAATTAACAGTAATAACATTTGGATAACTTTTTTAAGTCTCAAGCTAAGTAAAATACAACTCGAGAAATGTATTTTACGATCAAATGCGATTCAACCTGTCTAAACATTTAACTTTGTAAATTTCTTTATTCGTGAACAGGTATAATGGCTATCAACGGGGTTTTTTTGTCAAATGTTGTTTGTTGAAAAATACATGACATACTCTTCAAAATTTATTTCAATTAAACTTAAAAAAATAAATTTTATTGAAAAGGCTCCCTGTCATAATAAGAAATTTGCTAAGAAATACTTGTAAATCAATTGTTGAATGACTTTTAAATTCTGAAGAATTATTAGGCATTATTTAAAAAAATCAAGTGTTGAAAGTATAATCTAGTTTAAATACAGTTTTTTTTTTAAGTTCAGACAAGGTGTACCTGTAAACTATCTCTAAATTAAAAATATACATTTTTTTAAATAATTCCAGTGTTTAAAATAAACATTAAATTTGTAAAAATTTAATTAGTAATACATCAAAAAATTTATATAGATAGTTTAACTTTGTCAATTCGCATGTCCGGAAGTTTTTAAAACATTTACACGGTTTTAATGAACACTTTGGTTTCAAAAACAACTTTCTTTATATCTCCAAATGGTTTAAGTTAGAAATTTTAAACTTTTAGAGGAGTTAGATCATTAGAAATATTACACATAGATTCACCGTCGTATTTAGTTTTTAACCAATCGCTTAAATTATGCTTTGGGAACCCTTTTGCAGCTTCTTCAATTATTTAGTAATTTTTTTATATCTCGCCCGGTCATAAATGATATTTGATTCTCCCTGCTTCATAAAATCGAATGCTTGATGAGCAATTAGTGTTATACAATTTCTAAAAAAAAAGTATTCTATTAATTTATATTTTCCCCAATTTATTTGCAAATATATAGAAACACCTTTTAGTTGCTTTTTAAAATTTGTTTTACAACTACTTATACATATTATATGATATCATAATTGAAAAATAATTTTTCAATGTGTAAAAGATTAAAAGTAAATTGCTGAATAAAGGTTAATGAAAACTTGCAATATTTGATTCTCACAAGCTAAATTACTAACTTCGGTTAAATTCATAAAAAACACTCCTAAATGAAAAGATCTATATCATCTATATTTTATTTTTTATTTTTATAGGGTTCGTTTTGTTTTAATAAAACATAAACATATTGAAAACGAGGAAGAGTGTAGTAGAGTAGACTGTGTCAACTCTGGGATACCCGTATGACCGTTACATATACATTATATCATCCGGTTAATTACTTTTGGCAAAATTTCAAACACGCAGCTTCCATAGGTATAGAGTAATGCTCATATAAAATTAGAAGTTGTATGGCAGGTACTCGAACCCGTGGGCCAAAATGGCTGAATTTAAAACTCGATTCCGGTTTTTGCATAAAAACGAATTTGTGAAAATTTCATAATCCTAGCTCCTTTACTTTTTGAGTTATCGTGATGACGGACGGACGGTCGGACGGACATACATCGCTAAATCGATTTATTTTTCGATTCTGATCCGATCCATACACTTGAGTCTATATCTACCCCCCCTCCTTCTCTGCGTCACAAACGTAATGGCAAATTTATTATACCCTTGGACTATATAGTCATACGGGTATAAATATATATTTTTATACCCGTATGACTATATAGTCAAAGGGTATAATAAATTTGCCATTATGTTTGTGACGCAGAGAAGGAGGGGGGGGGTAGACATAGACTCAAGTGTATGGATCGGATCAGAATCGAAATTTAAATCGATTTAGCTATGTATGTCCGTCCGTTCTTCTATCCGTCCGTCACCACGATAACTCAAAAAAAAAAGGAGTTAGGATCTTGAAATTTTCGCAAATTCGTGTTTTTGCAACAGCCGTCATCGCTATTGAAATCCAGCCATTTTGGTACATGGGTTCGGATAGCTGCCATACACTTCTTTTTTTATATAAGTATTTCTCTGTACCTATTACAGCTGCGTGTCTGAAATTTTGCCAAAAGTAGTTAAGTTTTAAGTTAAAATAAAATTTGGTTTAACTTAAATAGAGGGTTCGAGTAGGTGCCATACAACTCTTTCTTTTATATGAATACTCCACTACACTTAATAAAGCTGTATGTTTGAAATGTTGCCAAAAGTAATTAATCGGATGATATAATGTATATGTTACGGTCATACGAGTATCCCAGAGTTGACACAATCTACTCTACTACACTCTTCCTCGTTTTACCTAGTATTTATTTGTATCTTAAAATGTCAAAGACAATATAAAATTTTTTATTGAGTACAAGATTATCTAAAATTATATAAATGATACGAACTTATTTGACAAAATAGAACTCAATTATAAGATTATCGTAACTTTAACCTTATTGTATGAAAGAATTTGAACAATTGAAAATTTTAGATTTTTATCAAATTATTTTTAAAATAAAATTGATATTTTTTTAATTAATTGAAACAGAACGTGTACTTTCTAAGAATTGTTGATTTTTGAGTTTTATATGATAGAGTTAACAAGAAAATTACTTTTATTTTTTTAATTAGTAATTATTAAGAAAATGATTAATTTTTATAAGTATCCACAAAATAAAGAAGAATAAATAATATACTGAGAATCACAAATTTAATTAAAATTTTTTTTAATAAAAGTTTATCTTGTTGATTGCTTTATATAAGTCATTCGATTCTGTTTGTATAATTAGCTTAATTGTTTTAATTAGTGAATTTATGCAACTTAGAGTTATTCTTCTAACCCCAGTCTGTACTGGGCTTTTACAAGTGCAATGTCCCTCTCTCATACTGTTCACCTGCGCAGCTGTGGCATAACTGATTAAATTAGATATGTAGTCGGACCTAAATGATATATTATTTAGCATGTTCCCTAAATTACCGATCCTGTAAAAATCGCAAATTTTCAAGTACCGACTAGATGACTTCAGTTGTCTCATTTTAAAAAATCATATAATAGAAAGATTGATGACCAGAGAGTAAAAAGATTGAGAAGTATATCCAATACTTGGGGTTGATCTTAAAAATTTATTTTAATATCTTTATTGCAATATATGGAGGAACTTTAGTTATAGACAATTGTTTAACTACGTGTTGTTAAATCAAAAAGAGAAATTAGAGTATATATATATTATATACTCCGACAGCACTTGACAGTTATTTTTTTTCATAGAATTTTACAAACTTGAATTTTTAAACTTGAGAGTTATAATTTTTCATATAATTTAACAATCTTATCTTACAAATCATTGTTATATTATCAAATATTTCTTACTTTGATAAAAGTGTTAAACAATTTTTTTGTATAAAAGGAAACTGAGTTTTAGACAATTCAGTTAAATTATTTTTGAAATTTGCTAATTAAAGTACATTATGTTAAAACAATTAATTTTTGTATTGTGTTTGTGCTTAAGTCACATGGTTGATGCAAAATGTCAGATAGACATTTGTGATATGAAGGAAGACGATCCACTTTTAATAAAATATGATGCAAATGACAAGTTATTAAAATATAAATTTTATGAACCAAATACACCAGTGGGAAAAGTTTTAAGTATATCACTTAACCAAAATGAGGAAATTGAATTTCATTGTGTTCATAATTTTTTACATTTTGCTGAACAAAACCAATTAAGAATTAAGTGCAGTAACAACCTCATCAATAAATTCGAAGTAATTGGTCAACCAAGTGCGGGAGCTCAAGATTTTTCACATTTTAAATGTAAAAAGGAAAACACACCCAGTGTTGAATTTATTGGGAACTCTCCTAGATCACATATCAAGATAGGATATCAAACTAGTAAATTTTTTCCATTAATGGAAGTTTTTCATGATCAGAATAGTTTTTCAAATTTATGGGTTAGCTCGTCAGTTGATCAATTAAGATGTCCAAAGCCATCATGGCTAATACCGAGAGATATTTTTGCAAAGATGGATCCAATCATAAATGATTTATACGACCCAGTTAAAGTTAAAGCTTTGTTTGACACTGTTCTGGGAACACATACATATTTAAGCGACAATCATATATCAATAGGCCACTTATCCGCAAGTTCTGATCACTCTCATATTGCGAAACAAATAGCAACTTATATGTTTTATAACGTAATGCCACAATGGTATAAATTTAATACTGCAAATTGGAACAGTATAGAAGATGATGTCAGGAAATTAGTGGATCAAGGGTTGAAAATACATGTTATTACCGGTGTGTTTGGCAACCTTATGTTAGAAGGAAATGACAATGGTAAACACGTATCTACAGAAATATATTTAGATGATAAAGCAGATCCAAAAAAACTTCCTATACGTCGATTTTTTTATAAAATAGTGATTGATGAAACTTATAAACGGTCAGTTGTTATAGTTGGACTTAATGATATTAAGAAATTACCAGAAGAAAAGTTTTCAAATGTTTGTGAAAAACAAGTTACCAATCATATAACATGGTTAAGAACAAAAAATCAAAACATCGAAGAAATGGGACTATTTTTTGCTTGTGAGGTCCAAGACTTTCTTAATAAAGTTAAATCTCTCATGGGAACAGAATTTGCAGCGTTGCAACATGAAATCGCAAATTATGTAACAAATTTTCGTTTATTAAATCAAGTAAAAAAAAATTAAACAACAACTGTTTTCTAATTGCACTTCAGTGTTGTTTTTTCCATGTTGTTATAAATGAACTTTTCCCAAATTTAATTGAACTTGTAATAAAGTTAATGTAATATAATAAAAAAAACACAAATTTGTGTATTTACCAGTATATTTGATTTTATTTTTAACTAAACCATTTTTGACTATAATTATTTAATAATAGGAGTAGATATGAAAATGAGTTTAAGAGCAACTCTTTACGAAAAAATATTATAAAAGTAGATTTTCTATAATAATAATGGGGGAAACGGGTTGGTGAGTAAATCCACAGACCAAAATCCACAAAAAATAATCCAAAAGCAAAAATCCACAAAAAAAATTCCAAAAAAGAAAAATCCACAAAAAAAAATCCAAAAGCCAAAATCCACAAAAAAAAAAAAAAAAAAAAAAATTCACAAAAAATATTATTTATGTAAATTAATTATGTAATATATTTACGTGATATTTATGTAAATTATGTATACGTGAAATTCTGAATTAGGATGGATTTTAGAGTTGGATTCAAAATCAGGATTGCCGCTTTTTCCAAAATAAATATATTTATATAAATTTGAGATTCTGAATTAGGAGGGATTATTTTTTGTATGAAATAGGTATGCCGAATTCTTATACCATTCTATTGATTCTAGTGTTGGATGCGAAATCTAGCTTCAATAATTTTAATATCGGGCGCTGAAAATATAAAATCCCTCCAAATTCATAATCTCAAATAGATCGCATTTTATATATATAGTATTTTAAATTACGATTTTTTATTAAGTTTATGAAGTTGAATTCTATGTTTTATAAAAATAATATGTTTCCAAATCTTTTACAAATTTTGTTAAAATTTGTTTAAATATTTATTTTAAAATTTTAACACAAAAAAATCAAAAACAATATGAACTTGGCGTTCAGTTTTTATACATGTTTAAAACTTTGATATTTTCCCATCATTTAATTCAGAGTTAACATACATTGAGTACGCGATAACATGTCAAAATAGATCACGTCCACGTCGCTTTCTTTAATCTTTTTGCTTTAAAGCTTAATTTATGAATATAAAGTAAAAATTGGTCAATATTTTTCTTTTACAGTTGCTAGATAAAATTCCAAATTATCTTTTTTTTATAAAAAGGTTAACTTTTCTAATCAGAACTGTTTCAAAAAATAGAAGGGCAGTAAAACTTACTCAGTTCTCATACAAAATTTTCAAAAATTCTCAAAAATAAAAATTTCTCTCCCTACGCTATTGCCTGATAATACAACGAGCAGTGTAAAGAGTTCCAATCATTAAATGTGGTGCAATAAATTAAATTAGGTGAACTTAAAATTTAAATTCAACAGCTACTTTACTTAAAATTCTAAATGACAAATTTCATACTTGAATTTTAATTGAAATGTCAATATGAACAGTTTATTTGAAAAAAATTAACAAAAAGTTAAAAAATTATTTTATTTCAATAAAATTTTATAAAAAAATTTCATATTTTTGAAAAAAATATCGATTTATACCTTCAAATCTTTTTAAAATGTCACAACTTATACTTATAATCATTTTGTAACTAATTTATAAATGTCAAATTATAATAACATTTTTGGAATACTAAATATCATAAAAAAAGTCACAAGTGCAAATTTGTGACTGTCATAGGTTATGACTTCGTTATGACAATTTCTGAATAGGGCTATAAATCAGACAATCAGTGTACAAATAAAAACTTTAATTCTTTTAATACTTTTTTTTGTTTGCCCTAATTGCATACTTATAGGATAAACAATGGTACGATTGTATAAAAGCTGCAAACTTAAGAAAGATTAAGCAATTTTTAATATTCAATTTAATTTTCTTCTTTGAGGATAGGGATAGGGTTCGAGTAGCTGCTAACTTCTTGTTTTATATGAAGATTACTCATATACCTAATAAAGCTGGGTGCCTGAAATTTTGTCAAAAATAGTTTAGTTTTATGGCCAAAGTTTGTGCAAAATTTGGTTGCTCTACTGCAGTAGGTTTGAGCCATACAACATAATATTTCATATGAGCATTACTCATATACATAATAAAGCTGGATGATTGAAATTTTGTCAATATTACTAAACTCTAATGCCCAATAAGTTATGTATTTAAAATTTTGCCAAAAGTAATTAACTGGATGATATAATGTTTATAGTACAGTCATGCTGATGTCCCAGAGTTGACATAGTCTACTCTACTATACTCTTCCTAGTTTTTTTTCAAGATTATATATTATTCGAGATTTTTTTTTCAGTTGAGTGTCATAGACCCAAATAATTATCAATTTCTCTAATTTTGTATGGATGAAAGTGAAACCACAAAAATATCTCTTGAGATAATTAAATAATATTTCTATGTAAGTATGATGTTAAACTTATACACCTACAAATATGTATGCACACATACAATAAATAATTTCTTTCATTTTCCTTAAAAACTTTATAATAATGAAATTTTCTTTTCAATTTTATTTTTCCTAAAGCTCTAAAAATTGCATACCATAGAAGATACAATAGAAAAGTTGAAAGGAATATTCCCCTTCGGTGCATTTTAAGAGTCTTCCAGATCTTAACAGAAATGTAAATAATGGAATATCCTTAAATTTTGTAAGGATATCAAGAAAAAATGAAAAGAACATTTCCAAAAATTAAAATTCTATGAAAAAGGATATGATTTCCTTCCGTAAATAAAATTTATATATTAATCGTTTACATACAGTACCTACATACATATTTTATTACATAATTTTATATAGATGTTCATAGTTTATGGTAGAAGACTATAGAGTTTCCCTACCACTATACACTAAGCAGGAAGCATTATTGATTTTATGTTTTTTCCATTGTAGGTTAAAGTCCGTTTTAAGCAATTGAAGATAATGTTAGGAAAATCTAATTTTCTTTAATGAGTTTTTGTAAAGAAAATTGAATGAGATAAACGTTTTATGAAAATGTTGAAGTGTCATCGTATTCAAAATAGTGTGAAATTATTAAATGTTGAAAACAAATTTCTTAGACATAATTTTATAAAAAAAAATTTACTAAAAAGTTAAAAACTGTATTTTTTTAAATTACGCCATATTGACTTAACATCAACTAAAATAATTCAGCGGATAGAGAACCGAGAAAGTTATTATACTCGTACCAGCATTTTGGCATTCGGCATAAATGTAGTCTTCGAGACATTGTAGGGTACAGTTGAACATTTAAAAAAATTTAGTCAGACCAAAAGTTTAATGTGAAACTTATAAGGTCAAAAGTGGGGTAAAATACACACATTTAGACTCAAGTACCTGAGTTGGCGCTCGCATATTTCAATATATGAAAACACATATAGAGAAAGATATTGACTCCTATAGAGTACAAAATATTGTTATATATACCCACAAAATTAATCCTATTTAGCTCTGTGCGAAACGAAAACATATTCAAAGAATTAAAACATTTCAAAGCAAAATGCTACGTAGCATGATGAGTGCTTTCTTGTACGTGCGAAATTTCGACTCATAAAGAGTTCTTAAGTTCTTAACAAAACATAAGACACGCTTAGAAGTTAACATAAACATAAAGAAGCGTCGAAACTCCTACTTTCTTCAAATGTCAATAGAAGACTTAAGAAAACTTTAGACCCTTCGAATTAGCGATAAATTGAGATCACGTTCACCTTAAGGAGGTCCTTAATTTCAGTAAATCATAAAGAGTTAGCGCAGAATTAATTGTTAGTATCCGTAAGACTAGTTTTAATATTTTAAAACAGGGTGGATGTTTTATGTATAAAATCACCGAACTATGATTGTGCACAGGATCTTTCGATGATTTCCACCGACTTTTACTCAATTGGACCGATAATCTAAATTTATAGAAATCTAGTATGGATTAACACCTATTTTAAATATCAATGTTTTCCAATGTTAAACTCAAAAAGCGATAATTCGAGCAATGTTGATCCATTCATGTGGTGCAAAACAGTTTATGGAAATTTGTTTGTACATTTGTTTTATATGACCCTGACTTAAAGTTTCAATAAAAAAGTATTGTAAGTCTCACATTACTAAGACTCACCCTGTACAGTTATGGTTTTTCTCTGTCACTTTAAAAAACAAAAAATAAGAAATTTGCTAAATTTTTACTCCTTCAATACTTTGTTAAGAATCTAACTTAGGTTTTAAATTAAAAAACATATTTATATTTTATATAGCCTAATCAATTTATATTTATATATATAGCCTAACCAACTTTTAAAAACTGTTTCATATATTTTCAGTTCTCTCATTTCATTCTTGGAAGAAAAAAATCTTAGCAGACTTTAATCATCGTTTAATATCAAATTATTGAAGACTTCGCAATTCTCTGCTCTCATTTCCAGTTAAATACATTACATTAGTAATCCACAATGGAATATCTTTTTTTTATATTAAGTTCATCAGACTTTTAAATTTATAAAGAAAGTAATCACAAGAGATTTTTCAAAGATTTTCAATACTTAGGGGATAAGAATCTAAAGAATCTCATAAAAGAAAACAATGAAAATATCTTTAAAAGATATTTTCAAAGTAAATAAACAATAAAAGCATAGTTCATATAAAAAAGAAATTCCACAATTCTTAAAAATTTAATCCATTCCTTGCATACTCTATCTGAAAAATTTCTTTGATTATTCGGGCAAAAATATATAATGATATATAATGCAATTTTTAAAATAAATGTAAAGTTTATCTAATTTCAAAGAGTCTTATTGGGAACCTTTTAAAAATTAAATGTATAAAAAAGCAGCAATATGCCATAAAGTGAACAAAATCATTTATTAAATGAAATGATTTGTTCAAAAATTCTTAGATGAAGCAATTTCAGACTGAAACCGATTACTTTTTTTGTATGCATTTTCTATAAAGCCTTTTATTATCTCTTGTAAAGTCTGATTATTTTATATTAGAGCCCTCCTGATCTCATTTTTCAATTTAGTCCATCTGCAAAGCTGTCCCTTTTTTTGGAAAAAAAAACATATTAAGTTGCATTTGATAAATTTTTAAAACTTAACATTCTCGAAATCCTAGAATCCCTAGACCCCATGATACTTAAATCAATTTATGAAAGCTACTCTTAATGGATACCCACCACTATTTATCTAATTTGAAAATATTCTTACAGTAAGAACTGGAGATTTCTTAAAATATCTGGTATTGTGATATGGGAGCCTTACGATCCCATGATGCGATTTGGCTTATCTACGAACTTAAATGAGTTATCATACTTACAGTCACTCATACATATACACATCCACCGAAATAAATTTCGGATTATAACCTTCATAATTTATAACCTTATCTTCTATAGTATATACTGAAAAAAGCTTAAACAAACATAGTACCCTATTATTTCTAAAAAAAAAAACTTTATTAATACTTCTTTTATAGTATTTTCTAATATCTAGATACTAGATTTAAGCTTCCAGTATTCATTTTAATATTTTTTTATAAACATGTTAAATTAACGCTACATACATCGGTTTTTTTGTAGCTTATATGAAACCCATCTTAATCCAAGCGATGGTAACAAAACTACAATCAAACAAATTTTATATAATTGTTGACGTCAATCTTCTTTTCTTGTTTATTGAAGCTTTTTATTATATTCTCAAATCCAACCAGTTCATTAATCATTAATACTTTAATGTTATAAAAGATACAAAAAACACTTGAATTTTTCAAACACATTTCCCAAACACCAAAATAAAAGAGCTTTCATAGATTATAAAATATTATAAATTAAATACCAATTATAACCACCTATATCTACATCATACTTTTAATGATTGAATAAGCTTTAAGATTATTGTAAAAAAAAAAAACAAAAAATCATTTGTTTACATTTGAACACCCATCACACATTCAGAACTAAATATGTGGGATACAAAAACAAAACAAAACAAATGAAATTGTAAACAAAACGCACGTGCTTCAAATTATCTCACACAATATCTTTTAAATACGTACAAAATACATTTAAATAATGAAAGCTTTTATTATCTCATCAACATATCGAACATGAGAAAGCTTTTATTCACTTTCAGAGAGAAATCAATTTCACGAATTATGTGCCAAACGAATACATTTGAACAAATCCGTTATTTGCAGATAATTTTCATTCAATAATGTATTACTACTGATAAGAAATACAACATTATATAATATGTATGTACATTGTGTATGGATTTTTTTTGACATTATATTTTAAATAACTGTAAATTTGAAGATTTTAAATTCTGTATTACTTTCAATATAATAACGGTATTTACTTAATTATTTTTGAATATTAAACTGTTGCTTTACTCACACTTACATAATATAATATCTTACATACTAATACTATATTATATTAACTACCACTACAAAACCATTAAATATACAAATAACGGAATGTTTATAAAAATTTGTGTAAACAAATATTATATTAGTGTTCGTCATATACCGCTAAACTTTTCTAAACTTAACGAAAATTAAAATAAAATACTTAATAGGTATATGTGGTGTTAATATTAATACATAATATTAATCACAGGAATTTTAAAAATTTTATTCAGTCTTTTTCGGGATGTCATCTCTTTCGGACGGGGTTTCCTAATCGGTGGGAAAGTTTCTTTGAAAAAAAATTAAAGTAAAAAAAAAAATTTTAAATTTACATTTTCTTATAGAAAAGAATTTAAAAAAAAAAAAAATAAAAATAAAAAAATAAGAAGCAACAGAGTGGTGACAACAACAACAGAAAAAGTTCAAGTTTAGAATTAAAACAAAAGTAAATAATAAATTAATTTGTATATAAATATTTTGTGTGTGAGTGTATATTTATATATTTATATATATATATTTATATACAAAAAAATTTATAAATTAAAGTAAATTTGACAAAAAAAAAATTATTTAATATGTTATAAAATTTAAATCTCATGTGTTAATTCTGGTTTTTTATTTTTTGTTTTGAATTTAAAATTTTTTTTTAAGTTTTTATTAAAATTTATTTATATTTTATTTTTTATTTGTTTTTTTTTTATTCTTTGAAACTAAAAATATCGTCAATCATATGTGAATGTGTATGTAAAATAAAGGTCGAAATTATTTAAAAAAATAAAAAAAAAAACACATGTGCTATCAAAAAAAATTAAGAAAAAATTATTAATAAATTTTTTTTTTGTAGAATTATGCTATGTATATATATTTAGTATATATATATGAATTGATATTATAAGTCCAATATATAAAATAAGCTTTAAAAGTGAAAAAAAATCAAAAGTTTGTTAAAAAAATGTTTCACTAATTAATAATAAATTGTATAATTTTTTAAATTATATTTTTGTAGGTGTTATAAAATATTTTAATTAGTTGAAAAATTAATCAGATCTTATGAAAAGTTTTTTTTAAATAAATAACATATAATACCATTATATGGATTAGATGCATTTTATTGTATCTTCAATTTAATGCACATCATATGTTTGGAACCTGTAATGAAATATGATAAGTTTTTTCCACAAATGGATCTCTAGCTTTTTTTTAAAAATATGATAATGATTATTAATATACAAAACCTAATTTAAAAATAGTTTTTAATTAATTGTTTAAAAAATACCTATAAATTTAATATTAATTAAATATTAAATTATTTTATTTTGGGTTTTAATTTAATTTATTTTAATTTTAATTTTTTTTTTTTAAATTAAAAATGAATTTTATGTGAATAAATATTTTTCTTAAAATAAATTTAATAAATTTTCAAGAAAAATATGTGAAATATTATAGGTATTATATATTTAAAAAAAAATAAAATATTTAAAATATTAAATTAATTTTTTTCTTCTCTTTATTGTTAAAATAAAAATAGAATTTAAAGAAAAAAATCTATAAGTATAAAAAAATTTATTAAAAATAATTATTAAATAAAAAAAAAAAAAAAATACAAAAGTAAATGTGTCAGAATTTCAGTGTCTTTCTAAATTTAAAAAAAAAATATTCAAAGAAAAAATTAAATAAAAAGTGAAAGTTATAAATAAGTTTAAAAAAAAAAAGAAAATAGTTTTAAAAATAAGAAGAGTTCTTGAAAATAACGCTACGAAAAAAATTTTATTTTTTGAGTTCGAGGACAACCAACTTAAAAAAAAATCAAAAATATATTGGATACATTTAATAACTAAATTATAAAATTTGAAACTGTTATTAAATTAATTTGGTTAGTTGTTTTTATTATTGATATTATGTATGTATGTATATTAATTTGATAAAATTCTAATTTTTTAAAATTTGATTTAAGTAGGTTTTATACTTATCACAATCCAGTTGTCAGTTGTATGACTGTCAGTTGTTATCAAAGTTTTGGTATTCTGCAGTTGATATGATTTTATTATGACAGTTTATCATTTAGCTATTTTATAACTATCAGTTCAGTCGTCGAATAGTCGTTTGCGTATACTCTACTGTAATTAGAAATTTGCGGAATAATTTCGTACCAATGATTTCCAATTAGTACATATAGGAAGGAATAAAACTTTTAAAATTAGGTTTTAACGGTTTGGTGGCACAGTTTCATGCAGAAATGCGCGGGTTCGAATTCTAGTGAAAGTGAGAAAACTTTTTTAGTTTTCGACGCGACTCAGCTACCATTCGCCATTGAGTTCAAATTAATGGCATAATCAATAATTAATAATTATATATCTTTAATAAAAAAATACCATAATATAACAATATAAATAAATGCAAAATATAAACAAATAATTTAATTGAATAATATAACTCACAGATATAGAATACAACATTATACAAATACATATTAACCTTATAAACTATTCTACAGAATGTAAGTTTGTAATTCTTTCAAGAAACCCTTTTGATTTCGCATAATTTCAGTTCATTCTAGAATAATTCTATTAAAAAATCTGTAATAACTCTCCAATGGTTTTTGGTACTATTATTATTTAAAAATCATGCATTGTTATTGGAATATAAAATGCGTCCAAGATTTTAAGTTGCTAGGTCAACTGAAAGTGGACTTAATTTAACTTCAAATATACCACGTCCCTTTAACTTACACATGGTTCATTAAGAGTTGGTAAATTAAAACTCAATTTTTTTCATCAAAGATCGAATGATGAAAAATGGTAAAATCTGTATTTGTTCCTCTTTGCTTTAAAAGTCATAAAATAAATTCTTGAGGATTCTGTCAAGAAGATTCAATTCATTCAAATACTATATTTAAGTCATATAATATGACTAAGCCATATAATCTAAGCCTCCGGTGCAGTTTGCAATATTATAAAAATCCTAAATAAATTAAGGACAACATTTTATTCTTATAACAATATTTATTTAACTGAAACACGGCTTAAATGGTAGACGTCCAAAGTTATTATGAATAATTAAAAGAAATTCAAAAATGAACAGGCTTTTCATAAAAAAAAAGTTAAGTATGATTCGAATTCATATTGCTAACCATAACGGAAAAATTCGAAAAGGAGCAGTCCGTAATCCTGCTTTACCAAATCCCGCTTTTTCAAAATCGCAATTTTGTTAAAAATCCCGCTTTCCTTATGGAAATCCCGTTTTTTCAAAATCGCAATTTTTTTTTAAAAATCCCGCTTTCCTTATGGAAATCCCGCTTTTTTATTAATTTTTATTTTATTTTTTAGTACATAATGTGTCATCTATCCATCCATTCTTTCGTCTGTACGCACAACGTTTCGGTTTTACGCATTTTTCAAAATATTTATATATATAACAAGGATTTTGAATTAGGAAGGATTTTAGAGTTGATTACGAAACCAGGGTTCTATTCATTTGTTTAGCGCATGTTGAGGGGTGGCAGTCTTGTTATAAAAAATGTTGATTGTTGTAGGCTTATCATATATGAAAAAGAGTTAAGTAAGATTTAAGAGCTGGATACAAAATAAATGTGTTACCTTTTTTCAGAATATTTATTAATATAGACATATGGGATTCTGAATTAGGAAGGATTTAAGAGTTGGCTACGAAAACGGAGTATATTTTCCCCTTTTTTAGAATATTAATCGCTTTTTGTAGTTTTTACTTTCCCCTTTTTTAGAATATTAATCGCTTTTTGTAGTTTTTACACTAGAAAAACAACTGAAAGCGGGATTTTGTCTTGGCGAAGCTCAGCTTTTGTTTCGTCTTGAAAAAGCAGGATTTAGTAAAAGCAGAATTTGGTATAGCCGGATTTCGGGCCAACCTAATTCAAAATTCAATTTAATTTGCTTGTAAGTTGTAATTCATAAATGTTAACAATATTTAATTTATAACAGAGCTAACCAACCTTTTTTGCATATTTACCCACAAAAGAGTTCCAAAATAGATTTTACCTCTACCAAATTCAAGTCACTTATTAAAGTTTAATATTTCATAAAAAATTAAAAAACAAATTTCTTAAATCTATTTTACAAAATTTTGTAAATTTTCCTACTATAATAAAAATTTAATTAAAATATAATAAAATATAAACAAATTTTTACATAAAAATTTTTCGTAAACTATTCAAGTTCAAATTTCTCTCTATAAATTTTAAATAAAACCAAATAATAAATTTTTTATTTGAATTTGAAAGGGTAATAAAATAAAAATTGAAAAATAGTAACGATTTTTCTTTGAATATGTAATAAATTTTCGAAAACTAAAATTTTTAGAATTTTTGCAATAATAAAATTAATTGATTTCAATTTTAACTAAATTTCCTTTAAATACATTCTGTGGGCTGCCCATACTTTTGGTGCTTTTTTTTGAGTTTTTTATTATATCTTTTGTTAATTTTATTTTTAATTCGATACATTTTTTGTATCTAATTATATTTTAAGATTCTGATAATTTAATTATTTGAACTTAAGAAATTACATGGAAATACTTAAGAAACGAGTCAGTTCCAGATTTTTAATCTACATATATAAAAGCGAAAGTTTGTTAGTTTGTTTGTAATAAGCGAATAGACTCCTAAACTGCTCAACCGATTCTCATGAAAATTTGTATGTAGGAAAAAAAAAGAAAATTTGTACGGAAAGAAATCGTGGGCTTAAATTTTTGGTGGGTGCAAGTATTTAAATTTTTTTGCTCTAAAATGAAAACGATTTGACCTATTGACTTCAAATTTTCTATATGTGATGCTCCTTGGGAATTGAAATGACACTATTAACAGTTTTGGAATTTGTTAACCTATGCCGACCCGAAGATTATCCAAAAAATATTTTAGAAGCAAATTACGTCCATTTTTGTGCAGTACTGCTTTGGCCAAAGAGAAAGTCTCAAAAAATTTTTTGTAGAGTTCTGTTAACCCATTGCGGCACAGCGGCTATTTACAAATTTTTTCATTACTTGACTCTCTTTACGGTTGCCTTCAAATTTTGTATTCGTGAAACATGGAGTTGAGGTTATTAACAGGCTTGATGTTTGGTAACACATGTCGGTCCTATGATTGATCCAAAAAATTTTTTTTGGAAAATTACGTCCAATTTTGGAAAGTATGATTATAGAAAAATCCTCGAAAAATCGTTTTAAAAAAATTTCTTTAATATATTTTAAGACTAACATTTACATCATGTGTAATTTATGTTTTAACTTTTTGCAGTAACATCAACTTAAATTAAACCTTCATTGAGAGGCGCAGTAACGCGCACCGGATATTAGCTAGTGACAAATAAATATCTAAAACATATATAATACAATTTTAAATTTTGGACAAAATGTACTTATAATTGCATTATTTTGATTAGTTTATCCAATTTGTTTGTTACGTCTTTACTTTATATTTGGAGTGCAATAAATGTCATCTACCCTTCAAAAATAAATCACGGATGTTCCCAATTTAAATCGTATAATAAAATGATACATATATAATTGCATAATGAAAGCGTGCTGTTTGTTCGAAAATTTTAATTAAATAATATATGTATAAATATAAAATGTTATATTAAATGATTTATATACTGAGTTTTGTTTAAATAATTTATTATTTCTGACCCGTGAATGAAATTTTAAAGTGATTAAATGATTTGGGCTTTAGTTAAAAGTATATAATTAATGTTTGAAATTTTGAATTCCATATCTATTCCACATACAATACAAAATACAATCAAATGATTTAATTCAATTATATAACATACAGGTACATATAATACTTTATAATTCAAATAAAAAATTAAATAAAATAAATATAAATGTAATAAATATATTCAATTGTATATATTGAAAATCTATAGACGTTTCTATATTTCATAAGACCTACAACTATTGCTTATGCTTAAATTGTATGTGGAATTCATTAAGATCAATTATAATAATAAGAATTAAATATGCCCGCCTTGTTCCAACATGTACCTATGGTATAAATAGATTAATTAGCCTAACAGTTGAACTGTTAACAATAAATATATACATATATATCTATTATATATCTGACCAATGGCGTAGTGGTAAAGACGGCACCTTCATGTGGAAGGTCTCGGGTTCAAACCCCGGTCAGATCATATCTAATAAAAAAATATCGTAAAATTGTATAATTATATCGTAATAGTTTATATCGTAATATAAAATAAGATTTAATTAAATTATAGATGGCGCACAAAGTTAACATTTGTGCATTCATATTTCATAACCTTATACAATAGCTACAGCCGAGTAATTAACGGCTTAGTGAATATTATGATTAAAGAAACTGAAGCCCAGTTTAAAATAAACTTGGTGAATGCCCTATACTCCTAAAAGGAGTGGCACAGGAATAAAAAAAAAATATATTATATAGAGTTTAACCGATTTATATGCAATCTAAGTAATTTAACTACTATAATGTCCAGCTGTTTGATTTAAAATGATACTAAAGTAAAATATTCTGCATTGTGGAGCACTCACACTATAAAAGTTGATGAATTCATTTTGTTTTTTTATCATGAGATTTAAAAACATTTTTTTAAAAGTTTGTTTATTTACATTTTGAAAAATTTAAATTAGGACAAAAAAAAAATTTAATTGATGTTGAAAAAGAAATTAAATAAACATTTTAGTCTGTTTTGCGTTCATTTTTTTGCTTCTCTACATTGTAAATCTCTTTAATAAAGCAAAAAAACATGGCATCACATCAAGAATCAAAACAAATTATAAATTAAATAATCTAAAAAATGTATACAATAACACCGCATACGCGATTCACTCAGTTTATAAGGTTTCAAAAAATTAAATTGCTCTTCTTTTTATAACATGATTTTTGAAGCAGTTTTAGTTGTCAATGTTTCCACGGGTTATTTCTTATTTCCGCGGGTTGTTTTCTTATTAATCGTGTAATTTTAGATAGACCAAAGAGAATTTATATGCGAAGGTCGGCCCATAATAATACTGAAAATTTCAAAATAAAATTTTTGAAAATTGAATTAAAAAATATAACATATTGCCAAGCAGTGCCATAAAAACATAATGTGTACAAAGATGAGGGGAAATGACTTCTTATTTATGATTGACGGTAGGTTTATAAATATTCATTTGATCTCATTGCGAATTAAATTAAATTCTTAAAAAATTTAAAAATATATATATATATAATTCTTAGAATGTAAAATAAAAATAATTCGAAATAAATGACAGATACAACAAACAACATTGTATATACAGAATTACACACTGATTAGCCGGTTGTTTTTACATGAAATATTATTTTGAGCTATTTAAAGAAAGCGTGCGAGTCAAATTTAAATCTGTTTTATTTTTCGAATAAAATTAAGCACAAAAAAAAAAATCTTATTCTATTTTTAGATTAATTAAAATTAATTTAAGTTTATTTTATTCTTAAAGGGTAATTGCTGTTTCTTTTTATTTGTACGAGTAGAAGGAATGAAAGAATGTCATGCTGAGTATAAAAATGTCAGATAATTGATAAATTGGCCGCATTTTTTTATTAATAATAATTATCCAATTGAGAACGATTTTAATTCATGTTCAGTGAAAACATATTATGAATAAAATGTTAATTCAAACTAATGTTATTGTTGTTTTTATAATTAGCAATTTTTTAAATTTTCAAAATTAGTTCATCCCATGTATGGTTTAATTAAAACTACATGGATTAACCATGTGTTGGAATTGATGGCGCCCAAACAGTTTGATGTTGTAATTTTTAAGAATACTTAAATCGACATCACATGCAACTAATTTTGCAAAAACTAAGTCCTACACCCAAATTATAATTATAATATAGTAAATGTAATTATACAGAAATTGACAGTTAGTTGTAGTTGTCATGGTTATTATGTAAGAGATCGATTATATGAGAGAAAACGGTTAGTTGAGGTGAATTTTTCGTGATATCAACTGGCAAAGTTTCGAAAGTTAGCGTGCATTGTTATTGGAGCTGTCATAAGTGATAAGAGAATCGTTAAGAGAATAGCGTAGAAAATTATATACATGATTTTAATAGAGGTGTTTATATTGG
This sequence comes from Dolichopus griseipennis, assembly GCA_963082915.1. Lineage (NCBI taxonomy): Eukaryota > Metazoa > Arthropoda > Insecta > Diptera > Dolichopodidae > Dolichopus > Dolichopus griseipennis. Next base: position 81,743,873 of record OY720443.1, read on the forward strand.
AGCCTCTCTTTAATCAACGTATACAATATATAATTTTCTATACACTTGTCGACGCTTATATCACTTATCGCAGGTCCAATATAAATGCACCTCTAGTCAAAATAATAATTGACGTCAAAACAGTATTCCTCTTCTAAAACATTATTTGAACATTTTTATGAGTACATGCACATTTGCAAGAGTACACACAGAAAAACTTTTGCATTAGATATTATTGAAGAAGCGCATTTGGAACTAAACGTGAATGCAGGAATCTTTATATAGCACCAGCGTTGCGTCTAAAAGAACATAAACGATAAGTATTCTTTTTGGGTTTTTTCAAATCATGCGTCAAAAAAGTTAAATTATCAATTTAGTTGTCTATAACAAGAGATTGCTTACACGTGCATGATTTCAAATTTATTTGATGTTCAAAATGCATATAAAGCAATTTTTAATACAAACTTGAGACAAGTTAATGTACTTAGAGTTCAAAAAATTTATTTATAGAATTTAGACTACTGTTACAGCTCCTCAATTTCTATTTTAACTGTTCACCAACATTTTTTTTTACATCTTTCACAACAAATAAATCATTTCTTTTCCAGATGTTAAAAGTTAACTAAAAGGGATATCCAATATCAAAATTCACTGAATCTATTAATGTCTGCCACATTTTTTTTAATAAATTTCAATGAATTATAGCATATCGGTGTATATATTATGTAGATATATGTCTATACATACAAAACTTATAGCATAATATCGATTTTATAAAAACGACATTGGTTATGAAATATTAGAGCAATGAACCTTCCGTTGGTGGTGGAAATTAGGTTAATCATAAAATATAGAATAAAAATTAGAATATACTCGTATATTAGAGACAATGAATCCATGCATGTGTAAAGGAGATAAAAAAATATGAAAATGCAAAAGAAGAATCTGTTCTTGATTTTAATTGAATTTGTACAAAGAAAAATTTAAAAAAAAAAGTTTAATTAAATTTTTTTTTAAATAATTTAATTAATTGTCTATTAAAATTAATCTTATTAAACGTTATCTCGTATATTAAAGAAAATATCTACCCACTTAAAATGAATTTTTTCAGCCTCTGAGCAAAAATCATAACTTTTATATTTTTTTAATATTATGTTAGTCATAATTGAGATCAAAGTCTGATAAACGAAAACAAAATATTAAATTTCATAAATTATTGATCACTTCAATGTTATTATACCCGTATATGACTATATAGTCAAAGGGTATAATAAATTTGCCATCACGTTTGTGACGCAGAGAAGGAGGGATGGTAGATATAGACTCAAGTGCGTGAATTGGATCAGAATCAAAAAAAAAATCTATTTAGCTATGTATGTCCATCCGTCCGTCCGTCCGCATGATAACTCAAAAACTAAAGGAGCTAGAATCTTGAAATTTTCGCAAATTAGTTTTATTTTGCAATACCCGTCATCGCTATTTAAATCTAGCCATTTTGGTCCATGGGTTCGGGTGGCTGCCCTGTACCTATTACAGCTACATGTCTGAAATTTTGCCAAAAGTAATTAATGTTTATAATAATTATGATATAATGTTTATATAACAGTCATACGGGTATCCCAGAGCTGACACAGTCTACTCTACTACACTCTTCTTCGGTTTTACTTAATATACATTAAATCCAATTTTTTAACAATCAACAAGGTAGACTATAAAGTGTGTTACTTAGAACATGTTTTTTTTATATGGTTTTAAGAGGAGTGGGACAATTACACTAACCACTACTTCGAATCATGTCAAATTTTAGGAACATTAAGCTAACTTGATGGACCTTTACTTTTTTCAAAAATTACAAATTTCTGTCTCTATAAATTCCAAACATATTATGCTTATTAGGATTTGGGAGGCGTATCAAAAGTATTGGAACATCGCAGGAAAATTCTGGAACATAATTTGATTAGGACTGGACATTCTTGCGCTAAATTTTAATGTTATATGTTTATTGGTTTCGGTGATATTCCCGTTTGCGCTAGTCTATAATTCGGATCCGATACATGTTATGAGAACTATAGAATCACAACTCTTGCTCCCCCGCTTCTCTAGTAACTTACTGTTAAATTTCATCAACAGAAGTCAGTTTATGAGTTATCCGACGAAAGAAGTGGTACTTAAATATGAGTTTTAAACATCTCAATGATCAATAGATTTTAAGGTCAAAGAGGGCCTGCTAATAGTCAAAAGTTATGTTATTTTATATTGATTCGACAACTCGCACTTCACGGCTTTCAAGCTTTATAGTTTGAGAAGAGCAGCTTTCATCTATTTAGTTCAAATGGTATCTTGTGAATATCCTTAAAACCGATTCCTTTTTAAAATTTCACTGGTTTCTTATTGTTATAAATTGGTGACATGTCACAGCTCCCTAAGGGACTTATGACATTTTGTAAAATAACACAAAGTGACATAAGTTGCTTAAAAAAAATTCAAAAGTGTCATAACTCCCTTTATGATTTATGCCTTATAATTTCACAAATCGAAACTTTTATTATATATTTCTACATTGGGCTGGTCGCTGGTCGGTTTCAAAATCAAAGTTCGCCCTTTTTCCAGAGTGCTGTCTATATGCATATCCAGAGTGCTAGATTCTATATTAGAAAGTAGGTTAAGTTAGTTAAAAAATCAAAGTTGATCTTTTTTCCAAAATATTTATGAATTTCATTTGTGCGAAACTTTGGTTATTTAATCTACTTTTGTTTAATAAAATGAAATCAATTTAGTTAATAAAATTATAGTAAAATTAATATTTCTTTTAATTATTTAAACTCGCCCAATTTTCGTCAAAATCCCTATTTTTCCGAGGAAGGGAATATATTATCCCCAAAATTCTAGACCGTTTGGTTAAACTCCTGGAAAAGATTGCATATCATCATGCATCAATATAACAACTTTTTTCGTCATAATACTCTTTAAGGGACTTATGGCACTTAATAAAATATTTAAGTGTGTCAAAAGTCTCTCTGAAAAAAAGTATCATAACTCCCTAAGGGACTTATGACAAAGGGAGCTGTGACATGTCACCTATAAATTCATAATTTTTTGGAATAATACCATTTTGAAAGAACAGCGAAAGTTGATATCAATTTACCGAAATATTACACATTTTATTAAGCATTAGTTTATTAAGAAGCTTACTTTTTTCCGATGACTCATATGAAAGTTTGAATAACAAAAGTTCATCATCCATTTTTTATTGAATAAAAAAACAAGTTCATTTACCATTTTATGGAGAATTTAAAAAAAAAATAAAAATTAAAAAAAAAAACTTCAGCACGCAATGATTATAATTTTACACATTATTTAGGAAGCAATAATTAACCATGGTACATATTTTCATGGAAACTTTTTCAGTATTTTGTGATTTTTAAAAAAAAATTCGCATTCAATGCCAAAAGTTTATTGCTTCTAATATTAATAAAATTTTATATTTTAATTTTGAAAAAAATCTAAATTTTCCGTTTATTAAAAAAAAGTTTTCTTTGGCAATAATTCAAAAATAATAAAAATTAATAAACTAATGAATTTATCTATATTTGTCTCTGTCTCTTCAACATTTTTTCTCTTTGTTAAACCTATGAAAAATTTAATCTCAAAACAATAAATCATTTCTATAAAGTTATTAGTTGCAATTATTTATTAATATATTTATTTTAAAATTTAAATTAAATTTAAAATCAACAGACCAATTGAATTTTAAGATGCCATAGATTAAATAAAGTGAATAATTATCACAAGTGTATTGCATAAGTGTTCAAAGTCTAACACCTCACATTTGATACTTCACACTCATTCACAACTCATCTTCCGATTTTTATATAAACTAACATTCCATTCATATTATTTCAATAAAGTTTTTTTCTTAAATATCTTGTCAAGAACTTCTATTCAGGGTCATTAACTCACGCACCGAATATAATCTATCTTTGATGATTATATTTCAGATTACTTAAGTGTTTCGTAAGTGTCTTCTAAATTGTTTTGAATAGAAAAAATATTTCTTGACCTTCAATTGTGACATAAAGAAGAACGGAATGTTTTTTTATTTAATGACTAAAAAAAAAAAAACTTTTTTTTATTAATTTTTTTAAAATAAAAACAAGTAAAGAAACAGTCAGTCGGTGCAACCGACTTAGAAATACCCTACACCTATTTGGTTAAAATTTAAGGACATATCCATAAGTCATTTTAACACCATAGAAGCTGTTATTAATTTGATCGTAAGACATAGCTAACCAAATTAACTGTATAATACTAAAAACATTTTCTAATTACCCTATCTATTAAAAAATACTACAAATTCTTACTAATTTATCTATTTAAAAATATTAAAAAACAAACAAACTTGAAATAAATGAAAATATATTTATTCCCATTCAATTACAAAATGAAAAAATTCTAATTATTAAATTTTGTGATAAAAAGATAATCAAAGCATAATATATTTAATAATCCAAATTTTTAAAAATTGCAATTATTTTAAATGGTTAGTTTATATACCTAATAGAAAAGCTTATAAACGCAAAATATGCAATAAATGTATTTCTAAAATACAATTAAAAATTTACACCTTTTCATATAATTCATTTAAATATAAAAATAAATTTTACATAAATGCAGCAAGTACCTTTGAACATAGCTGAACCACTACAATTAAGTCTAGATTTCGGAGATACATAGGACATAGGAAATATATTCTTTGGCTTCGAAATTAAACTCGACCACAACCAATTCCCATGGTACTTTCATTACTAGTAACCTACTGTTAAATTTCGTCAAAATACCGGCATTATTTTTTGAGTTATGGTGTTTGTAAGATATATGTTTGTTAGTCCTTGAACTTTTCAAGGGTTCCAGGACCCGAAATTATGGTACGATTTCGCCCATATGCAGTCCCGTCATACTTTCAATACTAGTTAACCCTTGTACACAATTGGAACGCTCTATCTTAATTTTAAGTTACTAGTTTTATTAATTTTGATGATAAGCTTTTACACATTGGGGGTCTAAGAGAGGTTCTGAACCACCACTCCAATTGATCCCAAATTAGGGGGGCACGCAAGAAATAGTAAAGAACACCCTTGTGGCAAATTGGAAGCTTCTACATTTGTTTCAAGTTACTATCTTTATTAATTTCGAAAATATGCTTTAAGGGCCTAAGAACTGAGTGGCTGGTCCCCGATCCACTACTCCAATGGGGCCCAAATTTCAAAGACCCTTACGAAATAGGAAGGGACACCCTGATACCAAATTTGGAGGTTCTATCTTCATTGGTTTCGGAATTATGCTCGTTTGGCCTAAATTCGATCAAAAAGTTCTAAGTTCCGAACCCATTGTCCAATCCTCACCGTACGTAAAAACCGCCGTAGTTTCGCTGCCAATAACCTACAGCACAAATTTCATGAAGATAGCCTCATTAGTTGTTGAGTTATCGTGATTTTTTATATATGTTCCTTAGCCCTGACATGGATTAAAAGGTCCGGAATCCGAATCGTTGGGCTGATTTCGCCCTTATATAGTCCGCGCTGTACTTATAGTACTAGTTAACCATTGTACACAATTTGAACGGTCTATCCTAATTTTAAGTAACTATTTTTAGTAATTTCGATTATAAGCCTTTAAAACTTGGGAGGTCTGAGAGGGGTACAGAACCACCACTCCAATTGATCCCAAATTAGGGGAACACGCAAGAGATAGTAAAGAACACCCTTGTGGCAAATTGGAAGCTTCTACATTTTTTCAAGTTGTTATCTTTATTAATTTTAAAGATATGCTTTAAGGTCTTCGGAAATGTGTGGCTGGTCCCCGACCCACTACTCCAATGGGACCCAAATTCACAAGACACTTAGGAAATAGGAAGGGACACCCTGATACTAAATTTGGAGGTTCTATCTTCATTGGTTTCGGAATTATGCTCGTTTGGCCTAAATTCGATCAAAAAGTTCTAGGTTCCGAACCCATGGTCCAATCCCGACCTTACGCAATTCCCGAAGTAGTTTCATTACTAGTAACCTACAGCACAAATTTGATGAAGATAGCGTCATTAGTTGTTGAGTTATCGTGATTTTTTGTATTTGTTCGTTAGCCCTGAAACCGATTAAAAGGTTCAGAATCCGAACCCATAGGCCGATTTCGCCCATATGCAATCCCCGCCGTACTTTCAGTCCTAGTAACCTACAGTTAAAATTTCATCAAGATAGCTCCATTATTTTTTGAGTTATCGTGCCTACGGACGGACGGACGGACATGGCTATATCGACTAAGGCGGTCACGCTGATCACAAATATATATACTTTTCCATATCTAGCTCGCTTCCTTTAGGTGGTTACAAACACCATACCAAAGTTAATATACCCCTTTACCTATTCTATAGGTGTAGGGTATAATAAACAAAATGTCAACACATTTAAAATTTAATACTTAGATTTCTTTAAATTTGGATTAAAATTTAGATTAATTTTAATTTTAGTGAAATGAAATTAATTAGAACAACAATTTTATGAGATGTATATTTTATTAGTGTGATAGACTATTATCTAGGTCTAAATATACACCTTATAGCAAATATCTAGGCTAGGTCAAAGACATTAGTAGTTGTAACCTTATATAGCATTTGGCACCCTATATATAACAGAATATTTCTTTTGCAATTGGATTCAACTGATTTCTATATAGATAATTGCTTTGTTGCCAAGTAAAAGTTTTTTAATTTTTTCTACAGTCTGTAGCACTTCTTAGTGGAACCAGAGTGAACATTTAACCCGGACTTATGTCGCAAAAACTTTAACAAGAGATGAAAAAAAACCAAGGGTCTTTAAAAAAGCACATTTTCTAAATTATATAGTGTTTCATACTGAGTGTTTTATCGAAATATAATGTTAGGGCTTCAGTGTTAACATTTAATTTTGGAAATATATACACTGGTGACTCAGTTACAGCTTACTTTTAAAAGCAGTAAAATTTTAAGTGCTAAAAGCACCTCAATGAGGAAGGTTACCAAATTTCTCGAGATTCTAACATCATTTCCACAATCCCCCTTCCACAATTTTTTTAGGTTCTAGGAATTTAATTTTGAGAAAAATTTTAACTTAGAATTTTACTATTTAAGCAAAAATAGTTAAAACTGAGAGACACTTTCTTTAATTTAAAGAATCGCTTTTTAATTTAAGAAAAGCCTTTGACATATGTTTAAATATAATGTTGGAGCTTTGAATTTTGTATAAATTACCAAAAAAAAAAAAATTAGAAAAGTATTCAAGTTACAGTTGTTTTAAAAAAGAGAAGCAACTTTCTTATTTTAGACTCAAAAATTGCTTATTTAAATACAAATTTTTAAAACGCCTTTTGGATAAATGGTTATTATTACTTATACTCGTATGTATCGACTTTTTACAAAATCTTTTGAAAATGTGCTAAAAACTTGCAGAAATAGTCTGTGAGTGAAAAGAACACTTGTAAAAAAGCATAAATACAGTACATTAAATACCGTTTTTAACCCTTTTGCCAGTACTTTGTAATTATTTTGATTTGATTTTTTGGATCTGTGTCACTCCTTAAGTCTAAAAACCACCCCGTTGTGCTAAATATCATTAAATAAATATAATGATTTTCAAATACTTTTAAAGTACCTAATTAAACTACCATTGATTAAATTAAATTAATAAATAGTGATTATTAATTTAATTAATTTAAATTAAAAGTAAACTTCTAAAATTCTCATCAACACCAGAGAAGCATTTGCCTTTTATAATAAATTTCGCAATCTTAAATAATTTGTTAAAACATTTTATGTAGGCTAACAGCTGACTGTATGATTTCGATATTAATAAATTGTTTTTTTTCTCAATTTCGAATTTCGAAGTTTGACATTTAATTCTTAAGTAAATATTTATTTAATTAACTCGTGTGTGCGTCAATTAATTGTGTAAAAATTTATTTAGTTGAAAAAATTTTAAAATTTTAACAGAACTAAATATAAATTTCAATAAAGTGTATAAAATTGTAAAAAAATTTTTCTTTATTATTTTAATTTCGTATAATTTTTAATTTTAGACAAACAATCTTGCTTTTAAAACTTTTTTACAAATTTGTTACACCTTCGAATATGTAGTTGAAGGTTTACAATCTATTTCTATTACGTATTTTATTTTTGCTAATCTTGATTTGTTGGGCGCATAAATTATAATGTTGGAAGAATTTATTTCCTTGATCCTATTTTTTTTTTAACTTTTCTGTTTTTATCCTTTAAGAGGAAATAATTTATAAAATTATCTTAGGACGTGCTTTCTGTATTTATAGAAAAAATTGATATTTATGTATAAGATAAGTATTATATATTATGTTCATTTATGTATAATTTAATAAATGTAATTCAGGACATGTTATGCTTTTATTTAATTGACAAAAAATATAAAGGTTCTATAACTTATGGAATTGATTAAAAATTGATGAGTTACTCATAGTAAGGAGGAGTATGGCAAATTAGTTTTAGGTAAACTTAGAATTCTGTGTAGGTTCTGAAAATAAATTAGCTTTCAATTTTATAAAAGAAAAAGAGGAAAGAAGTTTGTAAACTTACAGCCTTGTAAAGAAGCAGTATTTAAAGACGGAAGAAAAAACATTAAGGATTGTAAACATTTTTGTAAAATTATTTTAAATATTTTTTTTTAGAAGTTAATCAGAATATAATTGAGATAATTTGCAATTTTTAGAAAATTGTGTACAAGTTTCATAAATTACTTCTGCTCCAGACACCTTAATCTGTGAAATTGTCAGTTTTCAATTTTTTATTGCTCTCAAACAAAGGTACATACAAATTTTCGAGGTAATCTTCGTACTGAAGTCTATGTAATTTTTCATTGCGTTTACATAATGGTATCCGATGACAGTTATCTCACTTTCAACTATTTGAAGTACGAAATTATTTTGATTTCTGCTTAACTAATTTTTAGAGTAGAATTGGGCAAATTTGACATGGTGTTGTTTTTTTATTATTTAAAAAAATTATCAACATAATATTTTTAATTTTATAATATTCGATCCTTTATTCTAAAGAATGTATTTTCGAAAATTGGTCAAATTAGGTTTGAAATTGTATCAAAAAGTGTCAACTCTATCCCTTTCTACTCTATATTATTTTCTCATTTTTTATTAAAAATATATATTGTAGGGCATAAGTTAAGTCTGTACATACTTTATAAGTAATAATAACCATTTGTCCAAAAGGCTTTTACAGCATTCTTGTTTGTCTAAATGAGTTGGAAAGTGGCTTAATATTAAATTTTGAATATTTCTATATTCAAAATTTAAATAATTATATTGACGGATGGAAAATAAGACGAATGCAGATGTTTAAATTTATAAACTAATTTTTTAAAATACGATCTTTAAAGAATTATATTAAAATTTACCCAATTAATACACTATAATTGAATAAGTAAAATATAATTAAACTTTAAAAATATATTAATAAATTTTAATATTAATTATCTACAAAATATTACTGTGTAAAATTAAAATTTTGAAATATATTGATAATAAAATTCAAAAATGCCATCGTAAAGAAATATATAAATTAAAAATATAAAATAATATAAAAAAAAATATTTTTTTCAATATATACTTTTATTAAAGTAGTACTAGCCCCCTAAAATGTAGAAAATAAAAAATTGAAGGTAGATCTTGGGAGTTTGTTACTGTTTTAATATAAAACTAAATTGCTGGTATTAGAAACAGTTCTTTTAATGTTTGAAAACTTGTCTTACGCACTGTTGCATTTTTAAAATTTTAAGATGAATAAGTTAGGTAGTCTACTTTTTGTATTTTTCGTATTTTTTTAAAATGTTGGGGTCGTTGGCTCAAATTCTCTTCATGGTGAATTTTTTTTTTTAATAACTAAAAGTGTTTTTTTATATTTAAGTACCTATTTGTTTAAAATTGAAACTATCCAAATAAATTAATTTTATTTGTAATTTTTTTTATTATTTCTGTTGAATTTAACAAAAAACACAAAAAAAATTTTTCCTTTCAACGAGGATCGAACTCAGATCTATTTACACCCGAAGCCACTTCGCTAACCACTGAACCATACAATTCTTTTAAACATATGGTCAGATTTCTCATATAAATGTATCACTAACTGACAGAATAAAAAATAAAGCCATAAACACAGGCAAGTTCATTTAAAAGTATATAATAAAATAAATTTATTACAAAAAACTAATTATAAACATTATATTAAAATGTGGTAATAAAATTTTTATAATTTAATAATAGTTTTATATATATTTTTAAAATAAGAAAAACCAAATAGTAGAAACAATTGAAATATTGCAATTGTTTAATTGATTTTTAAATTTAATTTAAAATTATTCATAATTATTTCATAAAACGGATATTTATTTTGCATTCATATTTTACAGCAAATTTAAATAAAGTTTTATACAATTTTACTATTAATTACTTGCAAACATAAAAATGGGTTCAGGTCGAAATCCCGGTTCAGTAAATCGCGTTTAAGGAAATTTTATTTTTTTTTGAAAATCTCGTTTATCAAAATTTCGTTTTAGAAAATCTCGTTTTAGAAAATTTCTTATTTTAAAATCTTTTTTTTGAAAATCTAATTTTAGAAAATATACCTTTAAAAATCTCAGTATGAAACTGTAAAATCCTTAGAAATGAAATTTTTAAAAAAAGCGAGATTTTCAAAAAAAAAGATTTTAAAATAAGAAAGTTTCTAAAACGACTTACTAAACCAAGATTATAGACCAATCCAGATAAAAATGCATATAAAAAATTTCTGAAAAAGTAACTTTAGTCCTTTAATAAGGAATACTGAATAAAAATGACTTAAAAAGCAAGAAGACTAAAATATTTTATGCAATATTCAGTTTTCGAATTCGGTTTATCCATTAAATTTAAGGGATTTCCTTAAAGAAGGGAATACCCCAAATTTAATTTTTTTTTGGACTCTTTTTTTTGGATATTTATAATATTTAGTGTACTAACCCACTTCTTAAATCAGTCCCTTTAATTTTAATGATTTCATAAATGGCATTCAAAATGCCCTTAGATTTTTACAACAAAAAAAACTGAATTCTTTGCCTTATTTATTATTAAAAATTCAATTGTTTTTTAAAATTAGTTTTTTAATTAAAAAAAAAATCAATTTTCATTTTAATTATTAATCTATAAACATGAAAAATATCATATGGCTACATATTGTATCATTATACCCAAAAGGGTATACTAAATTTGTCATTACGTTTGTGACGCATGAATTGATCGGATCAGAATCGAAAAGTAAATCGATCTAGCTATGTATGTCTGTCCTTCCCGCCGTACGATAACTCAAAAAATAAATATTTTGAAATTTCCACAAATTCATTTTTAAGCAATAGCCGTCTATTGAAATCAAGCCTATTTACTCCATGGGTTCGAGTAGCTGCCATACAACTTCTTTTTTTTTATTTGAACATTACTCTTTACCTAATTTTGCTTAGATTAATTTTAACTTTTATAGCCAACGTCAGAATAAAATAAAGTTGGTGCAGTGGAACAGGTTTGAGGTCCTGCCCTGTGGTCCTGATATAATATCGATATTACAGTCATACGGGTATCCCAGAGTTGGGACATCCTACTTTACTACACTTTTCCTCGCTTTTATATAAAATCTTCCAGTACAATGTGGTAATTCTCAGATACAATGTATGTGTCATTTATTTTAAAAATTTAATCCTGACCATGAATATCCTGAATTTTTTTTTTTTGCAATCTATAATTTCATTTCAAATTACTAAAGAAATCATTAAAATTTTAAACACAACGTACTTGAATTGTCCAATTATTGGTTTTTATTGGATTTTTTCAATTTAAATGACATTTTGTTAATAAAAAATGAATTGAATTTTAAATAAAAAAGATTATACAATTTGTCGACCGTTCTGGAATTTAAATTAATGTAATTGATTGATTAATAGGTAATTCATTGTGAAAAGTAATCATTGCAGTGATTTTGTTAATTCATTTTTATATTTTATTTTTTAATTTGTAGATGGCAGTATACGTACTAAAAAATCCTAGTTCTTTACGGAAGATCTTTTTAAATTTCGTTAAATTAAATTACTGTTAAATAAATGGAAGGATTTCTTAAAATCGTTTCTAATTCTAATAGAATAGGCTTAGCACTATGTCGATTGTTTTTTAAATGATTTTAAGAACTTCATAAAATAATAATGTTTTAGCTCTAATTTAAAGTCAACATGAACGGGTTCATTATACCCGTATGACTATATAGTCCAAGGCCATTACGTTTGTGACGCAGAGAAGGAGGGGCGGTAGATATAGACTCAAGTGTATAGATCGGATCAGAATCGAAAAACAAATCGATTTAGCTATGTATGTCCGTCCGTCCGTCCGTCATCACAATAACTCAAAAAGTAAAGGAGCTAGGATTATGAAATTTTCACAAATTCGTTTTTATGCAAAAAACGGAATTGCTATTTAAATCCAGCCATTTTGGTCCACGGGTTCGAGTACCTGCCATACAACTTCTAATTTTATATGAGCATTACTCTATATCTATGGAAGCTGCGTGTCTGAAATTTTGCCAAAAGTAGTTTAGTATAATGGCCAAAGTTACTGCAAAATTTGGTTGGTCTGCTGCAGAGGGTTCGAGTAGCTGCCATACAACTCCTTCTTTTATATGAGCTTTACACTACACCTGATGAAGCTGGGTGTCTAAAATTTTGCAAAAAATAGTTTAGTGTAATGGCCAAAGTTACTGCAAAATTTAGTTGGTCTACTGCTGAGGGTTTGAGTAGCTGCCATACAACTCCTTCTTTTATATTAGGATTACACTACAATTTTTAAAAAGTCTAAAAATTAAAAATCGTATCTGGGGACCCAGTAGCCGGACCGACATAACTTGAAAAAGGTAAAATAAAACAAATCGAAAATGGTCGACCCTTAAGCCCGCCCTAACAAAGATCCCTCAAAAATTATGTAGCCACTTTTTGGAATATTTTTTAAATTTTCCTTTTTTAGTGTGTGTCACAGAGTCGGGGACTAGATTTTTTTTCAATCAAGTCCTTCCGCCTTCAGTTTTCTAAGATACGCGCACGGAACTTTACAAAATCTTAAGAAATTATTGAAATTTTCTGCTTTGCGGCTTTCGTTCCGGATCCCTGACTTAAACTGAATGTCACCTTTTCTTTTGACTTATTGTGTCATTTCCAAAACTCACTGAATTCTTCCAAATAAAATAAATTTATTAAAAACGCAAATTTGCGTTTTAATTATTTTATATTCACTTTTTAATAAGTTTTTTTTATATCTTGCGTGTTTATTTACACGTAAGAACGTTTTACAACTTTTGAGTTTTACCGAAAAACACCATGAAAACGAATATTTAAATAAAATAATTTTATAAAAATTTATTTTTTATGAAAATTTTATTTTGTTAAGAACTTTTGTTAAGGAGAAGTCATAAAACCTAAGTTCTGTTTTTAAATAACTCATAATTAGTCATATTCTTTATGGAAATTGTATTTAATTTATTACTTTGCCTTATAACATTAGAAACTACTTAGAACGTGTAGAAATGTCTTAGATTTTCAATACATACAATTCTATTGGTTTTATATTTATATTATAAGGTAATTATGCATCTGTGAGTTATATTATTCAATTAAATTATTTGTGCATATATTGTTATATTAATGCACTTTTTGAATTAAAAATATTTAATTGGTTATGCTATTAATGTGAACCCAATTGCCATTGATAGCTTGGTCAAGTCGATAACCAGATGTTTTTTTCACTTTTACTGGGTTTCGGTTTCGGGTCTCTCAAAGGAATGGTCGGTGCACTAATCACCCAAACGTAGTATAAAATGGTTTTAATTTCATTAAATAAATTATATTGCTATCTTAATTCATTCCAATCCAAGTTGTTTTTAACAGATACTTAATAAAAAGTTTTAATACAATTTATAACAGAAACAAGAACTTAATTTTTAATTTAAAATTTCGTCCGAAGGCATTTTTAAGAAAATTTAAAAAAGGATTGAAATTAATTTCATAAGAATTTTATGCTAAAATTTTTAAAATTCTACGTGAACTTGTACAAAACAACTACCAGCAGAAGAGATGTACAAAATTTTTAAAAATTGAAATTCAGTGTTCTTGAAATGATTTATGATTTCTCAAAAATTTTAAAAAACATTATTTTCTAATAAATAAAATTTGTTATGCAACAGGATGAACATAAAATATTCTAGAAATTAAATTAAAGCTTCCAGAATACAAAATATATTTAAAATGGAAAATATGAAAGAAAATTATTAAATTTAAATAAATTAAATATTTCACACAAGATATAGAGTTTTAGTGATGAGAACTTATACATTGTATGTATAAATATGCAAAATTTTATAAAAATTATTAAATTTTATGCAATTTTATACTTATATGCACTTATATCACTTTGATAGAATATTTATAGAGTACTAGCAGTGAAGCAGTCTGCATGTCGTAGATGAAATACTGGTATTTGTAAAAATAAATAATTTTAAGAAATTAAAAGGAAACTATTTGATTTTTATTTCTTTCTCTTTTATTTTTTAATTAAATTCCGAATTTTAAATTAAAAAATTTAATTGCATTTCTAATAATAGATAATTTTGGCAACATATAGTTTAATAGCAAAATCTGGAACTCCGCAGGAATCTCATTTAAGTCCGATTTGTTTAATATTTTCAGAATTTATTTTTCTCGGTGCGTCCCAGAAGCTCGCCCTCATTAATCTCGCTATGACATAATCTCGCTCACAAAAATCTCGTTATTCAAAAATCTCGCTTTAATAAAGATATCGCTTTTACCTCGCTATTTCGTGTAAAATAAAAAATAATAAAAGAATGAAGTAATTTATAGTTGGTTACAAAATCTGAATTATACGCTTGTTCCAGAATATTTATATATATATAATACACAATACAAAGCGATATTTTGACCGGGCGAGATTTTTGTAAGCGAGATTTTTGTAGAAGAGATTTTTGAAAAGCGATATTTTGTACGGGCGAGATTTTTGAAAAGCGAGAATTTTGTAAGCGATATTAACTAAAGCAACCTTTCGTGGCAGACCCTATTTTTTTTTATATTTTAACTTTGTAGAAATTTCTTGGTTCGATTCGATGATACCAAATTCTTTCCGAAATCAACCACTTTTAATGATTGTGTACATAACAGGAAATGTAACAGAATTTGAATAGTTTTTATGAGTCTTACTTCAGAAACGGCTAGAGCTGAATTGCATAGTCCTATCCTGCCATAGGATTTTTTAGGATAGCAGTTTTTTATGAATACTGCTTGAATAATATTATTTTGAGTCGACTAAATGAGGTAAGGGATTCGGGTGTGTTCTTTGATAAGATTTTCTCCTTTAGGAGTCATACTGAATACACAATTGCAAAGACTAACAAATTTCTAGGCCTTTTTAAGCAAGGTCGAAAGATTTTCGGAAGCCAAATACAAGAAAAAATTTATATAGGTAAATTAGTAAGACCGATTTTGGAATTTGACGCTGTTATTTGGAATCCTTATTATATTTGGAATCCTACACTTATCGAAATGAAAAGATTCAAAAAAATCTATTAGGCCTAGATAGACTGTTATGCAGAAGATTTGTAGCTTGTGCGATATTTTCCCATGTATTTTTACATCACATATCGATTTTTCTAAACTAAGGTCTTTCGGTTTTTTTTCAGTACTACAACGCAAAGACAACATTTTTCAAGTTCTTTTATATTTCTTATAACATTACAAAATATCAATAAAATTAAAGTTAAACGTACTCATAAATAATTCCATTACCTACCGCAATCTATATAAAAATTTTATCAAAATGTTGAACTATAAAAACAGAAATCCCAAATATGTTTTCCCGCTTCTACCATTCCTACCTTCAAAAACTTTTTCAATTTTTAATTCGTGTCGATTTCTAATAAAAGTCAGCTGAAAAAAAATATTTAATCTTAAAAGTAAATAAAAATATTAAAAAAAGTTAAAAATAATGATTAACTGGACAATACACTGTATGGGTATTCTACTAAATAATATTAATTAAAACTTAAATTAGTCGCTGTCATGCAATCGCAAGTCATCAAATTAAAAACGATTTCTAAAAATATAAAACTTGTGTTAATTTCGAAATATTTATTAGTGTTTTTGTATTTTTTGTTTTTGTTTTTTTTATTTTCGATAATTTTTTAATAAAAATAAAATTATTAAATTTTATTTAACATTAAAATTTGAAACTTTTTTTTCAATAAATTACTGGTTTCTTTTGAACTACTGGTGATTCATTGGACAACAAATGAGTTAACACTTTATCTTAAGTATATAATGTTGTAAATGGTCTTAAATTTGATATCTTGGATTTAATTAATATTTGAAATATACATTTAAATTTCTATTATACGTTTACAAGGTGTACATTGACACAAAATCGTGAAAGAATATCTGAACATTGAGTTCTAAATGTAGTCGAGTGTAGTCTGTAGTCATATCAAGATAATTTAAGGAATTTTTACCCCATAATAGGTTTTAATACCTTTGATTGTAAATCCGACATTTGAAGATATACTACGGACACTAGTTTCGCTCTTAGTATATCAGGACAATTTTATTAGCCTCCTCAATAAAAAAAACTGTACATTTAATTAAAGGGCAAATAGTTCCACCTAAGAAGTTTTTAAAATTTGACAATATCTTTTCAAACTGGGTCTAGGCGTTTATTTTACTAGCGCTACAATATTGTAAAAATCACTTAAAATTTTTAGAAAACCAATAATTTTTAGCACATTTGCAAAAAATGATGGAAAAAATGTATATTATAGTCTTAGTCTGTCCGTCAAAACTTTAAATTTACCATTTTAAGAAAAAATTAAATATGTAACGAAAATTTTCAATACACAAGGAGTCCCAAGTTATCTTGTTCATAGAGCAGGAGGTAATGGGGAGCATCACAACGAACAAAAAATTATATGGGTGGAGGTTCAAAAGCCATAGATTTTTTTTTATAAAACGTAATGGGGAGCATCACAACGAACAAAAAATTATATGGGTGGAGGTTCAAAAGTCATAGATTTTTTTTTATAAAACGTCGTTAAAAAATTTTTAACCCCTCATACCTCGAAAAAGGTCCAGAATAGACTCCCTTTCCGGTATAATTTTCTGTTTCTTGTCCCCATTAACTTCTACTCTATGTACAAATTAACTTGGGACACTCTGTATATTGACATTGTCAGTACATTACAGGCTGTACATTGATCGTTTGTCTTAATTAATTAAATGGAAGAAAACTCTTGATTTTTTACATTTTGAATCATGTGTAAAAAATCAAAAGTTTTTCAATATTCTGTAAAAAATCAAGAATTTTTGAATGTTATGTTAAAAATCAATAAATTAATTTAACTCAGAATATTAAAGTGTCTTAACACACAAAGTTAAAAACAAGCCACAAGGCTTTGGTCACTTAAGTACAAAAAATTAGGCAAATGACTTTGGCCAAAAAAAAATTACCACAAATTTAATCTGGAATTTGACTTTTCCATGCATACCGCACTTCCATACATAATATATCAAATACTTATGCGATTTATTCAAAAAAGCGAAAATTTTGTGTTAGATAGTTATGAGCCCCTTAACTTAGCATCAATACTATTACAATGTTTGTTATAAATAATTTAAAATTCGTCCAAGTTACAATGAAGTGATAATTTTTGAAATACTGTAGGTTTATTTAATCGTTCTAATTATCTTAATTTACATTATTTTGCTAAAATATATTTTTTTTATAAAAAAAAAAAAAAATGGTGTTATTTATTTTGCAAACAGATGTGAATTTGTAGATGCAACTCATGCAACATTAATTTGATATGCCAATATATCTCATATGACATTATGAGTCATTTGAACTTAATTCCGTTTTAAACGAGGAAGAGTGTAGTAGAGTAGACTGTGTCAACTCTGGGATACCCGTATGACCGTAACATATACATTATATCATCCGGTTAATTACTTTTGGCAAAATTTCAAACATTCAGCTTTATTAGGTGTAGAGTAATGCTCATATAAAAGAAGGAGTTGTATGGCAGCTACTCGAACCCTTTGCAGTAGACCAACCAAATTTTGCAGTAACTTTGGCCATTACACTAAACTATTTTTTGCAAAATTTCAGACACCCAGCTTCATCAGGTGTAGTGTAAAGCTCATATAAAAGAAGGAGTTGTATGGCAGCTACTCGAACCCTCTGTAGTAGACCAACCAAATTTTGCAGTAACTTTGGCCATTATACTAAACTACTTTTGGCAAAATTTCAGACACGCAGCTTCCATAGGTATGAGTAATGCTCATATAAAATTAGAAGTTGTATGGCAGGTACTCGAACCCGTGGACCAAAATGGCTGAATTTAAAACTCGATTCCGTTTTTTGCATAAAAACGAATTTGTGAAAATTTCACAATCCTAGCTCCTTTACTTTTTGAGTTATCGTGATGACGGACTGACGGACTGACGGACGGACGGACGGACGGACGGACATACATAGCTAAATCGATTTATTTTTCGATTCTGATCCGATCCATACACTTGAGTCTATATCTACCCCCCCTCCTTCTCTGCGTCACAAACGTAATGGCAAATTTATTATTATGACTATATAGTCATACGGGTATAAAAACGTCTGTTAAAAACTCTTTTTGCGCTAAATAAAAACGATGTCCAAATTCAATTATAGTTGATATTTCAAATATTTTACAAAAAACTGGTTAATAAACAGTTAAAAATTTAAAAAACTGTACATTTATTATATTTCGGAATCCATTGTCATTATTAAGATGTAAAAATACTTCTCTGTCTGAATTTGATTAAAAATACTTAAAAAATATAAAATTTTTGAATTATAATTTCTATAATCGTAAAATTTCCATTGATCTGAACAATTCAAATTGGGTAGACATGTTTATTTAATAAATTATTAAATTTATATTAAAAATTAGTTCTACTTAGTCATTGTGGCGGGTACTTTTTTCGTCAATTTCGAATGAAATCAAATTAAAATATCAAAAAGTTTTTTCTTTATATTTAATCAAATTATTATCACTCTAAAATTTAATAAAATTTTTAAAAAAATTGTTAAACATTTTTTATCAAAATATAATTTATTATTTTGATATACAATGAAAAACTTTATCTTTGATTGGATATAAATTTATTTTGAAGCCGACACAATTAATTTTATCGTTATTTTTTAATAGATAACACGGATTTAATAGAGTTTTAATTCAGAGTCACGTAAATTAATGATAAGTTCACTAATTATACCAATACTTATGTTGATTTTTTTTTATCTACAAATAAAACATTTTAAAATTTTAATCAAAATTATTTGTTTAATCATCAAATACTTTAGGAAAATAGGGAAATATTAAGGGAAATAATTAAATATCTTCAACTAATAATAAATGCTATTTAAAAGGGGTTCAGTTCCCTCCATTCTGTTTTTTCAGTATAAAAATAATAAATTTTATAAATTTTACAGATCAGAATTTTTTTAAGCCTTTCTTTTTTTTAATTCTGAGCAGAGCATGAACTGTCAAACATCGTGTTTTTTTAGCTCTGAGCGCTCAGAGAGTGTACTACATGCTAAGTTCAAATATTTCGAGTAAGACTGAGCAAAATAAAATACAAAGTCATTTTGACGTTTGTTTAAGATTATACTTGTAAAATAAAAGTCAAGATGTTTTGTTTATTTTAGGCTGCCCATTTTTAATTTAATTTTAATAATTTAATTTGTTGACACTTTAAAACGTAACTAAAATAAAAATGACAGTTTTTTAAAATTGCATTTTTTTATTTAAACTGAGTGCTTTGAGCGTACTCTGTACATCCTCTGTTCCGAGCGTGCAGAAGACTTGCAAGCGAATTCTTTTTAGGGTTGCCGTATGGCATAAAATTAAAAAAATACTAAATAATTTTTTTCACTATACATACATGTTTCATTGACATCTTAATTTTAAATTTATACAAATTTATTACATTTAAATTTAGTCATTTTCTTTTATTTTGATTGTTATTATTTGTTTTTGTTGTTAAATGACATGATCAATTGTGTAAATAAGACGAAATGTAAATATTAATGGTTTTATTGTAGCAGTTGTAGTTCGTTTGAATTAAGATATCATCAATTGTATAGTAGATTCTGAATATTATTTATATTATATTTATTTGTTTGGTGGGTGAGATGATAATTGAAAAGCTTTTATTGAAAAATGTAAAAAAATGTCTAAGGGATATTATCAATGTCAATTTTTATTTGTAATGTCAAAATCGAAAGAAATGTTGTAGACATTTGTCTGTCATTTGATTTAATAGTATAAAAAATGGTTTGAAAATGTTATTTTGATTAGAAATCAATTCGATCGATTAGAAATCAATTACTGTGTGTGGTTTTAAAAATTTTTAATGAATAGTGGAGAGTAAACAAGTTTTTACTAGACAAATAAAATTAAAATAAAGAAATCACTAATTGAATTAAATTGTTAAAGAAGTCTAATTTTCTTAAATCTTAAAAGACCTATATAATCTTTGATTGTAGATTTCTGTTAAAAATAACCTATAATTCTATTGTTCTTCTTATTTTGATATTTTTAAACATTTAAAAAAAAAACTGGCAAGATGATAATTAATATTTCCAGATAATTAATAAATTAATGAATTGTATTATCGCGTGATCAAAAGTCAAGGTTATGACCTGTCAAATTTCAAGTAAATAAACAAACTATTGTTTTAATAATTTACTGATACCAAACACTTGTTGACGTCATTCTATTAAAAATTAAATTATTTTATTAAATTAAAAGAAATATTATTTAAATAATTATTAACTAAAAAATATAATATTTAATTGTAATTTAAGACAAGTAGTTTATGATGAATGGTTGAGATTATACGTTCCAGGAATCTGACCAGGAATGGCGTAGTGGTAAAGTGTAGCGCGTAGAATAAGGGTGTCGTAATGTAAAATAAGATAATATTAATATACTAGGGAGAAAGCCCACCAGACTACAGATCCAAGTATAAAAACAAAACTTTTAAATGAGCATTACTATAAGTATTCCCGTCTATATGAAAAAAAATAAAAGAGCTAGGATTTTGGAATTTTCACAAATTCGTTTTTATGCAATAGCCGAGTAATTGCTGTTAAAGTTTTCGACCGTTAAAAAGTTGTAAAAAAAAGTGAACATGAAAAAAATAACCCATTTTACTTAACTGATAATGATGGCGGAATGATTTCTAGCGACAATGATAAACAAAATCTTTAAATTCAAAGCAGTAGTAATAATTTTTTTTTTAAATTTATCAATAATTTTAGATGTCTTCAGAGGCCGAAGACAGTCAGAAATAGCCGTGTGAGATTAAGTTTTAAGCTAAACCTAATTATTCTACTGCGCTTACATAGTAACACCACTTTGCATACAATTGACACTTTACAAGTATAGATGTGGTAGATTCTCATCGTTTTTAATTTTTGAAAAGCACTCGTAATAACAACGTGGACGTGGATAGACATATTTTGTTTCAGAGAAGTACAGCTTTTTAAATGAAATCTGAAACTGTAATTTTAATTTTTATACATTTGATTAATTAAAGAAGTACCTAGTATTAATTGAATTTTTTAAAACTTATAAAATATAATGTAAGTTATCTTTTGTTAAATTTATGCATAATTTTAATTGTACATTGGCATGTTGGTTAATGAATAACATATGGTTTCATAATTAAAATTACAAAGTATTTTATTTTAATAAAACCAGAAATTTTAAAGTAAAACCACATAATATATTCTGTAGGTATTTCAGAACTTTGAAATACTTTGATAATATTTTAATAGAATTTTTTTTGTATAAAAGCAAACTGAAAATTAGGAAAAGCAGTTAAACTATTTTTGAATTTAGTAAAAGATACGTAATGTTAACACAATTAATTTTAATATTCTGCCTGTGTTCAGGTCATATGATTAACGCACAATGTGAAATAGAAATTTGTAAAATGATTTTAAATGATCCATTGTTGATAAGGGACAATTCAAATGAATTTTTTGAACCAAATATCAAAGTGAATGATGTTCTTAAATTATCTCTTCGAGTACATGAATCAATAGAATTTCACTGTGTTCATGGTTTTGCAAACCACCGGAGACAAAATCAACTAGAAGTCAGATGCAGTAACCAAGTGAATAAATATGAAATAATTTCACCGGGTTCGGGAACCTATGATTTTAGTAATTTTAAATGCCATCAAAACAACATAGCTAATGCTATAAATACTAATGATCCTCACAAAAAAATAATTGGATATCAAACCACTAGATTTATTCCATTACTAGAAGTTTATCATGATGACGCAAGTTTTACAAATCTATGGGTTAGCTCTTCAATTGATAAGTTCAGATGTGCGGCACGGTATCTGAATGAAATTCAAAACATATTCAAATTGCAAAACCCAGACATGAACCATTTTTATGAAGTGCCAAGCGTTAGAAATGTATTTTATAAATATTTAGGAAGACACACTTATTTAAAAAATAATTTCATATCAAGAGGACATTTATCAGCAAGTTCTGACCACTCTCATATTGCAAAACAAGTAGCAACCTATTCGTATTATAACGTAATGCCACAATGGGTAAAATTTAATAACGGAAATTGGAACGGCATAGAAAGTAATGTTAAGAAGTTAGTTGACAAAAATTTGAATATACATGTAATTACCGGTGTACTTGGTGATATTTATTTCAAGGGATCTAAAGGCTCCACACAAATATATTTAGATTACAATGCAAAGCGAATTCCTATACGCAAATATTATTATAAAATAGTAATCGACACTAATCAAAGAAAACCAAGATGGGTCGTCGTTGTTGGAGTAAATCATGTTAAGGCATTAAATGAAACTCCGTTATGTACAAGGCCTGTTACTAAAAAAATTAGATGGCTGGAGACGAGAAATAGTAATAATGTGGCGAATGGAGTTTTTTATGCTTGTGAAGTGCGAGATTTTCTGAATAATGTTGAAATGTTCATGGGAACTGATGAATTTATGGCTTTAAAAATGGAAATAGGTCGTTTTGGAAATAAATTTACCTTACTAGATAGAATATAATTCTGAATACTCTTTATAATACAGTTGATTTTTAATATCATTATTTTTTTAAAAAAACTAAAATAATTTTTCAAATTTTTATTTGACATTTACTGTATATTTCACAAAATGTCATCTTAAATATAATAATTATAATAAAACTTTAAATTTTTAAAATATCAGAAAATAACTCAACATTTTCTTCAATTTACAATATTGAACTTTAATTTTATTTTATACTAGGGAGAAACCCCGTTGTACGAATGGTCCAATGTGTAAAAACCAAAATTTTTTCTGTTAAAATTTTATATTGAATTTTAAACATTTTCATAAAATAGATTTCATCATTTCGTGATATTTCCATATGAGAATAAGTTCTTAAATTGCATTTACAAAATATTGCCTTGGATTTTATTTGAGCTGAATCTAACAACCTAAAAATTAATATAATTAGTAGACGCTGCACTAACCATCCAACCAATTGGTTACTTATATATTGTTTGCTAAATATTACTTTTGATCATTAGCATTAGAGCACATGAATTAGCAGCAGTTCCGATGGCTCACAAAAGTTTGTATTCGTGTATTCAAAATTTTAACTACACCTGAGTAATCCAATAATTAAAGTCGAAGTAATCAAAGACTTAGTGAAAATAATGACTAATGAAACTGAAATATGGTATAAATGACTTGTTGGTCCTATACTCCTTATAGGAGGGCAAAATAAAATAGGTTCCAAGAAAAGGATATGGATAATGTAGCCAGGAATTCGAAAATTATTTTCCGATTTAATACTGCGACTTGAAACGAATTCAAAAGTTTAAATATATTTCAAATCTAATAAATAACGGTTTTTTTTTTAATCTAAATAATAACTGTAACTCTTGTTTTCTATTTTTTAAATTTAAAAATTCTAAAAATTCTAATTAAGATTAAATTAACCAAATATGGTTAAAACGTTTTAAAAGTAAAACGGGCAAAGTTCTTGATATATAAAAGGAAAAACGTTTTTGACACAAAAAGACACCACAATCTTTTAAAAAAAAGCTTAAAAATACTGTAATAATTACCGTTATTATTTTCTCTTTTTTACATCACGTCTAAGTGGTTTTCAACAAAAAAACGTGAACACATACATACAAGGCTGGCATTATGTAAAGAGTTTTTTTGTAAAAGAAATCCTAAAAATAAATTGTAGGATTGTATGTACGAGTACTATCGTGAAACTAAGTTTGTTTTAAATTAGAAAGTAGACAGATAGAGACAGATATATATTATGAAATAGTAATTATTACTTTTTTTATGGATTACCCTTTAAGGGCGTACGCACAAAACAAAATGAAAGCAATTAAAAGTAAAACAAATTCAGTACATGTCATTTAAAATTTTGAGAGTCGATTTTAACAATTTCATTTGCGTTATCCCTATAAACAATTTTTGTGTTAAACTTTCACTTTTTGGACTCCAAACTATCGGTTTGCTTCAAATAGTGTGATGTCGAATACAAAATACATGATTTGGAAACAGGTTAAATGTTAAAAGTGTATTCACTTTAATCTGCACAGGTTTGGTAGAGAAAATAAGTTAATGGCTTCCATATTCAGTGATTAAATATCAAATGTTAATAAATTAATTCTAAAAATTATAACAAAAGGTCGCAATACTACTAGTTGTAATACCATGTACTATTGTAATACCATGTTCTTGAAATAAAGTCACAGATAAGTATTATAACTGTACCTTCGAGGAACTGAGGTAGAAATGAAATTACAATATTTGTTGAAATTAATTTAAGTACAAATAAGAGATACTAGTATTATCTGTAGTCTAATTTCTCAAAAAATTAAGAGTTAAAATTAAATGATGACTTAAGAAAAACTACAATAACAAATACTTGCAATAATTTACTGAATGTAATTAAAACCTAGCAAAGCCTAAAGGTAATTTTTCTACATTTATTTTGTCTTTTTATTATCATCCCACCCTTTCCATAGAATTTAGTGTGTACATTCATTTGAGACAAAACTGTTTTTTGAGGTTAATGAGGGTATACAGTTTTTGTAATCAAGAAAAGCAAGAAAAGTAGAGCACGTAAATAACGGTAAAGGACTTTATAAGAATATTTTAAGGACTTTTTTTTGTTTATTTTGTTTAACACTTCAAGTAACAGATAACATAGAAAATAAGTATATATATATATAAAATATTTCTACTTAGGTCGGTGAACTTCAATTGAATTGTATCCAATTCTTTTTGATCTCAATTACAAGTATGGATCAATATTATTCTTATTGTTAATAAAGTTGTACCAGTATGGGTATGTTAAAGATTGTGTGTTAAAAATGGGGGGCGGAATTCATTAGTACTGTAGGCTACAATAAAATAATATTATTCATTGTATTTTTAGGAATTATATAGGATTAAATAATAAATAGTAATTTCAAGTAGAATTTTGATTATTATGTTAGTATTGTTAACTACTAGGTGTTTATTAAATGCTAAGTATTCCAGGGAATGAAAAAGGATAAGCTGAAATATATCCAGGAATTTAATTATTTAATTTATGAGATTTTTTTCTTTTTAATTTTTGATTCCAACTGACTTACAAATTTAATTAAGTTAAAATTTAAACTTTTTATGTGTTGGTACTTAAGAACAGTTAATAAATTTTTAATTATTTGTGGTTATTTTCATTTTCATTAATTATTTTCTGAATAAGTTTTTCTAAAATGAGATAAAAGTAATTGTCAACATTTTATCCAAATTATTTTCCTAGATAAATTAGTCAACGCAATTTTTAAAATTATTAAAAAATTGGGTTTTTCTAAGAAGGCTCTTAATTGTCACATAATTTAGATTATCACTATAGAATAATATCAAATTTCACTCAACTGTTAATTAATGTCAAATGAAAGAAAAACTTTTCCTCGTCCCTCGGGAACTATTTCTAATTTCTTTATAAAATTTCATACATATACACCATTCTATACCATTTTCTTAAATAAAATTGCAATCGTTATACTTTGTATTATGCAGATTATGCTTCGATTCTAGTAATAGATACACAAAAATAAAAACAAATGACTCATACAATTTCTTTTTGTATCTTAAAAACTTGAAGATGAATAAGTTATTTAGTCTACCTTTTGCATGTTTTGAATTTGATAAAATGTTAGGGACGTTAGTTCAAATCTCTTTTTGGTGAAAGTTTTTTTTAATTTCAATTAATATTTTTTTTTTATTTAATTACGTAATACGTACCTTACTTGTTTAAATACTTGTTTAAATTTATAAAATTAAATTCGATAAAAGATTTGAAATTTTTTTTTTTAATACCTAATTAAGTTAAAAAAAAATATATTTCGTTTGATTTCTATGGTGCATTTCATTTGGCTTTATTTCAGGGATGAGGGAAACTTTGATATTGCTTTGATTGCATTGCATAGAAGCAAATCAATCAACGCAACAAAGCGTATACACTGGGCATTTGCTGTTATTTCAAATTTTCACTGAAAATAATAAAGACTTATTACAGAAATGTTCCTGTGAAGCATAGTTTTTTATTTAAGTTTTATTATTTATATAAAATTTCCAGAAAATATACTGTGAGTTTTAAAAACTAATTTTAAAATTTTGTAAAAAATTATAATTTGGATTTCACTTTAGCTTTTAATAAATGGAGTTCTGCTATGGTAATCATAATTCAAAATCACTTAGAACAGGCAGATAGCTACTTTCTTTAAATGTTTTATTTTCATCATTTTTTAAAAGAATTTATTTATTTATTTATTTATGTACAGTCCCCTAACACATACAATGTGATAAGTGATTGAATCTGCCTTCCTTTTCAGGTGTGACAGCTAAATTTATTTTGTATTATGGTATAAACTATTACTATATCAATTATAAATTATATTTTTTTATTAGAAATGATCTGAACAGGATTTGAACCCAAGATTTTCGATTAAAAAGCCGCTACTGGTAAGCTATCAGTCAGACTTTATAACAGAATTATTATTTCAATATTAATGAAACAAAATAGGTTTAAATATAATTTAAAAAAAAAAGTAATGTATTAAAGCTTTATCATTTAGTTAGCTCTCATATAAATCGTAATATTCAATTTTAATATCGAAAGCGTGTTGCTTGTGAAAGCGTAGAACGCATACATTGAGTTTTCACCACAATTGATAACATGCTTTTTCTAAGAATTTATTCTAACTAAACT
Organism: Dolichopus griseipennis; assembly: GCA_963082915.1. Taxonomy (NCBI): domain Eukaryota; kingdom Metazoa; phylum Arthropoda; class Insecta; order Diptera; family Dolichopodidae; genus Dolichopus; species Dolichopus griseipennis. The sequence goes on from OY720443.1 coordinate 81,771,335, forward strand.
GGCAGCGACTTTAAAAAAACGTTTTTCCTGCAAATGTCTTTTAAAAAGTCTCTCAAAATTGATGTAAAAACACTCAAAATCATCAATGGCATAAACTCTAATGGGTCTACCTTTTATCATTTTATAATGATGTGAAGGAGGCAAAATATAAATTTTTTCAAATTATTATTATTCATTTTTGTAAATTGTGCACAATGATAATGTGCATATTTTAAAAGAATTTTTGAATGGCTAAAGAAAATGAAATTTCTTTTATAAATGGATAAAATGAATAGAATATAAATTTAAATATCACTTCATTCTAATAAAAATAACATACTTTTGTAAGAATCTAATTGCAATCTGACATAGATAGAAAAATGTCAAGTATAATATAAAAGGGATAACATTAATTTTTAATGATTTTGGTACTGTGATTTATCTAAAGAAATTCTACACATTAATTTTCATTATAAACTTGACTAAAATACCAGAATTTTAACTTTGACTTTCTCTTGCAGTTCCAATTTACTCAAAACTTGAATAATTTATTTTAAAAAAATAAAATACGATTGCATACATTAAGGCGAAATCAGAAACCCTAGTTATTATTTGCAAACTTCCAATAAAATTTTTTTTTTTAACCAAGGTCAAGTCCTTACAAAATGATAAAAGCTGTTAAGGATATTTTTTCTGAAAAGGACAAAAAGAAAAGTAAATAAATGTTAGTATTGAAAATAAAAAAGAAAGTTATGAAAGTGTTAGAAAATTTCATGTCCCAATAAATTTTACTTATAATTGTGTTGACAAGAGTGTCTCTAAAAAAAATTGTTTGTCATTTGCTGTGTTCTTGGAAACTATTAAAAGTCAAACTTTTTTTTTTAAATAGGACAGAGTGATAAGCTTTTATTTAAAAAAAAATTACACTTTAATGGAATTTGTTAACTGTTGTTGCTTTTAATTTTACATGCAATAAATGGCAAACTAGTTCATTTAGATGTGAAAGTTTATTTTTAACAACTGCAAAGTAATAAAATAAAATATTTAAACTTAAAAATAAACTTTAATACATAATGCAAAGCTTTTAAGTATCCGTAATAAAATATGGTTAGAATAAACAAAATTCCTACTATGGATTTGAGTTTTTTTAATTATAGATTAAATATTCAGGTTGATAACTAGAATGGTAAAAGAACGATTGGAAGATTTTAATGAATACTTTTTAGACATCTTCATTCTAAATTCTAAAGTTAAGTCTAAGACTCTAATAAACTCAGTTCCCAAAGGAGCGACATTTTGAAAGTGAACTTAAGCTCGATCTTGCAGTATATAGTAATTACAGACAATTTGGATGGGTCCCTCGGACTTTATCTAGGAGGATATTCAGTTGCTAATTTATTTCAGTGGATGTCACAAGCATTCTAATGTGGTACATTATCTATAATATTAAGTCATGGTTTTTTCAAAAACTATTTTGAAAGTTTTAAGGACGATTTCTTTTTGGAAGGAGTTTTTTTTAACCTGGTACATTCGGAGTTATACGATTTGAAAGCGGAGCATGAATAAGAAATTCAAGGCGATTTTTTGTTAAATGGAAATGATCTTAAAAAGCTTCTGCTTGAATCTTTGGAAATTGTATAATGAAATGTTATTGAGTGTGAGTTGTATTGAGTGGTTTAATGTGTTACAATTATGAAATTTCCACTGTGTAGAAATGAGCACATGCGGTCGCTCTGGTCTTACGTTAGAATTGTTGAAAGGGAAGCATAACTGCCTTAAGATCAGCTCTATTGAGTGTCATTAAATACATTATATTGTTGTTGTTTTTATATGGGGGATAGCATGTGCCATTCTAGCATGTAAATCTTGCAGCCCGTTGTGCACCCACTTTTAATACTTTTTATTAAACTACAAAATATTACTCATTGTTTTTGCAGAACTGAATTGATTTGCAGCTTTTTTAATCTAATTATATTGATTTTTTCAACAAATTCGTATTTTTAATAATTTTTTGTAAAACCTCTTAATTTTCTTTTAACTATCATTAAACCCTAGAACTTACCATATAACCAACTTATAATGATTTTATTATTCAATATAAACTTAAGTACCTGTATCAATTTTTATAGAAATTTTTTAATATTCTCAAAAGAATTCTTAAACATTTTCTGGGTTGCCCAGAGGATTTTTTTTCATTCATTTATTTTTTTTTTTAACCTCAATAATAGAAAAAGGAAGATTCTGAGTAAGACACAATCAAAATATCTTTCAGGAACCGTATATTACAAATAAAATTCCATTTTACATGACAATAGGAAAATGTAGATAAATACCACAGAAATACGAGTATGTAAAAGTATATTTAGGTCTCAAAATAATTTTTAATTCAATCAAAAAAAGTTCTGAACAAAATTAAAGTCTTTTACGAAAAATAAAATTTATTAAATAAACAATCGAAATTCTATGAATTGTTGACTTTTAACTTCAGATCTTAGAGATAAATGGTAACTAATGTAAAATTGTTTTCATGTATATGGTCATGTCTTTTACAGAATATTTACATAAATCTTTTTTCTAAATTTTGTTTGTTAAAGTTAAATTTTAAGGAAGAATTATGTAAAATTTTTTAAAATATTGTAAGAAAACCTTAAGTAAAATAATATTTAATTAAAAAGTAAAAGAAAATATAAAAATAATAGATAGGAACTCTATGGAGGGATATCGTATTTTGCTGAGTAAGACTATCCATCATATTTCATCCCTAGTGGTATCATATTTTGCTTCCCTTCACCTTAGTTTTTAATGATATCCGACCATTTTATTATCAATTGCAAGTAATTGTCCGTTATTTATAATTACCGTTGTTTTAAACTAATTTTTACTATAATGTTGACTGTAAAACTTGGGAACGTACTAAAATTCCAAACCACAAAACCCCAAAGTAACCTTTTGCCAAAATTCAAAAATTTCAAAGTTTCAAAATCCCAAATCACATAATCCCAAATTTAAAAATCCCAAAATCAGAAATTTTCTATGTTTATTTTCAAATTGTCAAAATTGTTTCAAATTCATATAAAAATGTCAAAATTTTTAAAAAATTTATTATTTTTCATAAAAAAATGTCAAAATTTTTAAAAAATTTATTATTTTTCATAGATAAATGTCAAAATTTAAAACTCTCGTGGGACATCCTGAATGCATTGACATACTTTTATTATTAATTTTAGAGTTGGATTCAAAATAAGGATTGTGACTTCTTCCAGATTATTTATATGTATTTAATTGATTTTAAACTAAAAGGGGTTTTAGAGTTGGATTTAAAATCAGAGTTATATGCCTTTTACAAAATATGTATTTATACTTAAGGGAAAGTTTTATTTTCTGAATTTCCTTTTGGAATTATTTTTTGTAATTTCGTACCCAACCCGAATCAGATTTCGCAATTTGGGATTTTGTAATAAGTTAAAAATTTTTTGGAATTTTGTAATTTCCGATTTTGTAATCTGGGATTTGGGATTTAGAATTACGTGCTCAACCCGTAAAGCTCCATAATTCTGTGTTTGTGATTATTCTCTGATATCTCGCTCACGTACAGGAATAATTGAATTAACACAGAAGTTAAAAATCCTTATCTTAATAGTTTTGTCTAAGTTGAGTGTTTCCCAGACCTGGAAATATCATTCTTACCTTAATTAGTCTTTGTTTCTTCATACTCAAAACTACAATTACATCTCCAAATAGAGCCTAGGTAGTTGAATTGTAGAATATCTTCGACTGACTGTAGACAAATGTCGTCGGCATAAACCAGCTAACCTGCTGTACCATGGTTTATTTTTTTTCATTTTGGTATCGGTAAAAGTTCCAATAAAAGAGATTTAATAATTTTTTAGGTCACCTTTACAACCTTCTAACTATTAATATTAAATAGTTTTTTTTACAAAAGGTATAAGCAACCGAGCATTATTTATTTTTAAAGAATTTTATCCCTTCAATAGAAATTTTATTTTAATTCAAGAATATATAATTGAATTTTCTTAATAATATTTAAAATTTAAACAAGTACCTATACCACAATATAATATTAAACTTCAGTTGTATTGATTTTTTTATATATAATTTTTTTTTTGCAATATTAAATTTCAAATAAATTTTCAGATGAATTCCTGTACATTTTATAATCGAATTTTTAATATATCAATTTTTTTCTAAAATATAAAGTTCCAATGTAGTTCTTTTGTTCTATAATTTATGGAGAGACCATGTAACTTAAATTTTTCTTTTGAAATCCCTTAAGTACCCTTAGATACGACATGCCATGTTATATATATATATACAATATACATATATATATATATAGATATGTACATATTTTCAATATAATACTTGAATGAATTTATTCAAATTATTGAAATTATTCAATTTCTGTTTTAAATTTTTTTAAGTTACAGTTCTTAGAAGTTGTGAATAGTCTATGAATAGTTTGATCTTGGAATATTTATGTAGGAACATAACATAGAATTATTGGATCAAATATAAATTTAAAATATTTCTTGAGATTTTAATCTGTGAATTCTACTCATTTTCAAGTCTAGATTATGTTATCTTTTTCAATTAATCTAAGGTTTTCTACAAAAAAGATGAATATGTTGTCAGGGGTTGTTAAATGTAATGATTTAAAAGTATATTCAATTAAATAGATTGTCAGCGGGTTATCAAAGTTATTATATGACATTTGAAACAAGTACTTTCTTCTTTTTGGCAAAATTTAAACATTTTAGATTTTGATCCAGGATTAAATTGATTGATTTTTTTACCATTACACTTTTTAAAAAATAATTTAATCGATCGTATTATGAGTTCGGGTTCTGGAAGATTCCGATCGAACCATCGGCAAACGAACATATCTCGAAAACCAATACAAATAGAACCTTTAAAATTGGTACAATGGTATATGGTTATATACAAATTCGGTATATGTCTTCCTGTTTCCCTTGTGTACCTGAAATTTGGACTGAATTGGAACAATTATTCGGGTACCTCCCACACACCCACCAAGTATAAAAACATATCTTCGAAATTAATAAAGATATTAAATTGTTATTTGGTTTAAGTGTGTTCCGACATGTTTTCTTTATATTCGAAATTCTGGATAAATTGGGGTGGCGGTTCGCGTAACTTCCACACAACTCTCAAGATCTAACAAGTATATTTTCAAAATTAATAGAGGTTGAAATTTCAAATTCGACACAAGAGTGTTCTATTTTAATTCTGTCTCGTAAATTCAGAATTAATTGGATTCGATTGTTTAGGTACCTCTCACACACCTATGAAGATCTAACAAGCTTTTCTTTGAAATTAATAATTATAACCAGCTTGTATTATGTTCTTAACGTTAGGTTTAATTGGAACCCCCACTTAGGTTCAGGTACCTCCCACACAACTTTTAAGATCTAACAAGCATATATTTTTTCGAAATTAATAATGATAGAAATTTTAAATTTGGTATAGGCGTGATCTGCCAGGTTTTCGTTTTATCTCTAAATAGATCATCTCAATTGGGAAAAATTGGAATGGTAGTTCCAGAACCTGCCACAAAGATCTCAAAATCTGACGCATATCTTCGGGAGGAATAAAGTTAGAAAATTTAATAGTTGTACAAAGTTGTTACTGAGACATATTGAAGTTGGCGTTCGTGTAACTGTCAACTAAATTATTCTAGTGTAGGCTTCTAATAATTCGGTTGAATTGATTTCAATATATTGTAAATTGATCTTACAACTTTTATTATCTTATATTAAATCTAAAAAAAAAAACATAATATGTAATCTTTCGCATATCATAATACAGGCCCTAAATATTCATTTTTTTCAAAAATAATCCCAAAATAAAACTTTTCTAGACTTTTAATTATCCATAAATTAAAAATTAATTCAATAATATTTAATACAATTTTATCTTATCATAAAAATACGATAATAATTAAACGATAATAACTTATCATTAAATCCTTAACTTACTATTAAAAAATTTTAATACTAAACACCTCTTGAGACTCTAAGTTATGGATTGGGTACTTATAATTACAGTAAATGAGAATAATTTTCGAAGTGTTTTAAAGTTGATTTCGTAGAGGTCACGAACGTCAAACAATTACGACTAAATTTAATATTCAATAGAAAATTTTTAACTTATTCTTTTGTATTTCAGAACAGAAAAATTTTGAATTTAAAAATAAATTGACGTAAAAATCTTAAAAATTAAATTAAATTATTCCGTACAACCTTGAGGTTAATATAAAGTTTAAATGTTTTAGTGAACTTAAATAAGATAGAACTTTAAATATTTAATTGTTTATTGAACTCTACTTTCAACAGAATAGTTTCAAATCAAATAAAGAGTACTTCTGGATCCCTAGTTCTACTTTAAAGTCAATTTGTATCAAAGATCATTCAGATCAACTGATGGATTGAAGTTAGTTTTAATGGAATATTTTTTTTGAAAAAAAATTAATTATTTACCTTGTTGAAAGCTCAAATAGGAGGAGCAAATATGTAACTGTCAATTTATATTTCATAAGAAATGTCAAACCGTAGTAGTGTTGAGACGTGTGTTAACAAATACATAAGACAGTTTAATAAATCGAGAACCTTTGCCATTCCAAGGTTGATGAAGTCTATTATTATCATTGCCCAAAATGATTAAATACTTAATTTATTTATTTATTTATAAACAATCCCCTCCCTTATGCAATGTGATAAGGGAGTGAAGCATGGCTTTCTTTTTAAGGCGTAGCAGAATTAAAAATATTTTTATGTACCGATATTTTATTGCAACAGACTTCGATATTTTTCCAATTAGCCAATATAGTTTGTTAAATTTATACCTAAGTCTTCTTCTTTTGATTTATCTTACTTTGTTTCTTATATTACTCCTTCTGTTAGTCACCTGTCCAAATACATTTTTGGGTATTTAACTGAGTCAGCATCGCTGGTGACAGCACTTTATTAGGGATCTATGTAGAATAACTTCAAATCTTGAGTTATAAAATATGTTGCTCTTAGAATAAATTACTGAATACGAGACATAGCGAACGTCAAACTGTCAAAAGTAGAATTCTCTGACATAAAATAAACTGTCATTTATAATTTCAAAAAAAAAACTGACATCTGGGTGATAATCACCATTCATAATATAGCAATCATATTCAATAATTTTAATATTCTATAAATCTGTTGACCAGTTTTCTGTTTTGAATACAACAAATTGATTTAATCTCGAATTCTTCTATTCTTGGCTCTTACTTTGCAACAAGCAACAAAAAAAAAATAAATGAATCTTAAAAACTTAATTTTATTCAAAATTATGAATTCATTATGGTTTTTTCTGTATTCTTTTTTGAATCAATTGAAACGTTTTTGCAGACGAATATAAAATTATTTTAATAAAAAAACATTTTGATGAATTAATGAATACTTTGTATTCATAATAATAATTATATAGTTCAAAGTCCTTTAAATTCATTTTTATTATATAAATTTACAAGAATTTTATGAAATAAAGATAAATAATCATAAAGACTTAAAAAATTTAACTTAATTTAAAGAATTTTTTGCTCACCTTTATATTTTCTTTCTATGGACTTCTCAATTATGTTAAAAGTTTACATTTCTGTAAACAATTCATCAGCCTTTGATTTCCAAAAAAATATTTTCAATGAATTTTGAAAAATTAGTTGTGCACCGTACGGTCAGGTCTATTATATGGAGTAGAGACTTGGTCCTTGACAACCACCCATAGGAACAAACTGTAAACCTATGAAACGTGGCTCAGACAAACTAAAGAGAAGAACCCTGGGTACAATTTGGGAGTAGATTGTGCCGCATATATTGAAGCTCTTCGAATAATAAATAAAGGTCGAGATCTTAATAAGAAAAGAAGAAAAATATCATATTTTAGACATGGTCAAAAGTACGAGCTCCGACAAACTAAAATTGAAGATATAAGAACCATTGGTCGAAAACTAATATCTTGGCTACGTAACATTAGGAACTAGACAAGTGTATTAAATATTAGTGATTTAGTACACATAGCGATAGATCGAAATGAATACAGAAGAATTTTATTTACAATTTTAAGCATCTTCCAAGATATATGACCGTTAACTTCAAGTAGTGGAGGGGCATCAAAGAGAGAGAATTATACACCCTATTTCTTTAATTTTTAGGATGTTCTAGTGTTGCATCAAGAGGGATACCGTATAGGAAACTAGCTACCAACTTCAGGCAAAAAGAATTTTAGGAGTAGTGTGAGCTGTTAATTGCTAGACCTTAGAAATCGGTGTCCTTTTCTCTTTCCTCAGTAGCTATTTAATGTGTTGCTTCTAAATTTTTAGGGATTCATAAATATTGCTTACCACGTAACCACTTAATTCAATAGCTACTTTTCTTCTCTTCCCTGTTTGCTCAGGGGAACTCAAGGGAACTTTAAAATATTGAACAATATGTTCAGATAGACAAAAATATTTTCAGAATCTTTTTTTTCGTGTGCAGGTATTTTAAAAAAAAATTTACTCAGTAGACAAAAGGCAAAAATTGTGACTTACAGAAAGTAACTTAAAGAAAGTTAGAAATGTATTAATTTTGACGACTCTTTTGTGATACAGAATTAGTGTATGTGTTTGAAAAAAGTAATCCTTCGGTCAGGAAAAGGAAAAAAATTTCACAAAAAATTAAAGAAAGAATAATAAAAAACGAGGAAGAGTGTAGTAGAGTAGACTGTGTCAACTCTGGGATACCCGTATGACCGTAACATATATATTATATCATCCGGTTAATTACTTTTAGCAAAATTTCAAACATTCAGCTTTATTAGGTGTAGAGTAATGCTCATATAAAAGAAGGAGTTGTATGGCAGCTACTCGAACCCTTTGCAGTAGACCAACCAAATTTTGCAGTAACTTTGGCCATTACACTAAACTATTTTTGGCAAAATCTCAGACACCCAACTTCATTTGGTGTAGTGTAATCCTCATATAAAGGAAGGAGTTGTATGGCAGCTACTCGAACCCTCAGCAGTAGACCAACTAAATTTTGCAGTAACTTTGGCCATTACACTAAACTATTTTTTGCAAAATTTCAGACTCCCAGCTTCATCAGGTGTAGTGTGAAGCTCATATAAAAGAAGGAGTTGTATGGCAGCTACTCGAACCCTCTGCAGTAGACCAACCAAATTTTGCAGTAACTTTGGCCATTATACTAAACTACTTTTGGCAAAATTTCAGACACGCAGCTTCCATAGGTATAGAGTAATGCTCATATAAAATTAGAAGTTGTATGGCAGGTACTCGAACCCGTGGACCAAAATGGCTGAATTTCAAACTCGATTCCGTTTTTTGCATAAAAACGAATTTGTGAAAATTTCATAATCCTAGCTACTTTACTTTTTGAGTTATCGTGATGACGGACGGACGGACGGACGGACGGACGGACGGACGGACGGACGGACACACGGACGGACGGACATACATAGCTAAATCGATTTATTTTTCGATTCTGATCCGATCCATACACTTGAGTCTATATCTACCCCCCCTCCTTCTCTGCGTCACAAACGTAATGGCAAATTTATTATACCCTTGGACTATATAGTCATACGGGTATAAAAATCTGCTTTTTTGTTATTTTCTTTTAAAAGTATAATGTGACCTTGTTAGTTGGCATATTGAAAAGGAATTGAGAAAATAACCAACGGCATTTAAAATTTAATTTGACCCAGTATTAAAATAATTTTCTTTTGACTTTATTGTGCTGTAAGTGTCATTGATGACTTAGGAAAAATGTTATTTTAAATGTCCCTTTTGTTCATAACAAAGAAATGACTTTAGGGTGAACCTTCTAAAACTTTGATAAAGAGTTATTGATAATACTCTGTAAAAATATATTATTTTTTTAATGAACTAGTAAACTACATTCCATTATAAAACTAATAAGTATTTCTTATTTTTTATCATTAGTACAGATTTATCAATTAATTTAATGGACGCATATACAGCTTTGTGGGTTCCATTTCAAAACCAATTGACTTATACTGTTGATGTCTCTTCTTTTCCCATTAGTGTCATTAATTTCAATTGCTCATTCTGATGGTATAGAACTATCTACATATGATGTGCGTGTAGACCACGGTTAATGAGTAATTTTAGTTTGTATGTTAAGATGGTGAATCTTGTTTAGGTTCCACTATCACACGTGAATACTTATTACCATTTTTTTAGGGATTCGGTTTACCCACCACATTAATTTCAATTGGCTTTCGCTTTTTTTGGACAAATGTCGTGGCAATCATCGAAAACCTCCAATTAAAACTTACGCAATTTTTTTTGGGTAGCGTGATACTTTAGTATGTTAAAACCATGCCCTTTAAAATCAAACTTTAGGACGGGACTTTTGATACGAATGTACCGTTCGATTGTAAGGATCGGTATTTGGAAAAGAATTGGGACTCGGATAATAGATCAATAAGGATAAATGAAAATATTTAGGAAGATATTAAGGAGCAAGAGTTTAATATTCTTTTTAAATTTAATTAAGTCGTGGACATACGAATTACCAACTTTACAGAAGACGTAAGACGGAATATGGTCAAATAATTTTGAAGTGAGATTAACAAATGAATACTCAGAAGACATGTCAAACCATCCCATTACCTGTCCTAATTCGATTTACTTAATCCTACCCTTGTTTTTTTAAGTTTGCTTCACCCGACCGTCTTTGTTACTACCTACATAGATAATTGAAATGTTGACTGTAAGCTATTAAAATTCTCCGAATTTTTTTCCAAAAATATGAGTATAAAAATTTTAAATTTGAAAAAAAGTAGTAAATTCCTTATAACCTCAAAATTATAAGCCAAAAAATACTTATAAATAATATAAATAATTAAAAATAATGAATACTCAGCAAAATTTTATATGGTCTTAAATTTTAAAATAAATATTTAAGAAAATTAAAGTAAAAATCATCCACAAAAATATAAATAATAATAATTTCTAAATTTCATGGAATCGAAAAAAATTCCAATGAAATTCCAATGAAAAATAAAACATAAATATTAATTTTCTTTGTTCAATTATTAGGGATTTAACAAATACAAAGAAATATTTATTATAAAAATTTTTATAATAGAAATTATTAACCAATACATTTCCAGACTAAATATTTTTATAAATTCTTTGTGTTTTTTTTTTTTTATATTTCCAGGATATAAACATCCCGAACAACACTTCAAACGAGAGAACTAAAATATTTGGAACAACGACTGATAACACAATTTCTAAGAAAATTTCCAACCCCACAACCACCCCCCACAGGAAGAAAACAACATGACAACATAAAAAAAAAAAAAATCATATTGTTTATCATATGTCCTAGAGTTATCCTGGTGCCATAAGTCCTTCATAATTCATAGTAAATTTTTTTTTTTTTTATTTGTAAATACATTCGACTTTTCATCAGGATAACACCTTGTACATACATACATACAAACTCAAACTTTTCCTCAACACAATAATAATAAAAAAATAAAATTAAACTCATAAATAAAAAAAAAAATGAAAATCTGAAAAAGTTTGGAAAAAAAAAACACCAAAAGTGACATAAAAATTAAACAAAAGAAGGGCAGAAGAGCCCAACAAACACTTGATCCTTTACAAAACAAAACCAAAAAGCCTACAGAAGTTTATTAAAAGCTCCTCAGATAAATGTTACATTTTATTTTGGATACTACAACCCACAAGTACATTCAATTATAATAATAACAACGAAATTTAACAGATACAAGCCTGGGTATTGTACAATAGAGTCCTTGAAAGCCTAAAGGTATTTTTTTTTTTGGTTTATTAAAGTTTTGTTTGTTTGCGGAATTCTCATAACCATCATTTGGACGCATCCATTTACAACAGGTAAACAATCAACATGGGAAAATTTGTAATATCGGAAGTTATTAAAGAAGATATCAGTAGTCCCACAGGGGATAAGTCTGATGTTGATGAAGAAAATGGTGTTTCAGGTAAAAATTGTTTTTATTTGTTGGCGTTATATATTTACTGTTATTTTGTGTTCCTTGGCTTATTATTAGTTGGTGTGTGTGTATTTTTATTTTTTGTTATTTTAGTTTTATGTAAGTTGATAGGATATAAGATGAATGGTTGCCATCAGATTTTGAAAATTCCAATTGGAAAGTGTAGGTTCTGTATAATTTTATAAACATCATAATATTGTGGAGGTGATTTTTTTTGTTAGAAAACGCGGGGTCTAAATGTCCTTAAGAAGGAAATGTTGTATAAGAGACATTTGGATGTCAGATGGTGTTGCAATTGGATCAGGAGATTTTTCAAAAATTTAATCTTTTAAAATTGTTGTTTTTTTTGTACTTATTTTAAAAAAACAAAGCCAGAGACGATTTTTGAATGGGAGATTAGAAAACGCATTAGCACAAATTAATTTTCATTTAAAATTAAGCTTGTAGATATTTATTTATGGATTAAGGCATTATAATGAATTAAAAGAACCATGTGGGTATAATTTTAAAAATAATCTACTTTATATATGTATATTATACAGTACATTATATATATGTTGAAAATTTTTGGAACGATTTGCGATAGGTTTATAATGAATTAAAGTCATTCTTTTTAAATATAATCACTGATACTTTTATGGAGTCATGGTAGATTTTAAAAATATTTTTTTTGATAAGAAAAGGTAGTAACCTTCTGAAAGATACTATTTTGAATAAAGTTTTAATGGATTATAGGCCTTTATCACTGAAATTTGTTTACAAGTGAGTTTTTTAAAATTAAATCACTTCAGTTAGATAATTTGTATAAGTAAGAGTTCCAAATAACACTAAATAATAAATTTGATACACTTTAAAATTTAATCATACATCAAACTGCTATTGCATAAATTATTTATTGCATGATCAGTTATGATTATCTGTTCAGGAGCAGTAGTGTGGTAAACAACTATATTATTGAAGATTCATCACTGACGCGATGAAAAAATGTTCCTCGTCACTGTCCTCGATTTTCTTTAAGAATATGAAAAAGGAAAATTAAAAACGTCTAAAAATTGCATGGAATTTTTCGGGCCTCTAAATTTAAATTAAGGGGTAAGCTTAGAGTTGATAGAATCATGTAAAATCTTTGCACTGACAATTCTAATATGAATCCCCTGAAACTTTTAAGTTGTGTTGGTCAGAACTTTGTTTTTTAAGATATAGCCCTTAAAAGCAACTTAATAGGCAAAAGTTATCCGGATTACTAAACATTTTACAAGTGATAGAAAATTCCTGTCGCTTCGTAAGTAAAGTCTTGCAGAATTACAAAGCATCGCTCCAGTGATATTTTTCGTATGATAAATCTTCAGGAATAGGGAGATATTTTTTTAAATTTTAATTCTTGCGTTCTGTTTCTAATTAGGCTTTACTTGGTATTTCCTTAAGATATAAACTAAAACTTTTTAAAAAAAACTGACATCATAATTTTTGTTTTTGCACAATTAGTAAGTAAATTTTTTTTTCATTGTTTGTCATACACTCAGACATGAAGGCACCTTTTTTTAAATTTGTGAATTTGAAAATTTCAAAATACTATTCACTAAAATAATGAATATTTAATTTACTTTCAGAACCTTTATTCTATGGTAGTGATGTAATATTAGCTATTACAAAAGGTATGATTTGAAAATAGCATAAATGTCACCAGAGTATTTTTAAATCACTTGATGTGCTTTTCAATATCATTAACTTACACTGTAAATAGAATTATTTTGCACTTATTAGAGGTTTTAAGTGCACTAAAGTGTTTTTAGCTTTTAATAATTAATGATTCTTTTAAGAAAAGAATCGGTTGTGAGCTTGAAGCTCGTGGCAATAGTTGATTCTTAGATTATCAAGATAGTGTATTTGCTAATATTATCCTATAGTAGCAAATATATAACAGAAGAGCATAAAATTCCGGATTTTGTTTTACTGCGAATTTCTTTACACAACCTTGGTTAGAGGAAAACTTAAGTGGCATGAAGTTGTAATAACATATAAGGAAATGTCACTGTACATTAACTTTATTTTGGTTTTCAATCTTGTATGATTTTATTTTGAACAACGGTACTACGGATGTTAGAGGAAGGAAATAAAAAACGATTTATTTAATTTTTAATAAAAAATTTTAAGGAAGAGCGAATTTTTGTGTACTGTAACGAAAACATAAGCACAAAAGGAAAATATTTATATATAAAGTTTTTAAAAGTCATAAAAGTTTAAATAAATGCGAAAAACGAATATTGGGAGAAATAAAAATAATAAATCCCACCAGGTAAAAAGACAATACCTTAAATGATCCTTTAAGTATGTATTTTCTTTTTGAAAGTACCGAAGGTGGTGTAGAAACAAGTATTTTATGCTTTCAAAAGTTCTCTCTCCATCACCCCAGCACAATAACTTCACATATTTATCATTGGTTTTCATATACCTGTATACAAAAAACATTGAATCAGTTAAAATTTCCACCATTGGTATTTGAGAGTGAGTGTTTAATATTACGTTTTAATTTATGCTATAATATAAAACATAAAACAGTGAAAAAATCTTATTTAGCCACGTATTTGTTTGGAAAAGCTGAAGATATACTTTGTGGTAACTGTGGTGAGAGAATTTTGTTTGTTTTTTAAGTCTTCAATTTAGTTTTTTTATAATCTTCGGAAACAAACGGAAGATGCTGCATGTGTAGTATTTAAAGTTAAATAAGAATTCTGAATGAAATATCTGGTACAACAGGATGAAATGTTGTCATTGAAGGTAGACATTTTTAATTTAAATTTTGGAGAGGAAAATTTTTATTAAAAAGTTTTTTTAATTGACTACTTTAGCTTCAGGCCTTCAATTTAAGTCTTCATATTGACTATTTTAGACGTCTACAGATAGGCGATTTAAAAATTGCGCCGGAAAAATGTTAAACTAATATTACATGTAATTTTATTTTTATTTTTACGAGAGACAGTAGCAAAGTTCGAAAGCTACTCACTAACATTGTGCGATGTTCTTTAGGATGGTGTCTAACTTTAACAAACTTTAACTACAGCCTTTTTTGAACCAAACTTTAGAATGAGACCTGTGATGTAAACGTAAAGTTTGAATACGAGGATGGGGATATGGAAGATCTTCGAAATTTGAAGAAGGTTTGTTTGAGAATATTTGGGATTGTTGGAGTATGGGGAATTAGGAAAATTGGATGGCATCAAATTAAATTTTTTTTACCCCTTTGCTCCGTTAAACATTTCTTATTAATACTAATTATATTAGATATATAAGCGCAATTTAAACTTTAAAATTAAATTTAGGAAGATTTTAACTTCACATCCTCTGTAATTTTTAAATTTTTCCATATTTTTGAATATTGTATAAATTAAATAGAATCTCGAATTACTTAATAGGAAAGTATAAAGTACTTTATTTAAACAAATTTGGCAGGAAAATATGAATCTTGAACACTCTGTATTAATTATTTTATTATACAGCACCAACGAATATGTTAAATGTTAGAAATTCATCATAAAGCTTCTAAATCCTCAATAACTTTTTTATTTTATTCTTCAAGTTCTTTTTATTTCTCAGAAAATTTCGCGAAAAATAAAAACTTTTTTTTTATGAAAATTCTTACGACTTTTTTTTGTCTTCAAATTTGGGTTTTTTTCCGATATCTTTTTGAGGAATAATTTAATTTTTTTTTCAAATTAAATTACTATCAGGGAAAGTAATATGGGAACAGATTGGAATGAATTATATTGCTACCACCTTTATGTCATCAATATTTCATTTTTTATACCCTACACCTATAGAATAGGTAAAGGGGTATATTAACTTTGGTATGGTGTTTGTAACCACCTAAAGGAAGCGAGCTAGATATGGAAAAGTATATATATTTGGGATCAGCGTGACCGCCTTAGTCGATATAGCCATGTCCGTCCGTCCGTCCGTCCGTCCGTCCGTAGGCACGATAACTCAAAAAATAATGGAGCTATCTTGATGAAATTTTAACTGTAGGTTACTAGGACTGAAAGTACGGCGGGGATTGCATATGGGCGAAATCGACCCATGGGTTCCGATTCTGGACCTTTTAATCGGTTTCAGGGCTAACGAACAAATATAAAAAATCACGATAACCCAACAACTAATGACGCTATCTTCATCAAATTTGTGCTGTAGGTTACTAGTAATGAAAATACTTCGGGAATTGCGTAAGGTCGGGATTGGACCATGGGTTCGGAACCTAGAACTTTTTGATCGAATTTAGGCCAAACGAGCATAATTCCGAAACCAATGAAGATAGAACCTCCAAATTTAGTATCAGGGTGTCCCTTCCTATTTCCTAAGTGTCTTGTGAATTTGGGTCCCATTGGAGTAGTGGGTCGGGGACAAGCCACACATTTCCGAAGACCTTAAAGCATATCTTTAAAATTAATAAAGATAACAACTTGAAAAAATGTAGAAGCTTCCAATTTGTCACAAGGGTGTTCTTTACTATCTCTTGCGTGTTCCCCTAATTTGGGATCAATTGGAGTGGTGGTTCTGTACCCCTCTCAGACCTCCCAAATTTTAAAGGCTTATAATCGAAATTACTAAAAATAGTTACTTAAAATTAGGATAGACCGTTCAAATTGTGTACAAGGGTTAACTAGTACTATAAGTACAGCGCGGACTATATAAGGGCGAAATCAGCCCAACGGTTAGGATTCCGGACCTTTTAATCGATGTCAGGGCTAAGGAACATATATAAAAAATCACGATAACTGAACAACTAATGAGGCTATCTTCATGAAATTTGTGCTGTAGGTTATTGGCAGCGAAACTACGGCGGTGATTACGTACGGTGAGGATTGGACAATGGGTTCGGAACTTAGAACTTTTTGATCGAATTTAGGCCAAACGAGCATAATTCCGAAACCAATGAAGATAGAACCTCCAAATTTGGTATCAGGGTGTCCCTTCCTATTTCGTAAGTGTCTTTGAAATTTGGGCCCCATTCGAGTAGTGGATCGGGGACCAGCCACTCAGTTCTTAGGCCCTTAAAACATATTTTCGAAATTAATAAAGATAGTTACTTGAAACAAATGTAGAAGCTTCCAATTTGCCACAAGGGTGTTCTTTACTATTTCTTGCGTAACCCCCTAATTTGGGATCAATTGGAGTGGTGGTTCAGAACCTCTCTTAGACCCCCCAATGTGTAAAAGCTTATCATCGAAATTAATAAAACTAGTAACTTAAAATTAAGATAGAGCGTTCCAATTGTGTACAAGGGTTAACTAGTATTGAAAGTATGACGGGACTGCATATGGGCGAAATCGTACCATGGTTTCGGGTTCTGGAACCCTTGAAAAGTTCAAGGACTAGCAAACATATATCTTAAAAACACCATAACTCAAAAAATAATGCCGGTATTTTGATGAAATTTAACAGTAGGTTACTAGTAATGAAAGTACCATGGGAATTGGTTGTGGTCGAGTTTAATTTCGAAGCCAAAGAATATATTTCCTATTTCCTATGTGTCCCCGAAATTTAGACTTAATTGTAGTGGTTCAGTTATGTTCAAAGGTACTTGCTGCATTTATGTAAAATTTATTTTTATATTTAAATGAATTATATGAAAAGGTGTAAATTTGTAATTGTATTTTAGAAATACATTTATTGCATATTTTGCGTTTATAAGCTTTTCTATTAGGTATATAAACTAACCATTTAAAATAATTGCAATTTTTAAAAATTTGGATTATTAAATATATTATGCTTTGATTATCTTTTTATCACAAAATTTAATAATTAGAATTTTTTCATTTTGTAATTGAATTGGAATAAATATATTTTCATTTATTTCAAGTTAGTTTGTTTTTTAATATTTTTAAATAGATAAATTAGTAAGAATTTGTAATATCTTTTAATAGATAGTGTAATTAGAAAATGTTTTTAGTATTATAAAGTTAATTTGGTTAGCTATGTCTTACGATCAAATTAATAACAGCTTTTATGGTGTTAAAATGACTTATGGATATGTCCTTAAATTTGAACCAAATAGGTGTAGGGTATTTCTAAGTCGGTTGCACCGACTGACTGTTGCTTTACTTGTTTTATGTATCTTTTGGCACAGAGAATGAAAGTTTAATTTATTAATTTCATCAAACATCGTGATCTATTAAGAGATTCTAAATTACAAATTAATAGAACAAGATTGTTTGATGATAGATTGAAACGCTTTGTATAGAATTTAATTATTGGTAATTTTAACATTCTACTTTTTTATTTTTTTTTTTTTTTTTTAAGCGCTAACTGTTCAACTGTTAGGCTAATAAGCCTGTCTATACCATAGGTATATGTTGGAACAGGGGGTCATATTATATTAGTGTTATTAGAATTGGTCTTATTGAATTCCACATACAATTTAAACATGAGATAGTACTAGGCCTTATAACATGTAGAAACGTCTTAGATTTTCAATATTTACAATTCTATTTTTTGTTTATATTGTGATATTTTATATTTTACTTATATGGTATTCTATATCTGTGAGTTATATTGTTTAACTAAATTATTTGTTTATATTTTGCATTTATTTATATTTTTATATTAAAGTATTTTTTTTATTAAAGATTTGTAATTATTAATTATTGATTATGCCATTAATTTGAACCCAATGGCGAATGGTAGCTGAGTCGACTCGAAAACCAGAAAAGTTTTTTCACTTTCACTAGAATTCGAACCCGGGCCCTTCCGCATGGAAGGTCGGCACTCAACCACTGTGCCACCCAGCTGTCTAAATACATTACAAAAATATAAATTCCTTGTATTTTTTTGTCAAGTATCTATAATTGGATGTCAGCGGCCATAAGGTATTGGCAACGTGTTCTAAAAAATGTTTCAATCCGTCGCTGAATGGCTTAAAACGACAATAATGTTTCTGATAAATACTCCGTTTCTAATGTTACGCAACCATGTTAATTGTTTCCTTCCTTAAACCTCTTTTCTCTTGAACTATTAACTGAAAAAGCTCATATTTGTTTCCACGCCTAATATGCTGAGAGGTTTTTTGTTTCTTCAGCCTCAGAAGTAGTTCTCTCTGCGTATTTGTTCTACGTAGAATTTCTTCATGTGAAATGTGATCTGTCCACGATTTTTTTAATGCACATTTCGAAAACTTCGAGTTTGTTGAGTTCTCTCACTTTTAAGGTGCATGTTTTTGTAACATAGGAGTATAGACCAAACATAGAATTTAACCAATCGTAAACGAAGGGTCAAATTCATTTCCCGACAACAAAAAACTTTGTTTAAGAAATGCAGTTTTTGCAATTTTAATTCGGCATCTGATCTCTTTTTCGAAGCTCCAATTCTCGTGTAACCAGCATCCGAGATATTTGTATGTAAGGACTTTCTCCAAGCGAAGAGCAGTAATTTATTTTAATGGTTGCTGCAGTGTCAGGTGTTCTTTTACTGCTTGTAGAATTTATTTTGTAAATCTCTTAGGTTCTATGTTATAAGAACTGTATCATCTGTATATCTGATGTTTTTTATACACATGCCATTTACTCTTATACTTACATCTAAATCGTTCTCTGCTTCTTAAAAGCATAGATGTTAAACAGTAAAGGGAAGAAAGGAATACAGCATTAGATAATGAAAGTTATAATATTAAGCTAAATACATTCGAAAAGTTTCAGTTCTTTATATCAATCATTTTGAATACTAAAATTTAAAAATGATGAAGATTTGGTAGCATCACTCCTGTTAAACGTTATAGTTATAAGTACTGGCATAAAAATAGAAACTAATAGACATAGATAACATTTTAACTCTCATAACGAAACATTAAACTTATATGTTGTAAATCCATATACTCCATTGACTCCTTATATAATGGGGGAATTAAATATTTCGAATATTGTTGATCCACTCGGAAAAGAGGAATCAAATATTATCGATCTAATCTATTTTCTATAAAAAAAAAAAAACTCCTTCCATTTAGTATTGATTAAAAACTTATTTATAATTTTAAATCAATAAAACTGTTCCTAAATATTTTTCATATTTTTCAATAATTCTTCAAACAAAAATATATAATCATTTATTTATCCACACTTCCTTTCCTCCCAAAACAATTTCCAACACATCATCATTTTTATGTTCTTAAAAACCACTTTTATTTTTAATCCTTCAAAAAAAAAAAAAACTTTTTCCAGTCAATAAAATCAAATTATTATTTTTTAGTAAATACTTAACTCTAACCACAAAATTAAAAAATCTATCTATCAGTTATATTTGGGATCCTTGAATGTCCTTAATAGTTCATTCAACATTTTCTATCTGAAATATCATCATATCCTTTCAATTAAACCCAAAAAATAATATCTAGAGATAAATCATCTGGTAATAGATTATTTTTGTTATTTGTTAGATACTCCAATTCACTCTCATTAAAAATATATACATTCACATATGTACACATATATATTCCAATTTATTTAATTTGAACCCTTTTAGTTACATTCTCCAAATAAATGATCATTTATAAGAATCTATTTCAAAATGATTTATTTTTTTTATTCTATCAATTGTTGAGAGCTGTGGAGGCCCATAGTCTATGGATTTTTTTTTGAAAGTATCTATTGTCGATTTTTCTATTATAGATTGAATAAAATTTTATTTTTAAAAAATCGCAATAAAATAAAAACATAAATGGAGAATCTCGGTTTTGAAAGTATTAATCAGTCCAGGATCTGTGTAGTAGGAATGAATATAAAATATGAGTGTATGTACTCAACAGACTCGTTAAATTAAGCACCGAACATTAAAAAAAACGTTCTAAATTTAAATGTTTTTTTTCTATTTCTATTACAAATTGTTTGGTACTCCATTATTTTGATTCTTTATATCACTATTTGAACAGATTCATATTACAACCATGCTTACACTAGGCCCCTTCGTATTGATGAATAACTTTCTTGCAAAATGATTTAATTTAGATTAGGAAAGTGGTTGGGGTGTAGGTATCTTTTAGATGAAAATAAATACGATATATTGATTGTTTGTTATTTGTATCCTTTTTATATCCTTTGTATCCTTTTTTTTTTTAATCATATTGAAATTTGAGAAATATTTATAGCAAATTGATGAAATACTTTTTATTGGGACATTTTAAATAGGAAATTGATTTGAATAAAAATTGATTTTAGATTCCGTTCCTTTTATTGGTATTTAAATGAAAATTTTTGCCAATTGGGTCCTCTGCTTGGCATTCAATCCTATAACAGGGAAATTTAAATATCACTTGTTAAAAAATATTTAAATTAGTTGTTTTGTGTAATTTTTTGATGGTTTCATATCTTGGGCGTTATATTCTTTTAGGTTTAAAAATATCCCAAAATTTTACAATGTTGTTTACAATTTCTAACCTCTAATTAAATTAGGATCATAAAAATGAAATTAATTTATGTAACTTAAAATGTTATAATGAAATATTTTCTTAGGGATCAAATGAATATTAAAATTTACCAAACAAATTAGTTCCACCAGGACATAAAAAAAAAAACACAAATCCCTTCTTTTTTTGTGACACAATCAATGAGGGTTTATTAGATTATGGCAATTAAAAAAGAGAATAATATCTTTTTAATTTCTATGGAAGTGTATTAGTACCCAGTAATACTTAGCAAAAAAAGTGTCCATTAATTCTATATACATTCATGATGTTTACAAACGTTGTTGAGAATAAAGGGGCCGAAGAATTCTGTGTCGTTTGGGTGGTGTCATAACCTGAAAGTAGGCAAGTGAACTAAGTGGACATTTTAGCCGATTACGAAAGAACATAGTTTATTGAATGAGAGAGAAAGGTCAAGTTCAGGGCTTACCCTGATCGAAAATGTATTTAGAATTTCGAATGCTTTTAAAGATACAGCTCGGATCTAGAATCTGGTCATTAACTGATATGTTAGCTTAAACTTCATTAAAAGGCATTCTCCGTTCCCGTATTACTTTGTATTTGGTTGGGGACTCTCTAAATTTTCCAAATGCATTATTCATTTTCTATACTTTAAGAACTTAATGTAGTCGTACCTCTAGATTAGACCTTTAAATTAATTCTTTAATAAGTTTTTTAGTTGACCTATTTCATAATTTACTCAGAGTTTAATTTAAAAACCCTTTTCATATCCCTATAACATCAGGAACAAAGTTTTTTTTTTGATTTAATCAGTTTTCAGCCTTTCCATATTAAATCTTAAAATGATGACATTTACATTTGTTTATTTTCATGTTTCGTAATATTCGTTTAATTAACTTTTAATTCTTTAATGCCGGGTAATATTTTTAAAGAAATTAATTTACACTTCTGTGTAAACAAGGATTTAGGATAAAAAATATAAATGATTTTACGGGGAATTAATTAAAAGGACGAAAAAGAAAAATTAAATTGTCTTCATCCAAATGAAATAATAACTTTTCATTGCAAAATTAAATTAAATATTTAAAAGATAAAGAGTTTTGTACAGATTTATAACATGAATTACTCATAATGACTAATAATAAAGCAATGTTGTCATACGGCTACATGCACGATCGAGGCCTACACTACTGGAGGTCCTAAGCATATTCTGAAACATTTTTAAACCTTATTTAACGATAAACCAATGAGAGTTGATAAGTAAAAAATACTTACTTATCAGAATGTTAAAAAGTTATAATTATTTTCACTTAACTTCTTGATTGGAATTTTTATAGCTGGTATTTCTTGTTGCCTAACTGAGAAAACTACCAACCAACATAACAAGAATGGCCCTAGAATGGAACCCCCAAGGTAGTAGAAAACACGGCCGACCCAACAACACAAAAAACGGACAAACTTGGGAGCAGATCAAGTTGTTGGCTAACGATCGAGTGCAATGGAAGAGGCAAGTAGATGCCCTATACTCCCACGAGGGGTAAAAGGGGAAAAAAATAGAAAAATTAAAGAAGAATAGTCGCAGAATTCTATTTCTTCAAATTTGATTTCAAAAACTTCTTTGACATCCCTATATTTTCGAAATCAAACTGTACATCTGTTTCAGAGGTTTCATACTATTCATATAAATCTTATATTGCGAGTGTTATTAATTTAAATAAGTGAGAGTTTATACCACTCATACATTAATTTAATATCACATTCCTTGAAAGACTTTATTAACAGACATCACCATCTGCATCTTTCTGTTTGCAAAAATAATTTGATTGATATGGTGTCAAAATTATTTCCAAAAAAAATTACGAATACCAAATTCGATCAATTAAAAATTTTTTTCGTAAAAATATTCTAAAACATTTTTTACAGACGATTGGCAAATATTTAGAGAAAATATAAGACTAATGGACCAACAGCTTACATATGTAAATGAAAATCCGTCATGTTCATATCATATAATTGATTTACTATAATTAATTTAATAAATTTTTCAAATGATTTTAATTGACATATAAGATTTGTTTTCTTAATTTTCTTATCCTCCTACAAAAATCAATAAAATAAAATAAATATTGAAAGAGGTTCTGGTTTTTTAACTTAAATATAAAATATTTTTACAATAATTTATAGTAGCTTCAGACGTATATTTTTGAGCCGTTATTTTAAACTTTTTTTTTTTCGACGATAGTTTCGAAATCCGCCTGTTGAAGCTGAGCATAGTTCCTATAGGTAGTGTGCGAGCACTAAAACTACAACTCATTTTGAACCAAAATTTAGGATGAAACCTCTGATACTATTGTACAGTTTGATTTCGAGAATTGGGGAGTTTTTTGAAATCAAGTTTGAAGAAATGGAATTTTCAGGACCATGGGGGATGAAGAAAATTGAATGGGATATTTAGAAGAAAGAAAGTAATGTTCTTTTTTAAATTTTCTATTGTTTTTTTTCCTGTTACTCCTCGTGGAAGCATAGAGCAGCCATTTGCCTCTTCCATTGCACTTGATCGTACGCCAACAACTTAATCTGCCCCCAAGTTTGTCCATTTCTTGCTAGGTCAAATGTGACTGTTCGACGCCAGGTGTTGTTAAGTCGGCCGCACCTTCTACTACCTTGGGGGTTCCATTCTTGGGGGCAATTCTTGTTATGTTATTTGGTAGTTTTCTCAAATGGATAAGCCAAATTCTGAGAAAACCAAAAAAAAAAGGTTTTCTATAAGAAATATATAAATCTTATAAAATAAAGTTTTCTAATGTGAATTCTTGAGCTAATTAAACCCTTTTTCTTTTTTATTATAAAATAGTAAAGTATTAATATAATTTTGATGATTAATTAAATAATACTAATAAAAGATTCACAGCTATTTACTTTTAATAAATATTGTAAAAGTTTTTTAATTATTAACAATTAAAACAAATATTTGAATAATTAAGATATTAGAACAAGTTTTAAAACTAATCAAAAATAACTTTTTCTTTGAAGAGTATAAAATCTTTCAATTTCAAACCTTCAAGGTCCACCTTGAAGCTAATAGAATAAAAAAGTTTTTAAAGGTAGTAAAATTGTTTCTTATATATATTATAATGCATATAATACCTTAGCGAGGTTGGTCCATAAACATGATAACACGAAAAATAATTATGCTATCTTGACAAAGTTTACTCTGTAAATTACTAATGACGAAAGTAAAATGGGGATAGCAAATAGGAGATCGGACCGTGGGTTCGTATTCTGAAGCATTCGATCGAAAAAACCAAGGGCAAAGGAGTATATCTCGAAGATCAATAAAGGACTTTTAAATTTGGTACAAGGTTGTTTCTTCTTGCTTTCCTTGTGTTTCTAAAATTTAGTATGAATTGGAATAAAGGTTTGGGTTCTTCCCACACACCTCTCAAGACTCAAAAACATATCTTCATAATTAATAAAGTTTGAAAATTGAATTGAATGAAATTGAATTTTCAGATTAATTGTATTAATAAGCCGGTGGCATCGATTTAGTATTGTTTTATTACTTGTTTTAAATAGTGTTAGCTGTTAGAATTTTAATGTATATAAAAATGCAATGTTACATTAAAACAACTTTAATGTCAAGCTTAAAATTTATTGAAAACGTCCATTGTTATGTAGCAGAAAAATGTCAATCTATAACATGAAGGGTTAGTTTACTTCGCTTAGTCCCATTTAGGAATTAAAACCTTAATTTAAATTAATAGAATAGCCTAATTTTAAATATTTTTAATTTAACAATTTAACCTAGGAACTTAAAGAAGTTTATCATTCCCAAAACTTTCAAATGAAACTGAAATTTCTTGGAAAAGGTTCCAAAATAGAAAAATTTTTAGTAAAACTTTGTTTGGCAACACCTTATCGACATATTTTTATACCCAAGTTATACTTTAGGCAAAATATATTGTATATATATACTTACGTAATCTTTAGGATTGAAAATCAATATTAAATGAAAAACTTTTTGTTTAAAACTTTAATTGTATCTTTTCTCTTAATTGGTTTTTTTTTTTATCTTAAAGAATTGCGTTTATCAACTGAAATTCAATTCAAATTGCTTAAAGGTTTAAGATTTTTTTTTAAATAGCTACTAACCACCGTTCTAAGTTTAGAAAAAAAGTTATTTCTGATAATGAAAAAATTTCATGTATTCTTTTGTTGTTTCTAAATATCTTTGAAAAACTTTTTTTATTCTCATACACCTTTTGTTATTTAAACACGTACAATATAATCTTAAATTAACAGAGTTATACATTGCTTTTATCCATCCCGCTTCTTCTTTTTCTTCTTCTTCTTCTTCTTCTTCTTCTTCTTCTTCTTCTTATTTCTTAACTCTTTTCAATATTTTTTCTTTAAAATCACAATATTTCTTAGGTTCTGTATGTATTTGTAGGAGAATTTTCTTTGAAGTAGTGTTCTACCCCTCTACCCCTTTATTTATTAATATTGTTTGTTGATAAAATGAAAGGATATCAAAACAAGGATATCAGTACCAAGGATATTAGAAACGATTCAATCAAAAGATATAAAGAAAATAAACTTATCACACTTTCAATAAATCTTCATTTTATTTGTGACCCAGAGCTTTGTGTTGAGTTTTAGTTTTCGAACACAAATATTTTTGCAAATAATAATAAGATTTAATTACTCTAGTCAATGTCAAACCTAAAAGTAGTTCCAGGGAACCAGGCAATCAAATTAGTTCCAGTCAAGATCATTATTGTAAATTTATTACTGGTGGGATAATTGAGTATGTCGTCCTTTCATATATGTGGCAACGAATATATAGAAACCAAACCTCAAGTAGTCTAGAAAATGCCTGATTTTATCGTTTGACATAAGACTGAAATAATGATCTTTTAATTTGAAAGGCAAGATATAAAGAAGTTTCCATAGCGTGCTCTTAACTGTTTTAAATAAATTGATAGGTTAATTTAAATTGCCACACAGGCAAACGAGGCTTCGCAGATAGTTTACAATTTACTTAATAAATTATGCTAAAAAGCAATTATTGTAAAACTTTTGCTTTTACACGGTAAAACTTCGAGTACACTAAAAATTTAATTGTAGTGGGAGAAGAAAAGTAAAGAAATATAAGGCGATATGAAAAAAGTTCCAGAGTCAATAGTCCCCACGGGGTTTATGGCTTAAAATATATGTCAAAAATTCTCGAGGAATCTTAACTCCGACAAAAGTCGCTTAAAAAGTGAGATATAATTCCCCATTATACATTCTAAACATGTGATTGAGTTTTAAAATGCATATTGAAAAGAAATAAAGTCAAAATTGCAAATCCAACAAAGTCGAATTTTATTTTTATTTTGAAAAAATTTCTGAAAGTCTGCTGTGAACTTTCTAATTTAGTCTGATATCAAAATATATATATAAGTAAAATAATAAATTTAAAACAAAAAATGTTTATATATTTGTCTATAAGAGTTTATTTAAGGAAGCATATTAAAGTTGGTTTCTGGATCAAAGTTGCCCCCACTTTTTCAGATTTTTTATGAATTTCAATTTGTTGTATTAGAAGCAATTTTCAAATTGGTTAAAAATTTTTAGTTTTAGAAAAAGGACGAATTCTCGATTTTTAGCATTAACTTCATCTAAAATTTATTTGTTTTTTGTTAATGATTATATTTTCATAAATTTTAGAAATATTTGAATTGTTTTAATACTGAAAAAGTAAAGCATAATTCCCCATTATATTTTTAAAATATTTGAATTTGTGAAGTCATAAGTCCCCAGACGCTATTTTGCTCATTCATTCGTATTATAATCTGTTGAAGACTTTTGGCTTATTTTTTGAGTCATAAGTCCCCGGGTGGCTTTTGTCGATATCGCTGAAATATAATAAATAAAATGCTAAATATAATTGTAGATACTTTGGATTATCCCTAGTCAGCCAGATTAAGACGAATTCATATTACTCGTATATATTATAAAAATAAAACCAAATTTAGACATACTCGTATAATAAAATATTTACTAAGTAATCAATATATTTGTAGATATGAGAATAAAAAAATTATTTTACCATCTATTGTCTGGACAAACAAATAGCTTAAAAATATCATATTTACAATGGATACAATATTGGTAAAGTCTATTTTTGATCCAAGTTAAACCAATGTTACAAAAAAAAAACCAAAGTTTTGTTCAATTTTTAAAAAAGCGGAAAACCATTACGTTCATTAAATAGACCCTACATTTCCAAAAAGTAGTGGAGTAGAAAAATATTGATTATTTTTTTTAAATTAGGATTCTCTTGATTTTTATATGTAAACGTGATTGTGTTAAAAGTAAGGGAC
This sequence comes from Dolichopus griseipennis, assembly GCA_963082915.1. Taxonomy (NCBI): domain Eukaryota; kingdom Metazoa; phylum Arthropoda; class Insecta; order Diptera; family Dolichopodidae; genus Dolichopus; species Dolichopus griseipennis. The sequence continues at coordinate 81,799,163 of OY720443.1, forward strand.
ATTTTTTTTTATGTAATCAGCACACCTTATAAAATAAAGGTGAACTGTTTTTTTTTTCTTGTGCTCTATTTAAGGGTCTTATTTGTAAATTCTGTTATTATTTACTTTTACAGAATACCCATTTTGTTGTGCAAATATACTTTAAATTAAGGCCATTTAAAGGTCTAAAGAGAACAACAAAACAAACTGTACTAAACAATGAAAAACATTTTAAAATGATTACTTTAAACAATTTATTTTAAAAATTTATATAAAAATTTAAAAATTGACTTCATAATGTGAGTTAAATTTAAAAAAAAAAACCCAACGACTTCTAATATTGTCAATGGATTTTTCTAACCTTGAATTTATAAGTAATATTTCTTTAAAATAATAATGAATATTGTCTTGTGTTTTTTAAAATCGTCCTTTAATCAACAATTTAACCCTTAAATATTCAAATTTATCGATTAGTTTTCCGGTGTATTTATAACATGTTATGAATTTGCAATTATTCCCCTCATAAAATATTTATAGATTTTTAAAGGTAAATAAATTCCTTGGAAAAGTTCCATTTGAGGAAATAATTTTGTATCCTTAATTTTAAAGTTTTATGTCTTTAAGTTTTTAAGGCAGTTACAATTTGTAAAGTTTTTAAATTATTTAAATTTATTTTATTGGTTAAGGCTGCGGAACACTACTTTTTTAAAGTTCTTGCTCTTGAATTGTATTGATTTTACAAAAATTTTGAAAGATAGCATAAATTAGACTTTGTCTCTGACATATCATCCAGGAAGCAATTCAAAACAATTCGTAAAAGATTTAAAAGTTTTTGCAGCTACTCTCAGCAATTTATTAATTAGCCCAATCAAGTTTTATATAGAAGTTTGTCCAATAAAACTTATTCGCCTTTTACATAATTTCACAAGTCTAGTGGGTTGATTTTGAAAGTATAAATTTTGCTAAATTTAAAGCAGTTGCACGAACGAGTCAATATAGGTTCAATCATTTAAATTCTAATGAAAAAATTCAGAATCTAATGAAAAAATTCGGATTCTCATGAAAAAAATTTGGATATATGTACCACTAATAATTAGACCCTGATTCATGCATATAATAACAGTTACGGGGCAGCTATTCGAATCTTTTGCACTAGATGATCAGAAATTGCAGAAACCTATTTTCATAATGCTTAGAGGTTCACTAAAACTAAAAGTTGTATGACAGCTACTTTAGCTATCTGAGTAAGCTGGTTCATTACAAAAAAAAAATAGCATAAAAAACTAGGTCTGCCCTATCTCGAGTCCATACACTAAATCTGGCTCTATATCTCGTAATGAATTAAAAACATAGTGGTAAATTCTGAATACCTTTAGAACTACTTTCATTCAAATTTAAAAAAGTATAGAAACATTAATAACTATAAATAAATAAAAAAAAATGTTTTGTAAATAATTTAAAATAAAATAAATTTAAATTTTATATTATTTTTGTGTGGGTTTCAAGGCACCCACACTATAAAACAAAAAAGTAAAATAAAATTCTATAAATCTCAATTTCAAATTGTAAACTTTTATCAGAATCATAAACTTATTCAATATCTATAGATTGGTTTTTAGAAATATTCTAAATATTGTAAAAATTTGTAACATAAAATTATTGACATTTTAAACGAACAAACTCTTTCATAATGAACTTCTTTTATTTTCATTATACAATGACGTTTGTTTTAAAAATTTTTCATCTCTAAATTTAAATTATAATTTTATTTTTATATTTAAATTAGTTTTCCTATAAAATTAGAAACCAAACACTCCTTCAATTTAATATGACATTAAAAAACTTTAAACTTTCTCAAGGGTTGGGTAAAAATTAGCAACCACCATTTTAGTGTTGACTTAATAATGAGAATAATATGTTAATTAAAGTGATGACATGAGGGTACACATACATTGTAAAAATTACAATTGTAGACTAAAATTACACATACATACAAGTAATAATAATTATTATATTCACATATCTATAGATAGAAACAGTGGATGATTGGAAAGAGGTGATAACAGAATTGAAAATTATAATACAAAAATTTTTATTTTACAGTACATAAAACAGCACTATAAAGTTTTAAATACGCTTGAACGCTTACATAGTTACAATTAAATTAAAAATGGAATATATGAGTTTGTTTTTTAAATTTCATAATGAGCTCTGTGAAAATAGACAATAAATAAAGTGTTGCCATTTATTATAAAAAGTTCTATTCCGTTTTGTTCTTCTTAGTATTAACAATTCGGTTCCCTTTTGTTCTTTTTAGTTTCTTTTTCGTAATTCTATTTAAACGTTGTTTGAGAATTGTTCATGAGAGAACCTCTAGAATAATCATCAGAAATATCTTTCTCATGCATTTCATTTTTAATGAATTGTGAACTTGAATAGTTTTAAATATCGAAATTTCTTAAAATATCGTGCGATATACGATTCTTAAAGCTTGTATTATTTAGTTTTGTATGGTAGCTTGTTATATATTACAATACAGAGTAGCGCAAAACGACCGATAGGGTTTAAATGTTTATTAACTTTTTTATTTAATGGTTAATTATTATTATTATTTTTTTGTTATACTGTTTATTAATGGGGAATATTTTTAGCTTAAGTATAAAAAATTATATCCTGCAAGTGGTGACCATTTTCGGCTTCGCACATTCGTGTTTTTTCCAGTACATTTTTCCATAACTTTTTGTAATTTTTGATCGCTGTTCTGTTGTGTGTTGTTCCATTTCCAATTTCCCAAGTTTTCTTCACAAAATTCTGAAATAAAAATAAAAAATATAAAAAATTTTAAAAAGTTATCAAACATTCAAACCATATCGGTCCTTTTGCGTCACCCTGTAGTATAAAAAAGTTTTAAAATAATACAATATGAAACATATTTGTAAAAACGTCCCGTACTCATCCCTGTTACCATGCTAACTTAATTGTTTAATAGAAAAATTGTTTAACGGTAATGGAAAATGAATGAATACATAATTGTTATTGTATAAATATTAAAGAAGAATGAAATAATGTGTGAGTTTCCTTTTTTAGCACATTTTCAAAAAATTTTGTAAAAATGTGCCTATATAGTTTCACTCTGTCCGTCCGTCCGTCCGTCTGTCTGTCCGTCTGTCTGTCCGTATGTTTACAAAAACTTTTACATCGTTTGAAATAGATAAAAGATATTTTAACCACGAGTAGGTATTGCAAAAAAAATTATTTCGTAGAAGAATTTTTTTCTGTCCACAGCCGTTACGGAGCTGCAGCCCCCCAAAGTTGGGAAAAGCCCTATATTCAAATTGTTATAACAAGAGTTCTATTAGGTGTATTTTCAATCTGAAAACGGCAAAAGATAGCTGGTTTTATAAATTTTTAAAAGACAAATGTTCAGGGATGCCATACGGTACTAAAATTTACCATTATGCAAAACTCAATTTTTGCAAAATTTTTGGCCCCACATATCTTCTAAACGATTCCAGCTGAGGTCTTGAAATTTTGGGAGAAGTTAGAACTTCAGAAATTAGTAAGAGTGGGTTAACAAAATTTTTTTGTCACGTCCCCTGTTTCGCAGCTATAAGGGCTCGCAAATTGAAATTTAGCTATTTTTAAACACCTGTAACTTGAATACCTGTTCAAATTTTTTTTTGTTAAGATACAAAATTTTAAGGTCCAACATTATACTTTAACATAAGTTAAGAGATTTTCTTAAATTTAAAAGGGGTTCTTTAAATTGAAGAAAGTGTCTGCCAGTTTTAACCATAAAACTTGAGAATGTCAATAAATTTACCATTCCATGGTTTCACTCACGATATTTAATTTAAACTAATTACAATTAATACTAATTCAATTTACCCTTCAAATGTTATACTGTAATCAAATTAATATTATTAACAATAATATTACAAAATCAATAAAACAAAATTAAAAATAAAAATAAAAGAAAGTAATTAAAATAATAGTTTATTCAAGTAATATTATTAATAATTAATAGTTAATTGTCAATACCATCTATATATAACATCAATAATCAATAATGAAAGTACTACAAGCAACCTAATTAAATTAATTAAAGTAATTTTATACCATTAAAATTACTATGGAACATTTTATATGCAAATAAATACGCTGGGTGTATAGTATCTATATTATTTCAAGAATTTTATGAAATTCATTTCCGAAGTTTATAATTATTTAAGTAAGATGATATCAAAATATATAAGTATAATAGCTGGCTCCTTTTAATTTATTCGTGTATGTGAAATTTTAAATTAAAAGCGGTTTAAAAGTTAATTAAAAAACTTAAGATAAAATTTATTAATTTGCTTTAATTTGTTAATTGAAAAGTTTTAAAAATTTGTTAAATTTAAACATATATAAATTGTAACGTAGACTGTGTACGATTTTAAAAAACTATATTTTCAAAATTAAATTGTTGTTATACTGTTCAAAATAAAATAAAGACCTTGCACTGAGTGCACCTAAAAAACACTTAAAAGGAGCCTCAGTGGGTTAGTGGGAAAGCGTTTGGCATACTAACCGAATGGATGCAGGCTCAATTCCCGTACGGGTCATGAATTTTTTTAATTGAAAAGAAATTATTGAAAAAATAATTTTTCTTTACAAGTCACCATAGTGACCAAATATAATTTAAATATACAAATATATAATATAAACTAAATAATTAATATTGTAATTATAAATAAATAAAAAGTATTTACTTTAAGAAGTCCAAATGTCAAATAGACAAAGAACAATAGTAATATCAGGCAATATTTACTATTGTCCTGGTACTGATTTTCAATAAAAAAACAAGTAATGAAAAAAACCAAGGGTTTTTAAAAAAGCACATTTTCAAAATAATATAGTTTTTCATACTGAGTATTTTATCGGAATATTATGTTAAAGCTTCAATGTTAACGTTTAATTTAAGAAATATATACGTTGGTGACTAAGTTACTACTTGTAGAAACAGTAAATTTTTTAATTTTTAAGTCCTAATAGCTCCTCTATGGAGAAGCTTGCCCAATTTATCAAGGATCTAATCCTCACTACTCCCCTTCCCACAACTTTTTTAGGTTCAATGAATTAAATTGTAAACCATACCAAAATTTGGAATTTTTCTTAGAATTTTACTATTTAAGCAAAACTTGTTAAAACTGAGAGACACTTTCTTCAATATAAAGAACCGCTTTCAAATTTAAGAAAATCTTTTAACATATGTTAAAGTATAATGTTTGACCTTCAAAATTTGTATATAAAAAAAAAAAATTTGAACAGGTATTCAAGTTACAGGTGTTTAAAAATAGCAAAATTTCAATTTTCCAGCTCCTATAGCTGCTAAACAGGGGACGTGACAAAAAAATTTTGTTAACCGACTTCTACTTATTTCTAAGGATCTAAGTACTCCCAAAATTTCAAGATCCTAGCTTAGCCCGTTTAGAAGATATGTGGGGCCAAAAATTTTGCAAAAATTGAGTTTTGCATAATGGTAAATTTTAGTACCGTATGACAACCCTGTACATTTTAGCGATGTAGTTTTGTAAAGCCTAAAAAAGCAGCTCTCTTTTACTTTTTTTAGATTGAAAATATAGCTAACAGAATTCTTATAATACCAATTTAAATATAGCTCTTTTTTGGAATTGTCGGGAGCTACAGCTTCGTCACCCTTCAAAATTAAGAAAAACCTTTGACACATATTGAAATATAATTAAAGAGCTTTCAATTTTGTAAATCACAAAAAAAAAATTTGAACAGGTATTCAAGTTACAGGTGTTTAAAAATAGCAAAATTTCAATTTTCGGGCCCTTATAGCTGCAATACAGGGAACGTGACAAAAAAAAATTTTTAACCGACTACTACTTATTTCTAAGGATCTAACTACTGCCAAAATTTCAAGACCTTAGCTTAGCCCGTTTAGAAGATATGAAGGGCCAAAAATTTTGCAAAAATTGAGTTTTGCATAATGGTAAATTTTAGTACAGTATGGCAACCCTAAAAATTTGTCTTTTAAGGATTTATAAAGTTTAAACCAGCTATCTTTTGCCGTTTTCAAATTGAAAATACACTTAATAGAACTCTTGTTATAACCATTTGAAAATAGGGCTTTTTCCAACTTTGGGGGGCTGCAGCTCCGTAACAGGTGGGGCTACAGAAAAAAATTCTTCTACGAAATTATTTTTTTGTAATACCTACTCGTAGTTAAAATTTCTTTTCTCTATTTCAAACGATGTAAAAGTTTTTGTAAACATACGGACAGACAGACAGAAGGACGGACGGACAGAGTGAAACTATATAGGCACATTTTTACAAATTTTTTTGAAAATGTGCTAATAATAAAAATTTAAAAGTTTCATAATTATTTATTTATAAACCTATTCACCTTAACTTCATGAAGCGTTTCGAATTATTAGGAAAAATATTTCAAAAAATTCAAAAATAAATAAATAATACTTTTACTTTAGATATAAAATTATTACAAATAATTAATATTGTTTGTTTGTTTAAAACCCATTCTTATTCTACTGTTGTTACAAAAATTAAAAATCTAGGATTAATTTTAGACCTAAACATTTATATGAATTAATTTTTTGAATATTAATTCTCATGTTTTTCCTTTTATAATTATTTTTCATTATAATTATGCACACTCACACACAAACACCTATATAACTGACCTTCATTCTAAAATTTATTTGTAATCATGATTAAAAGCCAGTCTGTTTACAGGAAGATTTTTATTATTTTGTATGTCAAGTTCATAACATAGAAAACAACAACAAAACTAACAAGGATGGTTTTCTCCCTATATACTGTAATACATGACGTATATTGTATATAAATACCTATGGTGTATAGAATGCATATAAATTATACTCAACAGGTGTGTCAAATTTAATATATACAGAAAAACTTGTTTACTAAATTTGCCATATATTTACTTATACTTATATATATATACTAATTTATACAAAACTTTTGTTTATTTAACAGTTAATAAAGTTTATGTAATTTGAAAGTTTTTTGAATTGATTTTATCACGCAATATAAAATAAAAATTTTTGTATAATAATTTAATAACATAATTTAAAGCTTTGCTCTAATATCATGTATTTATTTTAATATGATGTAAAATTAATTTATATTTTACATGGAAATTCCTTAAAAAATTCCTGTGATTCATTTCAAATTTAAAATGCAAAATTATGATAATCTTTATATGTCAGACAAATTATGTATACTGTCAAAGTTTTGTTAATTATTTCTTGCTTAAAAGTAAAATTTTATAAATTTGCTGAGGCAGCTCCATAATGTTATACAGTTAAATTGATTTATTCTAAGAAGACCTTATAACATAAACTTTTGAGTAGATGAAACTTTTTGATTTCTATTACACGTTAATTACAAATGGTATACGCTGTTATTCGATTATGAGAATTTAAAGCTGGTGTGCATCAAGGAAGTATTTTGGATCCAATATTATACTTGCTATATATTAGTGACTTTCCACAATTTCAAGAAATAACTGCAGCAACTTTTGCTAACGGTACCGCAATAATAGCAATAGAACCAAATGTTAGTGAGGCTACAATTAATAAACTATTAAATTAAGTGATAAATTATTATTTTAATATTGAAATGCAAAATTAAATTAAATGAACTGAAATCAGTACAAATAAGTTTTGCATATAAATCTATTCAAAATCCAATAGTAAGACTATGAGGTAGGAGTAGATATTCTACATGAAAACAAGGCAAAATACTTAGAATTGACATTATATTTGAAGCTAAAATGGTAAAAGTATGTCAAAAAGCTAAAAATATAATTCAAACACAAATATAGGAAATATATTAACTCTACGTCAATAGTACGCTATGTCAATATAGTACAATATTTTTCAGTAAAAAACAAAAAAGCTATTTAATAAAGCTATTTAACCTTTCATTTGTGGATAGTATAACGCAAGAGTGAAATTTTTCAACGCTCATAGCACATATCTGTATGAGCTGTAATATTTGTTTTTATATATTATATATATATTATATATATATATATATATTTTAAATAATTTTTTTTCTTGAAAAATATTAGAAAGTAACTGCGATGTATTATACCAAAACTATAAGTTTTGTTTATATCACAGTTAGAAAAAAATAAAACAAAAATAAATGTTAAAGTTTAACAAAAAAAAAACAAAAAAAAATGTTAAAACATATGTTTATCACTAAGTAAATTTTTAACAATAAATAAATAAATAAATAAATAAAAAAATAAATAAAAATTTTTATAGGCTCCGTCGGCTTTGCACTCTTACGGTACAAACAGGTCTGCTAGTCAAAATTAAACGAGTTCGTAAATAAAAACAAAAATTTAACACAATACCAATACCCATACCAATGACAATTCGTTGATTCTGACATTAATTTATTTCAAGATAAATTTTAAAATTCGGCTTTCAATATTGACTTTAAAATTTGATTTGAATGACACTTCATTTGCGCTTACAAGAATAACTCGATTTGATATAATTTATATTTTCATTTAAAAGTTGGGTATCAGATAATAGATTCCGATTCATGTCCAATATATTCAAAAATCAATTTCCAATTAAAAACTTCTATTTCTTCTTTTGAAATTTCTATTTTAAAAAAATCTGTTTTTATTTACAGTTTTTATTCGAAAACAAAATTTTAATCTATAAATTTTATATCCTGGTTCTGTCTTAGATAAATATATTCTAAAGAATAAAAAAAAACTCAACTCGTGCAATGAATAATTAAAAAAACAAAACATCAAAACAATAATACATTATATAACAGTAAACCTAATTTAAAATATACTACAAAGAAACTTGGATAAACAACTTAATATTTATCTAGGATAAAATAATATTTTGAGTAAAGGTTTTAAAAATTCTATATGTAGTTCATTTATTTTATTCTAGTTCTATTGTTTTAAGTTTCCAATTCTATTGTTAAATTTTAATTATGTTCATGTATGACCATAAATTATAATAAATTTAATCTATTTTTTTAAAATAGTAATACAAACAGAATAATATTTTTTAGAATGTTATTTTGAAAATAAAAAAAATTCTTTAAATCGTATTTCGAGCCTTTTTATCAATTTTGGGTAAAAATTAATACCTAAGATCTTAGTTCAGGTGAACTTTTCAGAAAAATTCTTTTAAAGAGTTGGAAGACGTAAAATTTTTAAGCAAATTTTTTAATAATATTAATTTTATTTAATTTTAGAATATTTAATTTATCTTAATTACTTTAAAATTTTAAATTAATATGTGAGATTGTGGACCCGGAAATGAATTCAAAATTAGGGTTTTAAAGGTTCCTTCCCTATGTATATCTTAATATGTATGCATAGATTCTTAAGCTATAGGAGAGATCTT